>OX401412.1:21553755-21781133 GCA_947846245.1 Cerastoderma edule | reverse complement strand
GGAAGGGTAGACGTCGCAGTGACGGCGGAGTTTGATTTTCTGAGTTGAGCAGACGCTTGTTTGTAAACATTAAGCACTTTGACTGTTTATATTAAGGAGGAAACCTTCATTTTAAAAGGCAATGAATGGTTTGAAATAGACGTGTTGAAATAATATTTACTTCTCTACGCAGTTGACGTTATTATATTTTCTGAGACCAAAGATGGCCTTCAGCGTGGTTTAAATATCTTACAAGATTACTACCAAAAAATGGAGACTTATCGTGACTACTGAAAAATATAAAGTTCTGATATTTAAAAATGGGGTAGACTTAATATAAAGAAGACCTTTACTTTTGAGGATAAAACTTTTGGAATGGTTACCAAATTTAACTATCTAGGGGTCATTTTCACAATATGTGGGTCATTTGCCGAAACGCACACCGCTCTTGGCGCCCAAGCTCTTAAAGCATTGTACAAGCTTAAACCTTACTTACATAAGTTTACAGAAATTTTTTTTTTGCGGTTAGTCACATGTTAGAACTTTTTGATAAACTTATCCTGCCAGTCTTGAATTATGCCAGTGAAGTATCGGGGTTTAGCGCAAATAGAAAATGGGAACGTATACACATGGAATTTTGTAAACAGTTGCTAGGTGTGAGGCATCAGACCCCAAATAACTTTATTTATGGAGAACTGGGCAGATCTTATTTAAAGACACATCGGTTTACCGCTATAATTCGTTACTGGTTGAAACTTTTGGAATGTCCAGATATGAAATATGATAGATGTGTATACAAAATGATGCTAGAAGACATGACAAAATATCCACACAAAAAACATCGTGGGCTTCAAATTTCAAAACGTTGTTAGAGAGTTTGGAGTTGAGTTATGCATGGCAACACCAGGGAGTAGAATGTTGTAAAGCTTTCTTGCAACTTTGCAAACAAAGACGTTTAGACCAGTTTGTCTAAATCTGGAATGTTGAACTTAGCATTACAACTCGTGCTGATTCATATAGGTTATTTGTTGAGTTTGGTCTTAAAACTTTTCTTGATTGCGTTACCATTGCAACATTTAGAAAAGACATAACAAGACTTAGAGCGTTTTCACATAGATTACAACTTGAAAAAAGTAGATGGCACAAACCAAATAAGATACCCAGAAATGAAAGAAATTGTCAAGTGTGTAATGTTCTCGAAGATGAATTTCAAATGTTACTAGAATGTACCCTATATTCTGATTTAAACCCTACTATTGGAGACATCCAAATATACTCAAATTAAAATAACTTTTGCAATTAGAAAATACTCATTTGTTAAAAATGTTTGCTCATTATGTTTACAAAAGTTATAAAGTGAGAAATGATTTTTATTACACGATAGGAAATTCCTAGAACTTAACAAAATGAAAACAAAATAAAATAAATGCAGTTCTCTTTAGAATTTGGTAAATGTTTAACAATAGTTGAATTAGAGAAATATCCACCACAATTTCTTTTCTGAAATATCAATTCATTATTATAGTGTGTTGATTAAGTATGTTTCCATGATAGTGAAAATTGTTGAAACGGCGTTAAACACCATATAAAAATTGTAGGTTTTCTCTTCTTTTCTTATCATATGTGTGTACATGTACAATGTGGAGTTTATTATTATAGTGTTATCATGTAGTATGTTTTCATGATAGTGAAAATTGCTGATACGGCATTAAAGACCATAAGAAAAATGTTTTTTCTTTTTTTTATCATATCTGTGTACATGTATAATGTGGAATTTTTCGACCACAAAACCAATTCTTTCATAATTAGATCTTTTAAGAGTTTATCTCCTTTTAAACGACTGATAAGACTAGCACCAAACCAGAAGGTAAATGATGCTTGTCTAAATGTGATCTGAATCAATACATTACGCCAATCTGCAACTTACTTATTCACAAGGATGAGAGTTTGATGTAAATAACGCTATTTCTTATATTGGGGTTCTTTACTTTGGATTAGTCTACCTTATTAATTGTTTGTTCACATGTTTTATGTATATACACATGTTTTTTTTAGGTACCTCTTTCGTTCTTTGATAACTATACACTGAAAACAAATCTCTATTTTATATGAGATGAAGTATCTCACAACAGGAAAGCTTCATATATTATACATTTATCATTATTATGGTCATTTATGACACATAAAAATATATAACCAAACCTTGAAATGCATATTGATAACATATTGCTCTATATAGGTATATGTACATGCATGTGAGATTGAGTGTATATATGTGTGTATGCACATGCGAACTCATAAATATACATCTGTCTGTAAAAGTGCTTGAATGCATATGCATTTGAATCATGGTAATCAGATGACTCAGTCAATGACTGTCATTTCCTCTCGTAAATATGAAAAACAGTAAAGTTACTACTTTCTTAGCAATCAACGACTAAGAAGTATGTTATCTCACCTTGCTATTGACTTGTTATTGTAATCTAAAATGATATATGCCTGTACTTGTGGACCTGAGGCCTTTGTACCATAATAAAATATCTATCTATTAACCATTTCTGTAACAGACGAATCATAGATGTTAAAACGTTGTTCGGTGATACAAAGCTTGAGGTAGAGACCCGTCAGCATGGACGACCAGACGTCGCAGTGGCTGCGTAGTTTGGTTTTCTATGTTGAGCAGACGCTTGTTTGTATATAATAAGCGCTTTGACTGATTGTCCTACTCATTTCTGAAAAAGACGATATTTGAGTTTTTTTGTGTTATCATGTTGTTAATGGGATACAAATCTTGTAATGGAAGTCTATAAGCATAGACTACCAGACGTCGTGATGGCGGCGGAGTATGATTTTGTTTATGTTGAGCAGACGCTTGTAGGTAAATAATAAGCACTTTGATTGGTTATGTTAATCTCTTCTGTAGCAGACGACATTTGAGTTATTGGCGTAAACATGTTTTTCTGCGATTCACAGCTTGAGGTAAAGGCCTGTCAGCATGAAAAGTCAGACGTCGTGATAGCGACGGGGTATGATTCTGTTAGCTAACATTTGTCCTCTTACAAAGTACTTCTGTAACGTAATAACAAATAGTAGTGCAATTTAGAAATTGTGGATTTCTAGTGCATGATATTGCTAGAAAGAAGTGACCTGGTAGGACATTGATGTGTTTTTTGTATAGATAATAGTCCTGCAGTTCTCTCAAAGATTACATAGGGCAGGACTATTTGTTTTGGATGTGTGAACACAAATACCTATTCATACCCAGATAAATAAATTAAACGCTTCATGAATTTATGATGATTTAAGTAGCTAACAACAATACAATAACAGTTTCTTTTTCCAAGACGTTTTATTTTGACCTTTACATTTTCCCTTTTGTGAGCAACCACCTTTCAAGGAAATATTCTTTGTTTTACGAGCGAACTCACAATAGGGCACAATTATTTCTTTTATTGATATAAAAAAATGAATATTCAATCTGAAATTACTATGATGCGTTTGATCCTACATGATTCTTAAAAGCGATGTCACGTTTTTGGATTAAAATACATATTTATACACTGTATACACACTTTATAGAATGATAAACGATCTAATTCTGCATCAAATGACTGTTCTTCGGTGCGTATCATATTACAATACAGCTATTGTGCAGTTCAAAAGGAAATTAATTTTAACTTCCATATTTCCGCACATTTGTGACTAAGAGCCTTTAATAGTGATGTATTTTGATACATGATACAATGTCTGTTGTTAAGAGAACACATACATCATATGCGTCATTAACTATATCTGCATATTTTGTATTGTCATTGAAAAATATATCATCTGATTTAATGTGTGATTGTGTGGGACGCTATAGTGTAATGTATGGCAACGGATTCACTTTTTGTTACAAAGCGATATAGTTTCGCCTGATGTTAGAGCGTTCAAGTTTGTCTGTTTGCGGAAACTGCCAATAGCATGCTCTTAATTGTGATTGGGTTGTATCTATACCCGTAATGCAAATATCACAATCTTAGTAATCGAGGAATTACTTTCGTTATGTATTAACAAAATTAAGCAGATATTCAAGGTTTGGGAAAGCAGACGTCACAAAAGCCTATTTATAGAAAATTTCCAATCATTCTAAGGGTTAAACACTCCGTAAACCTTAACAATGGTAACGCTGGAGTATAGGTAGGTTATTGGATCAAACGATTTCTACCCGTCTCTTGGAAGTCACATACACATTCACTACACTGAAGAAAATGGCAGCCAAATGAAAAAGAAAATAGGACGTGTTAACAACTTTTCAGATAATCATTTAAAGACCATTAGAAAAATTGTTCAGCATTCATCAATATTTTTGTCTTGCTTTGATATTGATGATATTAACACTCATCATATTAACATTGGTAAGAGCTAATGTCAATCTTGTAGACAAACAACAGGGCAGGTTTTCAAATGTATCTTGTACATATAGCTATTAAGGACTGACTTTGCATTAGCCTGTGTTACACAGTCAATCTTTCACCGTGTATTTAGAGGTGTCCGAACTTTGGAATGCATTTCGGACTCCTCTGATACCTTTGTGAGAAATACAGCGTCCGAAATACCATGGGATCATTACAAGGGGAGCACCTAAAGAAGGCATTTGGTGCGTAAGGTTATGTCGTTTTGTGCACTTTTTATTTCTAATGAGGATATCTTTATAGGAATATTTATACAAAATGCATAATGCAGTTTGAAAGTTTACGTTATGGTAAAGTAAGGCTAGAATCATTTGTAATCGAGCTTTATCCACATTGCCTACATGTAGTTCGAAATGCAACTACATGTATATTGCAATTGTTTTACTTCTCTAAGGCAACGCTTATTGTAGCAACGCCATGTAAATGTTATGCTAATAAATTGTGTGAACTTAAACTTGTTACGTTGGATATTATTTACGACATTTTCACAATTTTCGAGTTGTATGCAGTTACATTGTAATTGTATTTATGTATAACGATCAACTCAATGGCAGACATTTCACGTATTATTTATAAGTTATAACCAATCACCTCGTGAATTCTTGTTTAGATGCATTGTACAGAATATGTTCTGTTATAAAATATCTGATATTTTTAAAAGAATTGTGCATAATAGTACATGTACATGTAAAACCTTTATAAAGGTTATACAATCTGCTTTCAAATTTAAAATGAAAAGATAACGCAGTTTCACTTACTTGCAGTTTGGTTATAACACTAGACTCGTTTTAAAAGCTCAAAGTTATTCATTTTACATTTACTATGACGTAAGCTTGACACTCATGATATCCACTCTCAATGATTGCTTCCTGGTTACATGACCAATACTTACGCCGATTTACCCGACTCGTCCAGGTATTTTCACTTCGCCACTAAAGGGGATCGAACATATGAATCTCTGTACCAGAGGCAGATGCACTATTACTGCCTTTAGATCTATTACCCTTTTTAAAGGTCTTTGGTTTAAACATATTTGTTTTCCCTTATTATACATGGAAATGGGGCTGGGCCACAAGGTATTCCAACTAAGAGGACGGCCCTCCCCCTTTATTCGTTTAACCACTTTGCTGCAGACGACTCTGGAAACATAATGGGAAAAGGAGAAACTGCTCGTAATGTACAGCCGAAGTGGCGAGACAGATTGACCACATGTAACAACCACACTATGTAATTGACACAACTGTCAAAGCGTTTCCTGACAATTGCTATACAATTGATTTAACCTGATGTGATGCTGTTGCTTATCATTTCTACAAAGTATGCAATTCCATATTAGATTACTTTAAACATAGTGTATTGCCATAACATTTAAAAGACACATGTGCATTCAATCAGACGGATGAATGATTGGGCAAAAGGGTTTGGCCAAAAATTCTACCAACTAATATTTGGCCATCCCCTTGGCAGGTATTTACATATTGTAGTTATCAATAATGTTTTCACATGTTCAATCGTGTTAAATGAATTCAACAAATTATTTTACTTACAAGAACAAATATAAGATTCCAACCTATAGAATACCCGTCTTCTGACATAGTTCCTTTGTACTTTATCAGCAATTCATTGAATTGGCCATACAACCAAGTGTCTACGTAAAAGACAGGAAAGTCGGTACAATATATTCACAAAAAGACAATATAATCGTTACAATATATTTACCAAAGGACAGGGGAATCGGTACAATATATTTACAAAAAGACAATATAATTGGTACAATATGATTGCAAAAAGACAAGAGAATTGGTAAAACATGGTTACAAACATTTATGTATGTTGTTGATTTTGTTTTTATTACTTTCTTCTTAATATAAAGGCAATCATGAAAAAACAATAAGAAGGGCCATAGAAAGTGTGCACAACGCTTTTACCAACTGGTTTCTATCGTGTCATTGTTTTACTTTGGGAAGTCAAGAGAGAGAGAAAGTGAAAATACGCATGCTAAACCATAAACTATAATCAAAGTACACATGGTACCGAATTGACCGTATCGTTTTCTGAACGATTTGAAATGATCATTGCGTTGATCTTAATGTTAAACCTGAATTACATTACAATTTAGACTGGTAAAAATAGTCCACATAGGATAAGAAATCGATGTCCGATGTCACTTCTATGAGATGAAGCTTCTTCTCCCGCCATTGCGGGGGGGGGTATAAAAGATAGCCGCTGACAAAACATGTGTTCCCAAGTATGGTAATAGATTTCAACCCAGGGAGTTGAACACTAGGATATTGCGATTCAACTGAATCATTGCTGAAAAGGATGCGAACACTAATTCGTTCAGTCCAATGAATAAATAAGAGTACACGAGTGCTGTGACACGTGATAATGCGCTTACCCCGTTTATAAGTTTGATCCAGTAGCCGAGTGCTGTCGACTCTACAAGGATACAGAATATTACGATGATGATGTACTGAAAATAAAGCAGAAGATAATAAAACTACACGCGGGATATTTTTTCCTTCAATTGGGAAGAGGCTTAGGAATGTTGAATGTGGGAAATTGCATCTACAAAAGTGCTGAATTGGGAAACAAAAAAAAAAGTTGTTGTGATTTTGATTTTTTGAGAGAAACTACATGCTCTAAAGAAATGTCTAAGGAGTATGCCTTTTTATGGCCCTCTGTTATATAAAGAGAAAAGACTCCGTTAACCCTTAGCCCTTTACCAAACGCCAAATTTTCGACTGTCCCAAATTAAAGGAGTTACAGACGACATTTCAAAATTTAATGAAATTGGAAAATATATTTCTGATACGGCAGAAAGGATTGTGGGAAAAGGAAAAAGTGCTCGTTAAGAGCAATTTCTCCTTTCCACCATGTTTTCTAGAGTCGTCTGCAAAAAAAGTGGTAAAATGTCGTTATTGTTTGGAATTGGGATAATATCTAATTAAATCTCGGTATGCAAACTCGTAAAATATGGGAGATAACTAGGAATGGGACCGATTAAACCTTTAGTTAATCAATTAATCGGTCGTTAATTGATTAATCAGTAAATGAATGAATACTGAAAATGCTACCTCTGACCCTCTTTATATAACGCCAATAGCATTTTCTATCGAATAAGTTGTTCGGTCCATAATTAGTAATTACCCTTGAGGTCAACCCATCATGATGCTACATTCATCATGACGTCACACAGGCATGACGTCACACAGGCATTCCCATAGACTTCTTTAATGATATGGTAGCGTGATATGGTTTCCACGCCTGCAAGAATACATATACCTGATAGGTATCTGAGCCTACAGAGATGGGCCACCAATCGGGTTTAAAGAGTTTAGTTATCTACTAGAATGAAAACCAGGTTAAGTCACGAAGCCTCTTTCTAGCCGACGCCACAGTCACCATATCTCACAATACTCATCTTTGGTCAAATTAATTTGACGCAATCGGAAAATATTTAGAAATCTTTGCATCAGGCAATATTTCCCGTCAAATCAAATTTTCGAACGATTCTTTTAATGGAGGACAGGTGCGACAAATTTATTGTCGAAACGTTTGAAGACCAATATCCCCATTGTCACTGTGAATTAACATTATTTTACTCACATTTGCGAATTAATCCTCAATTAGTCTCTTCATGCACTTAAAATATCTATTTTCCGCATATTAGCTTCGAAAGAACGGTTAAGTGTGTAATGCTGGTAGATCACCAATGAAACATGATTAATCAAATAAGTATGGAATAATGTTTAACACATTACCAACTAATGCCACATTTTTGCGTCTTGCAGTAGACAATTTTCAAAACGCATTGTAGCAAAAAGAAAAATTGCTTGTCACAAGCAATTTCTCCTTTTTCTACAATGAATTTTCAATATATTCACATTTCACAACAGCAGAACTGGAAGGTTTTTACATGTTTACAAAGCTTTCCTAAAGTCGCCTGCTTCAAGTAATAGAATGTCTTCAGTTGATAAAGAGTTAATGGATATGAAAGCTTGTTACTGGAATATTGTTTAATGGATAAGAGCTAAATTAGTAAATTGGTGAATTATGTATGTGATCAGATTCTTTTTTTCTGATATAAGTGTAGGAGGTTTATAAAACTATGTTGTATTTGTTTTTCTTTTCAAACTTTAACACATTTATGAATAAAACATTTTTATTTCAAGGCATATGTGTTGCTTTCATTTCTTTGATATAAAAAAGTGAAAATGAAATCGAATATTATTCGCCAAGCTGCTTAATTTGACCGCATGGGTCTATAATTATCCGGGAATCAGTGCTATATGGTATAATACTATATAAGTATATATCATTACTGACGCCGAAATAACTATAGACCCCTATGAATTTGACTGCCGAATGACTTTATGAAAATATGAATGCAAAGCATATTGAAATAACAGACTGGGTATATTTGATATGCAAACGTATCCCAAGGAATGCATTCCTGTTTTATAAAGTGCGCCGTTACCTCTTGGTAGTTCTCTCTAAAAAGGTTAATATATGGTTTTAAGAAAGAAAAAAAAGATTCGCCCATTTTCCTCTTAAATAAAGCTGGCTTGTATGACTTCTCCCCCATCCAAGTGAACATTCCAGAATGCACCGGAGCGGCTTTATAAGTAATGCACGAACGTCGACGGGTGGGTGTGGGTGTATCAATAACAATATGTTTTTTAGAACAAACTGATCTATTTATTTCATAAAGTTGGCTTGTGTGCCCCTCCACCCATCCAGGTGTACATGCCAGAATGGCTTTAGAACACACGAACTATGACGAGAGAGGAAGCATATCAATAATGATAGTTTTTAGAGCGCCCATTTCCTTTTTTTTTATGCCCCTCCCAAAAAAAAACCCAACCCAACCAGGTATACATGCCAGAATGCACCAGAGTTGCTTAAGAATACACCACGAATAATGATGGTTTTTAGCGCGTCTGTTTCCTTGTTTGATGCCCCCCGCCCCAAAAAAACCTATCCAGGTATACATGCCAGAAAGCACATGGGCGGCTTTAGAATACACGAACTATATGAGGAAGGGCAGGGCATATTCATGATCCCATTTAATTATCAAAATGTGCTCTAACCTTCCTTAAAGCTTATGGACGTCATAGAATTATTTTTTGGAACTTACGAAAATAATGGAATACACGTTTATTTGATATTTCAGCAGAGAATCCAATATCATTATGGTGAATTTTGGCATTTTCTATTTAATATAAATCCGATTGACATAGTCTAAATACAGCGTCAAGCTTTAAATACCTTTCATGTGATACCCAGAATACACATTGAAAATTAACATACTCTTGTACTGAAGTGTTAACATCGAACTAGGCAGAATAATATACGGTTGGTAATGTAAAACTTACACAGAAAGAGCAACAGGCTGTACGGGCTCATAGTACAACATAGGCGTAGGGGCGTTTTCAACATTGGGGGGCAACTTCAGATGAGGACCAACTAAAACTTGATGTTACTAAACTTTTTCATGACTATCATGCATTTACAAATTCAATAACATTTTAAGAATTAAAAGAAAGCGTATGAAAATGTGTATCTTTAATAAGAAAAAAAAAAACAAAAAAAAGCAAAAAAAGGAAAAACACCAGGTCTCGATCTCACGCGGAAATCAAATGTATTGATCTAAACAAAAAGTGGCAGCGACCAGGCTGTCACAGCCACGGATTCAATTATATCACACAGTCAAAGAAGATAATTATTCTTCAAACTTTAGCTAACATTTGAAGACAATATTGAGTCTGACTCCTTAGAACACGTTTTACACCACTGTTTTCGTCAATCACTTCCCGGGTATTTTTGTGAGCTGAGTTTTCATTGGATAAACCCGATGTGTTCAAATTGCTATTTGCGATGATGACGTTAAAAGGATTTTGGTAATTGTTCGTAACAAAAGGCGAATTGGTATTAGATAAAGCACAAAAATACACATTCATTTTTATTCTGCTGTTAAATTTCGTTTCTCTCATTTTTCTTTTCAAATATCTTCATTTGCCATTGTGAATATTGGGGGGCAAAGTATACTCTGGTCCCCCGGTCTGGAAGTTGGGGGGGGGGGGCGACCCCTGCCTCCCCCAGCTCCTACGCCTATGTGCAAGACGAATAACACTTCTGGTTTCTTAAAGAATTTGGATGCATTTTCCAAACCGAAAGTGAAACTTGCCGTTCAATCAGTCGCTTCGCAATTTCATCGTGTGAAGACACTTCAGTCTCCTCTTTTGACGATTCCATTCCACCAAAACACCGTCCGACAATCTGACAATATGTCTAGACTTTGAGTAAGTCCGTAATGTATTGTAACGAACCGATCAAATGACCATCTTAAAGACAAAAACAAAACCGATCAGTGAAAAACACTGTCGTACACTGAGCGGTTGTGTTGTCTTTATATATATCAGCATGTTCTCTACAACAATGCATTATCAGGTTCCCTTATATGCACAAACGTTCAATGAACGTTAGATTAAGTTTGCTCGATTGTTGTGACTGAAAATATGAGTCTGGTCTCAATCCATGGCCTTTTCTTTTCCGCCAAGTTAAGCATCGAATTTTAGAATGCAATGTTAAATGCCAGCCCACATGACGTTACTTATATCGTACATGTATGTCGGAAGTATCATCCATGGGTCATGCATTGGGGGCTTTCAGTCATTATCTTCTTTTTAAAGCGATTTTGGTGACTTTCTTTTCATGAAATTCTGTTTGAAACATATCTGAATACATATGCCAATTCCGCTTTTTACATATATATACTCGTATTTATTGTGTGACGTCCGAGAACTTAAAGTGAAAGTACAAAGGGTAATGCAAAGCGCACTTGTGGAACACAATGATCCCTCACTTGTAACAGCTTTTTTCTACAAAGCTTTCGGAAATACTGCATGCTTGGTAAAAAACATGCAAAAAGGCATATTTGGAAAATGAATATTGTTTATTGCCATAGAACACTGAGAAGCATCTACTTCAGGACCTTCATGAAGTCCAATAAGTCCCTTTTCTATGATTACCTGACACCCTACCCTTTGACATGTCACAATAACTGGAACCAGGTTATATATATGGAGTGGAACAGGAAGTGGCAAACTACTTCCGGTCCTATTGCTTCATAAGAAAGTCCACGGTGCCGTCGTAGCGTTTACCAAGAATCTCTACTACGAACTTGAACTCCGCCTCTCCCACGATTATCTGAATTTTACAGTCACAGTAATCCGGCCAGCCTTCGTCAGGTGGGTCCAGCAAAAACCCGCCGATTTTCGTACAACTATCGTCTGTGTGATACAGGGTGTCTGGTTCCGTGGATTGGTACAGAAATGTTTTGTAGATTTTCTTACGTCGTTCCCCATCCCTTGGTGTTATGGCACCAATGGTTTCGAACACTTGGCCGTACTTCATGACCTGTCCCTTCTGTATGAGTTTCTTAAGCACGTTACGACAGAAAACCTCCCCGTCCCTATAAAAGATGTACTCCTCCCTGTGAATGCCCACTTTGAACGGTTCCACTACGTTAATCCCGTACGTGTACCTGGCGATCCGTCCTGCTATGATTTCAGGACAGTTCCCCAGTAGGACGGCGCCTCGGAGGACTGCGAGACCCGATTCGGACGGTACTAGTATCCGTCTGTCCTGGAATGCTGACTGTATACAATCCTTTACGTATTGTGATTTACCCAGACCTCCAACGATAACGATCGTGTCAATACCTTCTGAGTTTGCATCGGCTGTTATAAGGATGGATCGGATTTTGGCTGTAATTCCGTTGATTGATTCGCTAAAGAAAGTTTTGACGAACTCTGTTGACAGTTTGACCTTGGCTTTTCCTCGTATGACCTTGACCTCTTGCTGAAAACCGCTTTGCGCAATTGCCTCTTCAACGTCATTTCCGGACTGCATGTGAAAACATTGTAATGTGTAGGGGATGTTCAGGAAAATATATTCAGGAGAATTCGCTGCTTTCCTCTTTACCCCTGCAAGCGACCATTTTACACCTTCGATTGACCTCAGCAACTGCATATAATCGCCCGGTTCGTTCTGTCTCCATGTGTCGAAAAGGTCGGGGTCGAAAATCTGTTTCAAGAATTTCAGGAATTCTTCGTCAAACCTAAGACTACCGATGTTCTCGCCAATAGCATTGTGTATCTCGTGTAGACGGTTCCCGGACACGACTTCGTGCGTGGCTATATCTACAGTGCCGCCTGAAGAAAAGAAAGGTCAGCAGGGTTAAGTTAAAAACGACTGATTTAAATCGAGATCCATTTATACATTCTCACCGCGATACTCAAGTCTGTATTTCTTGTACAGGATATTCCTGCTACAAAGGCACAAGCGACGGCATTTCATTAAGCTTTCAATTACATGCAAGACGAACGCCTTAGTAAAGTTGCCTCTCTTATTATTGATAAGAGACGTATCCTATGAATTATAATATATAAACTGCAATGTATATATAATTGTTAATACATCATGTAACAATGTTTTCATTTTTCTCTCATGAGGACGTGCTTTTCCCTTCACGTACCCACATGTCGGTACGTCCCTGTCCCTCTTAAATTTCCAAATGTTCATTTCATACATTTCATACATTCCAATGACGCATTTGATGTGATACAAAACACTTTTGTTTAAGTAGAGAACCTTTGCTCACATACTCTGTTTAAAAACGATTCTTACCTCCCAAATCCGCAACAATATATCGGTGCCCCACGAGAAACGGTTCATAGGTCACCTTTCCGTCATTTTCCGTTCTCCTTGACGGATATTGCCGACAGTATACGGACGCCGCTTCGGGTTCTAATGCGAGCCGAAGCTGGTCGCTCTTTATTCCAACCTGTAAAATCAAAAACAGCATGTTTGATGTCTGTCCACTAATTAAATGCAGTTTGTCGTAAATTGCCTTTGTATTACACCCGATGGAGAAGCTCAATCAACATTATTTCCGAATTTTTGATGAAGTCAATTCACTGAATAAATCAATAGATACGTCTCTTTATAAACCAATGATCAATAATGTTTATGTGGAAAAAAGTCAGCGAGTTGGAAACAATAGTTTGCAGCTCTCATCGCGAAAATCCAGGAGCATGCGAAGGTGCACTGACACCGTAATATGATAGATCAACTATTAAAACGGCTTTCAACCCAACACAGACGACTACATATGCTATTGTAGCAGGGGAGCATAACGCTTAGTCTAAATGCCAGTTTTTTGTGTGCAGGAATTCGAGACAGCACTGTGTCACATCAAGTACAATAAATTGTAAAAGCTTTGGATAAAAGGTACAGCATTATGGCTGAACAGCCATTTCTTTTTTAAGAAATGGAAAAGCCCTAGTTCTGGATCTTGGGAACATGCTCTGCCGTAATGCTATTACTTCTCGTTGATAATTTTCAGTTTGGTAATAGATTTCTAAGTCATATGCAGAATAAAATGATAATTGGTTCACTTTGCCCTTACCACTGACAGCATCTGATTTTTTGCGGCAACGATTTACTCGCATTGGTATTCTGCATTCAGACGTGTGAGCAAAGTGCTCTTTCTGTGAACAAAACTAACGCGAACGTTTCAAACGGCTTGACTTTTTAAAGGTTCTATGGGTTATGTATAACTCATTTGGGAGCTCATTTGTCTCTACAAGTATTCTGTACAAACTTTCAAGTTGTCTTAGTTTAAGCCATGTGTAGTCCATCTTGGAGAGTGACACTTAGTTGAAATATATGCAATACAGTGACACCTTGTTGAAATATATGCAATACAGTGACACCTTGTTGAAATATATGCAATACAGTGACACCTAGTTGAAATATATGCAATATAGTGACACCTTGTTGAAATATATGCAATACAGTGACACCTAGTTGAAATATATGCAATATAGTGACACCTTGTTGAAATATATGCAATATAGTGACACCTAGTTGAAATATATGCAATATAGTGACACCTAGTTGAAATATATGCAATACAGTGACACCTTGGTGAAATATATGCAATACAGTGACACCTTGTTGAAATATATGCAATACAGTGACACCTAGTTGAAATATATGCAATATAGTGACACCTTGTTGAAATATATGCAATACAGTGACACCTTGTTGAAATATATGCAATATAGTGACACCTAGTTGAAATATATGCAATATAGTGACACCTAGTTGAAATATATGCAATACAGTGACACCTAGCTGAAATATATGCAATACAGTGACACCTTGTTGAAATATATGCAATACAGTGACACCTAGTTGAAATATATGCAATACAGTGACACCTTGTTGAAATATATGCAATACAGTGACACCTTGTTGAAATATATGCAATACAGTGACACCTAGTTGAAATATATGCAATACAGTGACACCTTGTTGAAATATATGCAATACAGTGACACCTTGTTGAAATATATGCAATACAGTGACACCTTGTTGAAATATATGCAATACAGAGACACCTAGTTGAAATATATGCAATACAGTGACACCTAGTTGAAATATATGCAATACAGTGACACCTAGTTGAAATATATGCAATACAGTGACACCTAGTTGAAATATATGCAATACAGATTAAGAATAGAAGTTTTGTCCCCGATCAGTTTTCAACGTGCTAAGAGGGGCTAGTTTTCGCCATAGACATCCAATAGAAATAAGCATTATTTGCACCTTGATTGCGGCCTCTCTCATAAATTGTTTGGCGGCGTCTGACCAGATCGCTGGAACGGTGATCACATACAGTATATCATCGTGCGATACGTCCCCCTTCTGTGACCGGATGTCCGCCATCAACCGCTCCTTAAGCTCCCGTATAACGATAGAGAAGACCTCGATAGCTGCCATTGGCTTATCTTCCGCATCGTGTATTTCCGCATCACGGGTTAGTTTCTGAAAAAAACAAACAAACAAACTGCGAAATCGATTTGATCCACATGTGGTCGAAAAGCAGCCTTCTAGTTCGTTAAGCCAATAGACTGACATTGGGGACAGAGCATCTTGCATTGAACATGTCTTGCATTGACCTATCTATTTATTCTTGTTAGATAAATGTACTATATGATTTTGCATCAGAAAATGATAATCAGTCCATTTCCTGGTTTTAGCTTTTTAGTATGACCATGCCAATGCTTGTATTGTTGAATATTGCAGATATTGTTGTTGTCATAGCAGATCAAAATGCCAAACACACCCGTGTCTTCTTTAGCTTACATTTTTTTGGAACCCGTTATCATTATGTTTGACTAGAATATCGTATCTAGACACCATAATTTTACAACGATGAGTTGAGTTTTATATCATTTTCAACCAATTGTTCTGAAAGCTTGTGTCAGGACGACATTGTGCTATACGTGTTGTACTTTACATTGGTCAATAAAAGCCAGAACTATATCTAATGCAGCACGGATACATTAGATACATTCTTAATCCTTTACCAAATAACAAATTTTCGACTGTCCCATATTAAAAGAGTTTGCAGACGACATTTCAAAATGTGATGAAGTTCAAAAATATTCTTCAGAAAGAGCAGAAAACCTTGTGGGGAAAAGGAGAAATTGCTCTTAACGAGCAATTTCTCCTTTTCCAACAGTGTTTTCCATAGTCGTCTGCAACAAAGTGGTTAAATGTCGTCATTGTTTGGTAATTGGTTAATGTTCGTATATACTGGTCCAGAACGACACTTTACTCTTATGAGGTATGGCTCATTTCCTTCAGTTCGATATACACCTACTCGTATGATTGAAAATCGTATTCATGGAACATGAAATATCATCAAGGTCGGGAAATACATGCTCAAATGAAACAGGAATGTATGACATAGATGTATTTGATGCCACTTTCCTTAATCAACGACAATACTCATGGCTAGACATCCCATTTACCGTTGTCCTATACAGAAGGGTTTTAAACCTCTGAAAGAAGTACCATCCCGTCTGATCCTCGTCGTTACATAGCTCCGCGAACTTCTCTTCTGCATCGTACCCGAAACTGTGGAACGTCTGATCGGGAGTCAGTAGTACAGAGGTCGGCGCTTTGGCTGTTGTTGAGACGACGTCTTTATTCATCTGCCAGCTGTTCGTATGAATCATGCTGGTGTTCTCCGTAAACGCGAACGCATAACCGGAAGAAGATGTTCCGAAATCAAACGCCGCTGTGATTGGTCGCTCAGACAGTGATGTTCTAATGACGTCACTTCCAGTTGGTATCTCGTATGCCATATTGTATTCTGTAATTTGATTTTTTTTATTATCTTGTTTCATATCGTATACATGTTTCTAAGAAAACACTTATCAATAAATGATATATCGAACCTTATTCTCGTTTTGAATGCTGTTTGCCAAACTATTTACCGCCATAGTCAACCACATAAAACATATTAAATCCTTCAACCCTACATAAATGATCGGAAATTTCTCGCAAAGTTATTCCTCAATTTCTATAAAATGTGTTTGGTTTTACTTCAAACGTAGAGCGTATTTCAACCACAATCACCTCTAAATAGAAAAAGCTTTACGTTTCGAAAATTCTTCATGCAGAAATGTGTATAATGAATGTTGTACAATGGTAGTAACAGACAAATGAATATACCAGCACTACAATCATTTGTATGATGAGATGGAGATGAACGTGAGAGTATCTTGGCTCAATTGTACATTCTCGAGTCCGGATGTTTATCTTTATTACCAGAGCTTGGTATGCGCGCAATGATGCAATATCTGTTTAGAAATTGCATCGAAACTACATTCAAGAGACAATATACACAGCCTCAACCAATCCTAGTTAATAAACATCTACTTTCATAAGCTTCATAGTAAGATAAATCCTCTGGTCCATTTTGCTTTGTGTAAAAGAATATCTATCAATTTGATACATTCGCCCAAGCGGCATTTTGTAAGTTGGCGATGTTAGTCGTAACAGCAGACGACATTTGATAATGATGAAAAAAGAAAACATTAAGTATTCTGTTTTAATTCTATTTTGGATGGTCATGCACTTCTATTATAGCCTTTGCCTAGAGTGTAATACTTTAAAGCTACAAACATGAATGGAATTTAATGTATAAATGATTAGCAGTGAAAGTATTAATGCAATAATTGCAATTAATGGCTACTGATATTTTCATATAGAACATATTGATATTTACCCATATAAGTAAAATATAATTTGAATTAAACTTTATGGGAAATCGCATATTTGGATATCTATCACCATTTACTACCATTTCATCTAACACATTGGAATGGTAAATTTTAGATAATAAAGGCAAAAAAAAGAAGACTCAATTATGATAAAAGATTTTCTGTTTTTCAACAGTATTTTTTGTAACATTATTCTTGCAATGCTTTTACTGCTTTGAAAAAAACGCAAGAGGTGTATGCCTTAATCCCTTCCTATATTGTACATGTAACTCACTGTAATGCCTCTGCTTCAGAGACGGCTGTGACAAAATTGCTATAAATGAGCATTTTTACGCTTTTGTCTTAATGGTAATACCAATTTTACGTACGAAGAAAATATGTTTCATGCATTTTCGGTATTCTTCAGCTGCTTTCAAATTGGAGCAATCATATAGTACTGTATAGGAGATGGTTTAATTGAATCTGTAGAAAAGTAGCATGTGGTATATAAATCATATGGATGATAAGTTGTTAAATTAAGAAGAAAAGCTTACCGGTTACAGGAGAAAACAGTCCTATATTGATAACACATATACACTGTACAGGAATTGTGTAAGGCGGCTCTGTCCAAGATATTAACTAACATCCCTAGGAGAATTTGTTACATTACAAAAACGATGCACGTATACCGGTCGAGAAACGGAAAGGCCTATTGGAAGAAGGAAACTTGTTAGACGGATACACATTTTAACCCTTAGAATGCTGGGTAATTTTCTAAGAATAAATTTTGTGTCGTCTGCTTTCCAAAATCTTAAATATCTTTTTAATTTTGTTGAGGAAAGATGCTCAGAGTAGCAAACAGGTTATATCACAGGCCAGTCGCCAATTTGCTTGGCGGCTTGCCTGGATCTAACCAGTTTGTATTAGTATGAAGTCGGTTCCAGTCTGTGTATTGGGTTTAACGCCCTCTCCATAGTGTTTTAATAATATTCTGTTTATTAGAAATTAACCAATTCTAAGCTAATGTTCTAATAGTCTTGCAAGAACACTCCAAAAAAAAAGCCAGCAGATCGAAATTGTGACCCCCCAAATTACAGGACCACCACCTTGGTTATTAGCCCACTCAAGACCCTAAATTGCATTGATACAGACGATATGATAAACTAATGTGATAAAATAGACTGTCTATTCTAGACAAATGTGTGTATTTCACAATGATTAGATAGAACCTGAAAACGCCACGTGTATTTCAAAACGTGATACGGGAGCATAGTTCCTGCCATTAAAAGTACATTTTCATCTGACGTATAGACTGTCCTTACTCTCTACAACAAGTACATTGATGCTCGATCACCAGACAAAACATTTATTTCTCATACTTAGCCCTACTTCGCATACTTAGCTCTTCATCCCATACTTAGATTTACTTCTCATACTTAGCCCTACTTCGCATACTTAGCTCTTCATCCCATACGTAGCTTTACTTCTCATACTTAGCCCTACTTCGCATACTTAGCCCTACTTCGCATACTTAGTTTTATTTTTCATACTTAGCCCTATTTCGCATACTTAGCTTTATTTCTCACACTTAGCCCTACTTTGCATACTTAGCTCTTCATCCAATACGTAACTTTATTTCTCATACTTAGTCCTACTTCGCTACTTAGCTCTTCATCCCATACTTAGCTTTATTTCTCATGCGTAACCCTACTTCGCATACTTAGCTTTTCATCCCATACTTAGCTTTACTTCTCATACTAAGCCCTTTTTCGCTAACTTAGCTCTTCATCCCATACTTAGCTTTACTTCTCATACTTAGCCCTACTTCGCTTACTTAGCTTTTCATCCCATACTTAGCTTTACCTATCATACTTAGCCCTACTTCGCTTACTTACCTCTTCATCCCATACTTAGCTTTACTTCTCATACTAAGCCCTACTTCGCTTACTTAGCTCTTCATCCCATACGTAGCTTTATTTCTCATACTTAGCCCTACTTCGCTTACTTAGCTTTTCATCCCATACTTAGCTTTACCTATCATACTTAGCCCTACTTCGCTTACTTAGCTCTTCATCCCATACTTAGCTTTACTTCTCATACTTAGCCCTACTTCGCTTACTTAGGTCTTCATCTCATACGTAGCTTTATTTCTCATACTTAGCCCTACTTCGCTTACTTAGCTCTTCATCCCATACTTAGATTTACTTCTCATACTTAGCTTTATTTTTCATTCTTAGCCCTATTTCGCATACTTAGCTTTATTACTCATACTTAGCCCTACTTTGCATACTTAGCTCTTCATCCCATACTTAGCTTTACTTCTCATACTTAGCCCTACTTCGCACACTTAGCTCTTCATCCCATACTTAGCTTTACTTCTCATACTAAGCCCTACTTCGCTTACTTAGCTCTTCATCCCATACTTAGCTTTATTTCTCATACTTAGCCCTACTTCGCTTACTTAGCTTTTCATCCCATACTTAGCTTTACCTATCATACTTAGCCCTACTTCGCTTACTTAGCTCTTCATCCCATACTTAGCTTTACTTCTCATACTTAGCCCTACTTCGCTTACTTAGCTTTTTATCCCATACTTAGCTTTACTTCTCATACTTAGCCCTACTTCGCTTACTTAGCTTTTCATCCCATACTTAGCTTTACCTATCATACTTAGCCCTACTTCGCTTACTTAGCTCTTCATCCCATACTTAGCTTTACTTCTCATACTTAGCCCTACTTCGCATACTTAGCTCTTCATCCCATACTTAGCTTTACTTCTCATACTAAGCCCTACTTCGCATACTTAGCTCTTCATCCCATACGTAGCTTTATTTCTCATACTAAGCCCTACTTCGCTTACTTAGCTCTTCATCCCATACTAAGCTTTACTTCTCATACTTAGCCCTACTTCGCTTACTTAGGTCTTCATCCCATACGTAGTTTTATTTCTCATACTTAGCCCTTTTTCGCTTACTTAGCTCTTCATCCCATACTTAGATTTACTTCTCATACTTAGCTTTATTTTTCATACTTAGCCCTATTTCGCATACTTAGCTTTATTACTCATACTTAGCCCTACTTTGCATACTTAGCTCTTCATCCCATACTTAGCTTTACTTCTCATACTTAGCCCTACTTCGCACACTTAGCTCTTCATCCCATACGTAGCTTTATTTCTCATACTTAGCCCTACTTCGCTTACTTAGCTCTTCATCCCATACTTAGCTTTACTTCTCATACTTAGCCCTACTTTGCATACTTAGCTCTTCATCCCATACTTAGCTTTATTTCTCATACTTAGCCCTACTTCGCATACTTAGCTCTTCATCCCATACTTAGATTTACTTCTCATACTTAGTTTTATTTTTCATACTTAGCCCTATTTCGCATACTTAGCTTTATTACTCATACTTAGCCCTACTTTGCATACTTAGCTCTTCATCCCATACTTAGCTTTACTTCTCATACTTAGCCCTACTTCGCATACTTAGCTCTTCATCCCATACGTAGCTTTATTTCTCATACTTAGCCCTACTTCGCTTACTTAGCTCTTCATCCCATACTTAGCTTTACTTCTCATACTTAGCCCTACTTTGCATACTTAGCTCTTCATCCCATACTTAGCTTTATTTCCCATACTTAGCCCTACTTCGCATACGTAGCTCTTCATCCCATTCTTAGCTTTATTTCTCATATCAAGCTATTATAGTCTGCAATCGTTTTCAATTTGAAACAGACATAAATCCACTATTCAGGGGAATGGGCTTAAATCGCAATGTCCATCCACAGTATTTTAGTGTCCCCCACGTAGTCGTAAAATGAGAACAAAGAACGATCCAATTACCTTTTACATATCATATTAGAATTGACTTATCTTCAGCTCGGGACTTTGATAGCCATTGTAATGACCAAACACTTTCTATCAATAAGTTATTTTTAATATTGTCACAACGCTGGTGCTGTTTAATTGTTGTTCAAATATTTATTTCAAATTAAAATGTAATTTGGCCTTATTTTGATATTTTAAATGCCGTCTGATGTTGCAGAGTTTTCAACAAGGTCACTTTAAGGTGACGGTTTGGGTTAAAGGGTATGATTTGATCAATCGATAGATCTATTAAGGTCGTCGTTGTACGTTATCAAATTTCATATTTTCGAGCAATAATTCAACCCATATTTTTATCCATTTACTCCATAATTTACTGTGGAATCCATATACCTTGGAACCTCATTCTAACCCATCTGCTCTAGACCATTTTGTTTATTGTTTTTTCTTTGTCGCACGTATCATCTTAACCTTATATCATTTACAGGAAGTCATTTTCTTGATTTCAATTGTCGTCTGCCATTGCTCAAAGCAACCACGAAAAGTATATACATGTAGGCCTACATCATAAACACAAGACATAACGTGTGAATACAAACGATAGAGGCGTTTTTGACGTTTCCGTAAAGGGAAGCGCTGATTCGTAAATAGGTTAAGGGCGTATGCTGCCCCCTATCTGCATCCCGATCAGCCCAACAACTATATCCCCTTCCAATTCTTCTTGAGAGATCCATAAGATAACAGATTTATCTTTTAACCCATATTAAAGAACTAAAGACATTTGACCAGTTTGTTACAGACGACTCTGGAAAACATTGGGGGACAGAAAGTAATTGCTCTTAATCAGCAATTTCTCTTTTTCCCACAATGTGTTCTGCCCTATTAGAAAATTATTGTCCAATTTCATCAAATATTTAAATGTCGTCTGCAAACTCTTTCAATTTGGGTCAGTTGAAAATTCTGTGTTTGGTAAAGGGTTAACACTGCCGTTAAATCTGAGTCAAGCAAACGTTACGTACGGATCATACAAAGGGTAAAAAAGGTTCATATCGACCCGTGAACCGTTACTCGTACCTCATCAGCTGACCTATTTATATTTTATAACCAAGTCTCGGCTGGAAGCACTCGCACCCAAGCGTGTGTGTTGTGTAATAAAAAGATATGTTAAAGGAACGGACTAGTGTATTTGTGCTTTATGGAACGTATCATCGCTATAGGAGCAAATAATCGTTACTGGTATATCATTTCTCTATCATGTTTTTTTTTTACATATTACCACCTTACGCCACATGTTTGTGTCATGCAGCAGACCACATTCAAAAAGCATTGTGATAAAACAAAGAAATTGCTTGTCACAAGCAATTTCTCCTTTTGCCTCAATGCATTTGCAAGCTATTCACCATATAACAACAGCAGAACTGAAAGGTTTCCACAAGTTAACAAAGCATTTCTTAAGTCGTCTGATTCAAGAAAAAAATGCGTCTGAAAGTGGTAACGAGATAATGCTATTAATATTTTCAAACTTTTCGCATATCACAACAGCAGAATTGAAATGTTTTTCACCTGTTTTCTAAAGTCGTCTGCTTTAAGTAGAGGTATGTCGTCTGCTAGTAGTAAAGAGTTAACCCTTCTCTACAAAGAAGATTCCTGACATATCCAAATTGAAAGCAACAGCAGATGTGAATTGATGGTAAACACATTATAAAAAATAACATTCTTTGTTATATATGGCAGAAAACCATCGTTGCAAATGGATGAGTTTCTTGTCTCTAGCTATTTATTCATTTGCCACAATCAGTTTTCCAATCATAACACAAAGTTTATGTGAAGTGGGATCTGCCTTGCAACCTTGCATCTGGTCAAACTGATTTGACGCGATCGGGAAATATTTAGACAATTTTGCAACAGGCCATATTGCCCTATCATAAAATAAAAAGCAATTTTCACGTCGAATTATTTTGACTACCTTTCATTAATCTACATTCGGCGCGAGTACTGGTTATGTATCCAGGAAGCGGAGTCGAGAGTGATTAATCTAAGTTGTAAAAACTTGTTTTACAATAAATGTAAAATATAAAGGTTTGAACTTAAACTTAAGGTTTTAGCAATAGTCTGCTGCAACTGCGTCAACATAAATCAAAATTAAATAGCGATAGGTTAAGTGGTATAGTAATGTGCGCAGTGTCGAAGAGAATAAAAGGGCAAAGTATTGGTTTGACACGAAGGTAACCCCGGTTCTGTATGTTTACAAACATGTGTTCTTTAGTATTTATCTGAAGTGGTCAACGAACACCGTGTACCCTGTGAGATTATTGGAGTTAAATACCCCCAACTTGCCGAGTGTTATTTGTGGGTTTTCTTTACATATCAAATAACGTGGATATATGGATTTAACAGGGTTGGTCTAACTTAGAAACTGTGTATTGACTTGTGTTTGTGTAAGCTTATTATACATGTTTATGAAGATGAACTTGTATCATTAAATTGTTTTAGGGAGAAGAACCCGATCAAATTATCTCTTTCGTTCGTGTTCACAATGTCAAATAATGTTCAGTGCAATGTTACATGTGTTTTTCTCTTAAATAAATAAGGATAAACACATGGCTAGAAATATAACCTTTTATACTAACATAAAGTTTTGTTTAGCACCAGATTCGTGAAATTAGTTCAATTTAGTACAACGGGTACTTTTCGTCTGCTAGTTTAATTTCATCGTGATATGTTTACTACGGTTTGTTTTTTCTGCTAACTTTAAGTTCATCCATATACAGTCCTGTATAATATGTGTACCGTTTTCTACAATATTCTATAATGTGTTGAGGTGTGAACTGGTTACTCGTGATCAGGCTATAACTATTGAATAGTTATTATGAAATGTCTTGATAGTATTTTACTTATTGTAATTTGTAGAACATTCACAATGTGTTATGACTAGGCGTCGGCTCAGCAAACCTTTTTTTCGTCTATTTCATCACATAGGCCTACTGGTTTTACTATACACTCGTTTTGGCGCATCTATACAAAACAGAAGGTTCAAGGAATCAGAATGACAACATGATCCTGTTATCACATTGTATTATTACATACAAATACCACCAGCAAACCGCCATTTCTTCATTCTTAAATATTGTCGTCTGCTGGTGCGTTTAATTTGAGTTTCTCTGAACATGGAAAGGTGAAAATATTCCGACTGTGAGAATAATAAAAAAAAACACACACGCGTATTATTTAGAACATTAAAACCTAATGCCACTTTTTTTGCGTCTTGCGCAGCAGACGACTTTCAAAAAGCATTGTGGCAAAAGGAGAAATTGCTCGTCATTTTTCACAATGATTTTTCAACCGCTTCACATATCATAACAGCACTGGATGTTTTTTTCAAAAGCTTACAAAGCTTTTCAAAAGTCGTCTACCACATGTAAAAAATGTCGTCTGCAGTTAGTAAAGAGTTAGCTTACATCATCAATAAGTGTTTTCAATCAAATGATTTGAATCTAAGAAAGATACGCATTATTTTTGTTTCAGTACCATTAGATTCCCAGAAAAAACGGATAAATACACATAATTATTCCGAGGAAAACGCCGGCATCATATGCTTCATATAAAGCCCAATTGGAGAGCATCATTTGGTCCAATACCATCACAGTGAATGATTGGATTGACAACGTTCGGTAAAACTTAACAAGAAATATGGATTAACAAAGGGAACTATCGTACAGACCAATCATGGGAGGCCCCATTGGCAGCAACTCGCTGCTGCAGTTTACAGCGGCGTTTGGGATCGTGTTCTTGTGTATACTCAATGGGATCGTGTGTGTAAGTATTCTTCATTCGGTCCATTAACCCTTTCCCAAACAGTAACGACATTTGACTACTTTGTTGCAGTCGACTTTAGAAAACATTGTGGGAAAAGGAGAAATTGCTCGTGACGAGCAATTTTTCCTTTTCCACCATGTTTTCTGCCTTATCAGAAGATTATTTTTTCAATTACATCACATTTTGAAATGTTGTCTGCAAACTCTTTCAATTTGGGACAGTCCAAATTTTGTTTTTTGGGAAAGGGTTAATCCATTAGTGTTTGTGTCGTACTTTATATAACGCGCTTGTTGCAGAAGAACCAAAAACTCAGAAATGGCACAACCCATTTCCCGTAATGGCAAACCTGTACAAAAGCCTTAATGGATAAGTGATATTTTCTGAAATTTACCGTATGACCATCATTCGTACAAGTACAGACAGAGATTTTGCATTAACGGACAAGTTCATCGAATTCAGATTTTACCACCATATTGGACTTTAGAACCCATTGTGACGAAAGGAAAGATGCTCATAATGAGCAATTACTCCAATTGCCATAATGGGGTCGTATTGCATCAACAAATAACATTTCCTTTTTTTTTTCAAAATACATGTACATAATTGTTAAATCTATACCTATTCAAAAAATGATTTACGGCAGAATAAATTAACCTTTTCCTTTGTTATCATTGATTTAGTTAAGACGATTTCTTATCAATATGAGCAATACCTGCAATTTCAACATCTTATTCAGAATCGATTTGTATGGATGTATATGACAGCTTGCACTTATCATCTTATTGCTGCTGCAGTATTTGATTATTCCTGGGCCAAGGTTCAATCAAAGTACATTATACATATATACCAAAATTAAGACATATCGATTACAGGTAAGCGTAAATATAGGCAATTTGATTTATCTTGCATCAATGGCATGAGTACACGTACACTTATTAACCCTTTCCCAAACAATAACGACATTTGACCACTTTGTTGCAGACGAATTTAGAAAACAGTGTGGGAAAAGGAGAAATTTCTCGTAACGAGCAATTCTTTCTTTTCCCACAGTGTTTTCTGCCCTATCAGAAGATTATTTCCAATTTCAATTTCCAATGTCGTATGCAAACTCTTTCAATTTGGGACAGTCGAAAATTTATTGTTTGGGAAAGGGTTAAAGAAGGCTATAAACATCTCGACTCTAGATAGATAACTGTGTAATAACTCCAATAACCCCTAAAAATAAACTTCATACCTTTATCGCAGAGGTTACACTTCTGTCTTCATATTTCCCTATCCTCTAGTCCTGTTATGTAAGAAAGGATTTGATTAGCCAAAGGCTTTCAATTGTTTCGAGAAGGTCTGGATTACTTTAACCCTTTACCAAACACCAAACTTTTAACTCTCCCAAATTGGAAAAGTTTGCATACGAAACTTCAAAATGCGATGGAATTGGAAAATAATCTTCTTATAAGGCAGAAAACATTTTGGGGAAATGGAGAAATTGCTCTGTACGAGCAATTTCTCCTTTTTCCACAATGTTTTCAAGAGTCGTCTTCAACAAAGTGGTTAAAGGCACATAAAAGGAGAGGAGTACAAATAAATTACTGAAAAAATATATGGAGTTCTTTTATCATGTTCATAAAATTCATGAGAATAAATTTACGAATGCATTGAGACCCTATTACATAGACTCCTTTAATATAAGTTATTTTGTGATTGAAATATAGTTATCTCCAATTCAATCATGTTCATCAACAACCTGTTTGTTTACATATTCAAAATAACAAATTCTGATTGGTCAGTTCAAATATTTGTGTATCAACTGTCAAGGTCAGAGAAAAGTTATATGAAACGTCGAGGTGATATTAAATCATGAATTGTTAAATGTTACTTTCTCTCAAGGTCCGAATCAAATCAAACATTTATTGCCCCAATTGCACCGTTGGTTAGAGGATTTGCACTATAACTAGAAATCGAGCTCCGAATCAGAAACAAAAGAACATCCCTAGGGCTCTGTGGCCATAGAAGAGGTCATACATGACCCCAGCCCGTGGTTAAGTTTGTTGATTTGCAAGTCGTGCGTTAAGACTTATCAGCACCGCTGATACCATGAGGGTGTCCTTTGGAAAGATACTTCAGAGCTGAGGATCCAGGATAAGTCGTTATATAACCATGACAATTTGTTAAAGGCACATCAAAGGAGAGGAGTACAAATAAATTACCGAAAAAATATATGGAGCTCTTTTATTATGTTCATAAAAGTCATGAGAATTAGTTTAGGAATGCATTGAGACCCTATTTCATAGACTCATTTAAAATAAGTTATTTTGTGCTTGAAATATAGTTGTCTCCAATTCAATCATGTTTATCAACAACCTGTTTGTTTACACATTCAAAATAACGAATTCTGATTGGCCGGTTCAAAAATGTGTGCATTAACTGTCAAGGTCAGAGGTGAAGAATCAGGAAATCTAAATTATATAACTTGCTAATCTGGGTTATTTCTGGTTTACTTCCACATTTCAATTGTGCTGATGTTTTTTTCTGGTAATAACTATTTGAATCTGTCCAAAAGTTTACCAATTAATGTTGTTTGATATAGCATTATTCTCCTTTTGATGGGTCTTTAACGGCATAAAACATAACGTAAAATGGAAAAGAGGTCATTGATAAGAATGCATATGCGTAATAACTATATACAATTGACTGAACCGACGTAATAATTCAATATTTGGAATCCATCAGTTCAAGTGGTTTAACCCTTATAGTGCTGGAACCGACTTCATGCTTATGCAAACAAGTAAGATCCAGTCCAGCCGTCAAGTAAATTGGCGGCTGGCCTGTGAGCTAACCTGTTTGCTATTCAAAGTATCTTTCTTCAACAAAATTAAGCAGATATCTACGGTTTTGGAAAGCAGGAGACACAAAAATCTATTTAACAAAAAATACCCAGCATTCTAAGGGTTAACGTGTTTTCCCGTAGCTCCTAGGAATCGGTACGATAATTGTCGGGGCCGAACTGAAGAAGGAGGTGGACAAACAGGATGACGTCATGGACCTACTCGACAAGGTGGATCTGGGCGGAATCACGCTGAAGGAGCTGGTATACATTCTCATCAACATCGTTATAGCAGTCGGTGTGTTCGCGGTCATCACCACCATCATAGGGGGGATCGGCGCCATCTGTAAACTACGGCCGCTTCTTGTCATGGTGAGTTAGTCAAAGGAATTCGACGTGATTGAAGATTGCTTTATATTTTCTGATGGGGCGATCAAACGTCGAAATTTCGAAGGATCAAAATAGTGTCGGACATTTCTGATTTTCGGATTTAAAGTACAAACTGGCCATTCAAAGTCAAATGATAAGACAAGTCTGTAAAAAAAAACAATTTATATACCACCAGATAATGGCATCAAATGCCGTTAAACAGTTTTTCCGACTGTCCCAAATTCAAAGAGTTTGCAGACGACATTTCAAATCTAGGAGCAATTTTCCCCTTTCCCAAACTGTTTATTAGAGTCATCTGCAACAAAGGGATCAAATGTCGTCATTGTTTGGTAATGTGTTAAGGAAAAAACAGGCCCTGCATGCAGTTTTAATATCACCTGTTCTATTTTCAGTACATCATCATCGTAATATTCTGTATCCTTGTGGAGTTGACAGCACTCGGCTACTGGATCAAACTTATAAACGGGGTAAGCGTCTAGTCACCTGTCATACCGTTTGTGTACGCTTATTTATTGGTCTGAACGAATTAGAATGCTCACATTTTTTAGGAGTTCTCAAGATTGCATCGCAATATCCTGATTTTTTTTTTTTTAAAGAATTTTAAGATTCCTGAGTTGAAATCTATTACCCTACTTGGGAACACATGTCTTGTCATGGGCTATCCTTTTCACTCCCCCCCCCCTCCCCAATAAAAATGGCGTGGCGGAAAAAGAAGCTTAAAGGCCCATTAAAGGAGAGTAATGCTATATCAAACTACATTATTTGGTAAACTTTTGGACAGATTCAAATAGTTATTACCACAAAACACCATTAGCACAACTTTAATGTGAAAGTAAACCAGAAATAACCCAGATTAGCAAGTTTTATAATTCAGATTTCCTGATTCTTCACCCCTGACCTTGACAGTTGATACAAACATTTTTGAATTGACCAATCAGAATTCGTTATTTTGAATATGTAAACAAACAGGTTGTTGATAAACATGATTGAATTGGAGACAACTATATTTCAGGCACAAAATAACTTATTTTAAATGTGTTTTTTTAATAGTGTCTTAATACATTCCTAAACTAATTCTCATGACTTTTATGAATATAATAAAAGAGCTCCATATATTTTTTCAGTAATTTATTTGTACTCCTCTCCTTTGATGTGCCTTTAATTACCCGGAGGTGGCAACGATATCTTCAACGAGGAATACTTTTTACCAGCTTGAATTGTAATATAATTTCAGGTATAATTTTAAGATCAATGCAATGCTTTTTATTTTGGTAAATAAATTGTACAGATTTTCTTGTATTTTTGTTATCATATCATACCGATACTCTTGTCTATTTGTAACCATATTATAACAGTTATCTTGTCTTTTAGGTAGACACTTGGTTGTATGGCCAATTCAGTGAATTGCTGATAAAGTATGAAGGAACTATGGCGGAAGACGGGTATTCTATAGGTTGGAATCTTATATTTGTACTTGTAAGTAAAATAGTTGGTTGAATTCATTTAACATTGTTGGACTTGTGAAAAACATTATTGATAATTACAATATGTAAAAACATGTCAATGGGATTGCCAATTATTAGATGATATAATTTGTAGCCAAACCCTTTTGCCTAATCATTCATCCGTCTGATTGAATGTGCATGTTGTATTGTATTGTATTAAACTGATTATTTCGTCTGACTTCTTCGGTCGTTTTCGGTATACATCAGTCGTGGCCGGAACTATTCGGTGTAAAGCGAATAATTCCGACACCGACCGATGTAAACCGAGAACGACAGAAGTAATCCGCCGAAAGAAAGAGTTTCAAAATGGCAGATTATTATGTATTCTACCATAAATAGTTTAATGTCTTTTATGAGATGTACATTGTACAATAACTGGAATGGTTATGACAAAGTTTTGTTTCCCGAATGACTCATTAAATTTATTTCAGTTCACGTGCTGCGGCGTAGATCCCGTAACTACCCAAACAAACAACTTCCGGGAATTACCGGCCGAGTGGTGGGCATCGAGAGGAAGTGACGTCATACCGAGCTCGTGTTGCGATGATGTGACTGTGGATAATTATGCCAACTACACCAATACGCAGTGCACGGAGAATCTGATAGACTATAACAAGGCCGTATGTACCATCATTGATTTAACGTTACCATACTTATTCAGACAGTCGTATCTATTGGTTAAATTATCGAGCTTGAACTCACATAAACCTTTCGACGTCTGCGGTTCAAATTCGATTACCGGTTGATTTGGATATAAATAAGAGGTAGGGTTTTAATAAATAACATTCCATCTAATTCAAATATTGAGATGAGCAATGTTGCGAAGTGATATGTCGTTGGGATCGTGTCTTCGAGACCGCTTTCAATAGCGTGTCACATGACTATATCAGTGTACTTTTATATAGGAAACGATCTATACATATCAGTTTTACTTAGGCAGACATTTTCCATAAGACATTTAGTAAATCGATACCCAGGCAGCTTGAACCAACCCTCCCACCACGGCTGATGAACTTGTTGACAAACTGTAATATAAACAAGGCTTGGTGGTTTGTGACATAATTTGAGTGCTAAGCGCAAGGCAAAGGTCAGTGCTTCGAAATAAAAAAAATTAGTTTTGTATTTTATCGATTCCTTACTTCTCTAAGAATTGTTGTGTGTATTCTTTATGGACACTTGTCGCGATCGTTATAATGAGTGCGAAAAGGATAGGAGTACCACTTTCCTTTTATAGCAATGCCTGTAAAATGTTCTAGGCATTCTAATGCCGAGTTGTGCTTGTATCTCCAAATACTGCTAATATACGAATTTACCCGACCTGTTTTTATCTACCACAGGGTTGTTATGATGTTTTCGACGAGTTATTCGGCAGACTTTCCGCTGCAGCAATCTCAATAACAGTCTTCCTTGTGCTGGTTGAGGTAAGTGGCAGCAAAGACCTTTAAAAAGGGATAATAGATCTAAAGGCAGTAGTAGTGCATCTGCCTCTAGTACCGAGATTCATATGTTCGATTCCCTTTAGTGGCGAAGTGAAAATACCTGGACGAGTCGGGTAAATCGGCGTAAGTATTGGTCATGTAACCAGGAAGCACTCATCGAGAGTGGATATCATGAGTGTCAAGCTTACGTCAAGGTAAATGTAAAATGAATAACTTTGAGCTTTTAAAACGAGTCTAGTGTTATAACCAAACTGCAAGTAAGTAAAACTAAGTTTTGTTTTCATTTTATATTTGAAAGTAAATTACAAAGGTTATACATGTACTATTATGCACATAATATTTAAAAAAAAAACTCACCTATTTTATAACAGAACATATTTTGTACAATGCATCTTAACAATAATTCAACAGGTGATTAGTTATAACTTATAAATAATACATGAAATGTCTGCTATTGAGTTAATCGTTATGCATGTAAACAATTAACTGCATACAATTTGAAAACTGTGCCATTTCATATGTAATATTAAAGTTTAAGTTCACATAATTTATTAGCATATCAATTACATGGCGTTGTGACAATAAGCGTTGCATTGAAAAGGTAAAACAATTGCAATGTACATGTACATTGTAGTTGCATTTCGAACTAGGCCATGTGGATAAAGCTTGAACTTCAATTACAAAGGAGCTTTTCCATACCACTAAGCCATAACAAAAACTTTCAAACTACATTATGCATTTTTATAATTATTCCTCTAAAGATATCCTCATTAGAAAAAAAAAATGCACAAAAAGACATTACCTTACGCACCAAATGCCTTCTTTAGGTGCTCCCCTTGTAATGATCCCACACTATTTCGGACGCTGTATCGTTCACAAAGGTATCAGACGAGTCCGAATGCATTCCAAATTTGAAAACCTGTCATGTTTTTTTTTTCGGCTACAATATTGCCATTAGCTCTTTTTGATAATCATATGATGAGTGTTAATTTTTATCAATATTATAGCAAGACAAAACATTTATGAATGTTGAAGAATTTTTCAAATCGTCTTTAAATGATGGGTCGTTAAATGATTATCTGAAAAGTTGCTGCTAACATGTCCTATTTTCTTTTTCAGTTGGCTGCCATTTTCTTCAGTGCAGTGAATGTGTATGTGACTTCAAAGAGACGGGTTGAAATCGTTTGATCCAATAACCTACATATACTTGAGTGTAACCATTGTTAAAGTGCATGGAAAGTTCAAAACAAGATTAAACAACTAAAAGTATTAAATTGGCGTTACGCACATACAGACATTCCATTCACAATTAAAAGCATGATATTGACAGTTTCCCGTATACAGACGAACTTAAACGCTCTAACATCAGGCGAAAATATATCACTTTGTAACAAAAAGTGAATCTACTGCTATACGCTACACTTTAGCGTCCCACACATATTAACTGATGTTATATTTTATTAATGACAATATAAAATGTGCAGATATAGTTAATGACGAATGTGATATATGTGTTATCTTAAGAAAGAAATTGTAACATGTATAAAGATACATCATTATCAAAGGTGCTTGGTCACAGATGTGAGGAAATTTGAAAGTGAAATAATTAACTTCTTTCAAACTGCACAACAACCGTTATATGATACACACCGAAGAATAGTCATTGGAAGCCAAATTTGATCGTTTACCATTCTTCGAAGTGTGTATACAGTGTATAAACAGGTGTTTTAATCCAAAAGTGTGACATCGCTTTTAAGAATCATGTAGAATCAAACGCACCATAATAATTTCAGTTTAAATATTCATGTTTTATATCAATTAATAAAAGAAGTGTGCACCATTTTGAGTTCGCTCGTAAAGCAATGAACATTTCCTTGAAAGGTGGTTGTTCACAAAACAAAACAAGGGAAAATTTGAAAGTCAAAATTAAAAGTCGTTGCAAATCAACAGTTATTGTATTGTTGTTTGATATATATTCATGAAGCGTTAAATTATCTGGGTATGAATAGGCATTTCTGTTCATACATTCCAAACAAACTGTCCTGTACTAGGCAACCAAATCAAGCTTTGAGAGAACTGCAGGACTACTATCTATGCAAGAAACACATCATTGTCCTACCAGGTCACTTCTTTCTAGCAAAAGTATGTACCAGAAATCGAAATTTCTAAATTTGAATACTTTTTGTTTTTACGTTACGTTACGGAAGTACTTTATGAGAGGTGTAAGACCAAGTTAACCAGCAAGGTTCTACTTAGCTACAAAAACTCAAACTCCGCAGCCATCGTGACCTCTGACCTTCCATGCGAATAGGCCTCTATCTCAAGCTGTGTATCTCCGAACAACATTTTAACGTCGGTAATTCCAATGTCGTCTGTTACAGAAATGATTTACATAATCAGTCAAAATACTTATAATTTACCAACAAGCGTCTGCTCAACTTAGAAAACCAAACTCCGCCGCCATTGTCATGTCTGGACTGCTATGCTGCCAGGCCTCTACCTCAAGTTGTGTATCACAAAATAACACCTGCACGTGAATGATCCATTGTTGTCTGTTACAGAAATTATTAGTGTATACAATCAAAGCGCTTATTGTCTATCAACAAGAGTCTGCTAACATGTAGATAAGAAGTCAAACTCCGCCGCAACCTTGACATATGGCTTTCCATGCTGACAGGCTTCTACCTCAAGTTGTGTATCTCCGAACAACATCTTTATTTCAATAACTCCAATGTCGTCCCTCTTCTTTGTGTACAGCTGCAATACGAGTTCACCAATCCTGGTGCAGCCATCGTCTGTCGTGAATCTGGGGCAAATCTCGGTACTCCTAAAGATTTCCACCGGTATCCTTGCAGCGCCTCTGTATGGCGAGTTGAACGTGTGCTTCACGAATGATTCGCCTGGAACAACGTCTGTACCTCTTGTAATAAACACCTTGAAGATGTCTTCGCACTTCTCTTCGCCAAATCGGACCATCTTCTTTTCTAAAGGATGGGACCATTTGTCAAAAGGAATGGCAGCGGCGATCCCTATAGATGTACAGACGCGATGTGTTTGTTTACGTATACATAGATCTTGTTTCTTTTCACTGAATTTATACCAATAGTCGGATTGATGTTTGAAAAAATCTTCTATGATATCCTAATATATGTGCATTATACAATATACTAGAATATATTATAAATATAGTATATAGTATATAAATAGTGACAAGGAAAACTGTATCAAGCAACTGTCTATAGTTACACTCTCTTTTCAATCCACATATATATGGCTTGAGAAGGAATGGCAACTTTTGGAGAAATCTGAACTCATCGGGTTCATCCAATTACAAAACAGGTCAAGTAGAAGATTTTCTCCATTCGGAACTCTTCGGCAAATTTCGACAGGCCTGTTGAAATAACCGAGAAGTTCAAATTGGATTACAATGCCGTTCTGTTAGGCCCTTTTAACACAGATGCTGATTTCTCTTTTGCTATTCGGGGTCTTCCTTCGTCTTTATCAAACTGGTCATTAATTTATACCAGTTATTTGTGAGTTTATCACAAATGCCCTTTATTTTCTACATAGAATTTCGTCAGTGCTTGCGTAAAGTAATAAACATTTTTCTTCTGGAAGCAAAATACCGATTCTTCAAAATGCGACCGGATATTTAACAGTTAATATATTTTATTCATCTAGTTTCCATACCGAGACTTATCTAGCATTAAGTATGGATTTCAAACCTAAATTGCCATGATCTGGTTTCAATTATATTTAAGCTTTAGGGTCTTATATGCGTTATAAAAAGGTACGATAAAAACTTACCGTAAGTATAAGGCAACTTCCTGGAGCTTATACACGTGTAAATATGGTATGCTGAGCCTAAAATAAAGTAAAACAAATACTGAAAATGGCGTATATAAAACTATGGAGACCAATTTTGAGGAAACGCAAGCTAGAAAAGGGCACAAAGCAAAGTTCACAGATGAAACAACAAAGGGGAGGCGGCTATAATTGATATCTTACAAATGCAAGAAGCACTAAAAATCGTACTATATGTGTTTGTAATAGTATCCGATTGTTCAAAGGTTAAAAGATTCTAATAAAGTCGCGTAAATAGCCCCACTGTCTATTGAGAAAATCCAATTCAGTCTACATACATGGACACTTTGTAGATTTCAATTTGTTTTTATTGGGTTATACATCACATCAACAATATTTTGGTTACACGCCATGTATGGAAGTAATTTCGTACTTAATTGTTCTTAACGACCAGTAAGACGGATGGAACTATCAGCAATGTTACCATCCGGGAGACTACCTCTCATAAAAATTCATAACCATCCCTATCTTGATTTGAGCGAACGCAGAACTATATCCATAGTAAACAGACTTGACATGACCGGTGCAATAATCGACATGTGAACGCATTGAATAAAGCATGACCTTGGTCATTGAAAAGAATTATATACTTTTCACTATGGTTCTAACAATTCTTTGGATATCTTTTCGTGTTTTTGTTTGTGTGTGTCGTTTTGAGAGTTTTCGTAGATTTTTACACATATTTTGTTCATATACACTGGTGTCTCGTTAATCCGTACACACCCGTTCCCAACAAAATGTTCGGATGACCGAACCATCCGAACTAATGAAGCAGACCATGTTCTTATACACATTAAGACATAAACAGTCTGTAAGCACGTGTATACATTTAACCCTTTAGCACGCGCCAAATTGTCGACCGTCCCAAATTGAAAGAGTTTGCAGACGACATTTCAAAACGTAAGGAAATTCAAAAATAATCTTCTAATATGGTATAAAAAATTTGTGGGAAAAGGAGAAAATGCTCGTCACAAGCAATTTCTCCTTCACCCACAACGTTTTCAAAAGTTGTCTGCAACAAACAGGTCAAATATTTCTCCTTCCCTTACAATTTTGTTCGGATTGCGAGACATCCGGATAATCTGGGTCCGGATAAACGAGGCTTCAATGTTTACCCGTTTATTAGTCAGAATCTTGAATTATCTAAAATATATGTTAGACAACAATTCTGCATAAGTTCAATACAAAACATGTAGATTGCTTTTTGTTTGTTTTGAGATTGTTCATCTTATCTAAACACCTTTGTTTGTGTGTGTCGTTTTGAGAGTTTTTGTAGATTTTTGCACACATTTTGTTTATATATACCCGTTTATTAGCCAGAATCTTCAATTATCTAAAATATATGTTAGACTACAAGTCTGCATAAGTTCAATACAAAACATGTAGATTGCTTTTTGTTTGTTTTGAGATTGTTGATCTTATCTAAACACCCATGTATTTACCTGGAGTATGCGTATCTCTCTTGGGACGAAAGAGATTGAGTTTGGACGAGGTGAAGCCAAACATCACAGCACCTGGAAAACACGTCCACAGGGAATCAGGTGAAGATATTTAATATCACTGAATGATTCATATTCCAAAACAGGTAACTCAACACTTAACTACTAGTTTATAAATAACCAAATTACAAAATACAATATCTAAATTCAACCCCCAACTATCCAGCTATTTCAAACAAATACTTTAATAAAAAAAAAAGAAGTAATAACTATTTTGTAGGACATCTTACTATTCTAGAAATGATTATCCAAATCGAATCAATCTTTTTTGTTCATTGCTGTAGATAATTTTTTATGCAATGAAAGTGTATACATGTATATGATTATATAAAATGACATATCCATCGCATGCGTTTATTATACATGTACATGCATTTGTATTGACTATAAGCGTATGTGCTTATCGTTCCAATAATTTAAAGTTATGTTATATTTAAGAAGAAGATGGTAAACTTTTAATGCAACAGCATTATTCCCACCCCCCTACATGAAATTGTCACAATTGGTTAGACGTACAAGTACGGTGGAACGTAGGGACATGCATTTTTTTTTATCTTATTAAATATTACCAACTCGTTATAACGATTGTGTGTGTTGTTAAAACCAGAAAGTAAGCCGTTATGATGTAGTTTATAAAACGAGATAATCGTTTTTTGGCACGCGACAATTAAATCATTATCATGTGTGAACTGTCTTTCTTAGAACATTATATGACTTTCTTACTGGATGTTGTACTCAATCATGAACCTATAATGCTTTCTTAAAAATGCCTGAACGTTACCTTTGACAATAGACAGACCAGCGTCATCTGGTGTTATAACTCGTTTCTTGGGAAATTCATCGGTGATCGCACGTTTTACTCTCTTCGATTCTGCAAACCCACCTACCAACATCATTGTCTCGATGCCGACCAATTCTGGCTTAGCCAAGAGTTCCCTTAGATGTTTCAATATATTCTTTATTGAACTGCTGAACAAACTAGCGAATAATTCGTCAGTAATTAGGAACTTGTCCCTTTTAACTGCCAGCGTCTTTGCAAATTGGCTGTTTCGTAACGATGATTCAAACGATTCTTTCTTTTTTTCCTGAAACAGATTTAAAAGTATTGGAGGAAACCGCAGATTTACAATCTCTGGCTTGCTCGATGTATTCATTTCTCGTTTCTTCAGCTCAAATGCTCCGTGCAAACTCATTTCGTCTTCTTTGTACTTTGATTTGAAAGCTTGCATGACGTCACTAGTAAACAATTCCTTGAGCAGAGAATCAAACGCCTTGTCCACCGACATTCCGCCCCAAGGTCCCCCTGTCGGCGGATATAACTCTTTAAGATTTCGGTTGTTGTCGATTTCATGTGCCGTTATATCGACGGTTCCACCTTAAACAAGAAATACCGGCCTACAATGTTTTGATCAAGCGAGAGCAAGAGAGACAGCAAGAAAAAAAGAGACAGAGAGAGAAAGAGACAATGAGGGAGCAAGAAAGAAATAGACAGAGAGAGAGAGCAAGACAAAAAGAGACAGAGGGAGAGCAAGAAAGAAAGAGACAGTGAGAGAGCAAGAAAGAATTAGACAGAGAGAGAGAGCAAGAAAGAAAGAGAGAGAGCGAAAGAGACAGAGATAGAGCAAGAAAGAATGAGACAGAGAGAGAAAGAAACAGTGAGAGAGCAAGAAAGAAATAGACAGAGAGCAAGAAAAAAAGAGACAGTGAGAGAGCAAGAAAGAATGAGACAGTGAGAGAGCAAGAAAGAATTAGACAGAGAGAGAGAGAGAGCAAAAAAGAAAGAGACAGAGAGCGAAGGAGACAGTGAGAGAGCAAGAATGAAATAGACAGAGAGAGAGCAAGAAAGAAAGAAAGAAAGAGAGGGAGGGAGGGAGGAGGGAGGAGGAGAGGAGGAGGAGGGAGGAGGGAGGGGGGAGGAGGAGGAGGAGGAGGGAGGAGGAGGAGGAGGAGGAGGGAGGGAGGGAGGAGGGAGGGAGGAGGGAGGAGGGGAGGAGGGAGGGAGGAGGAGGAGGAGGAGGAGGGAGGAGGGAGGGAGGGAGGAGGGAGGAGGGAGGAGGGAGGGAGGAGGGGAGGAGGAGGGAGGGAGGAGGGAGGGAGGGAGGGAGGAGGGAGGGAGGGAGGAGAGGAGGGAGGAGGAGGAGGAGGGAGGGAGGGAGGGAGGAGGGAGGGAGGGAGGGAGGAGGGAGGAGGGGAGGGAGGAGGGGAGGGAGGAGGGAGGGAGGGAGGAGGGAGGAGGGAGGGAGGGAGGGAGGGAGAGACACAGAGAGACACAGAGAGACACAGAGAGACACAGAGAGAGACACAGAGAGAGACACAGAGAGAGAGACACAGAGAGAGAGACACAGAGAGAGAGACACAGAGAGAGATCATTCAAGGTTTTATCTAGGACTTAGAAAAGAGTTGACCAGCGGGCTTTCAATTGGAAAGTCTTCATATCCTCACATACAGTGAACATTTATTGGGACTACTGAATAAAGGGTATGACATAGTTCATTGACTGTTTTGAACGCTATAAATGACATACCTCCCATGTCCACAATCACATATTGTGACCCTGGTGCAAACTTGGTGATATCTGCATGTACGGTATTCTGTTTGTATACAGATGTCTCTTTACAAAATATGGCCGCACATTCGGGCTCTAGTGCAAGGGCAAATCGACCATGTGGTATTCCAGCCTGAATTTTAAAAATGGCAAACTTAAGTTTGGAATCTTCGAAATAAAATGACCCCAATTGTTTAGTCAGGAATGGGCAAACAATGATAATACTAATGCGAAATAAGTCAGGAAGACCACACACTTGACTAACCATAAGAGTTGGTCAAGCCATGTAGATACATCTACAGTTTTTCGAATAAAAATACAAATGCCGTCACCGGGATTTGGATCTAGAAAACAAAGTACTGTGTCGTTTAAAGTTCTGTCCACTACCCACTAGGCAAAGATAGGGGAAGAATGTAGGTATATAACACTTTAAAAGCAATTAAAACATACACAATTATAACTATGTGAATCTATGAAATTACTGGTGTATCACAAAAAAACATAATGGAGGATAGGAATTCGTAAGTTTCAATTTGCTCATACAATATCTGTATAAAGTTTAATGATATATATTTCTCCGACCCCTATCGTACGACCATATTCCTACAAACACGTAATATTGGTAACCTGTGGTCTCAGATATGTTTTGGCACACGAACCTTTGTAGCAGCTTCAGCCATAAATTGTTTTGCCCCGTCATTCCATATGGCTGGAACTGTAAGTATCCAATGGATACAAGAATCTTCAATAGCGCCACCGAGCCTGTCTTGCAATGTGTCCATCAAATGCTTTTTAAGGTACCCAATTGCAGCACCGAATACCTCCAAAGCTGGTTTAGTATGGCCTCGATCGTCTTCTAGAACCATGTCCCTTGTAGGTCTCTAGAATTCAATCAATACAGTAAATGATAAGCACTGTACGTTTGTGCATATTTTAAAGGTGCTTGTTCAAAGAAGTGAAAATATCAAGTCAAAATAAAATGTCGTTGAAACAATACAGTATTTATATATGTGTTTGGTAAACAATTAAAAGTAGCTGTTGAAGGCATATTTAATTGAGGAAGCGTCATATTATCTAAGTATGTGCAGTTTATGTGCGATAGATCTCAAAAGCGATGTCACGCTTTTGGAAAAAATACATGTTAAATTACATTAGACACATTTCTAAGATTTAAAAAGGATCTAATTATCTATTCAATGACCATTCTTCAGTGCGTACATGTATCATGTGTTACGTAGCCGCTTCACTCTCTACAGCATAGCAACACTCAATCAGGACAAGATGCAACCTCTGCGTTACTGAGCCGACTATTCAGTTCAGTGGTTATGTCTTGGACTGTCACCCGGGAGAACTAGGATCGAATCCTCACAGGGGACACAAAATCCAAAGTGGATTTTTCTAGCTATGCTTCGTTGCGGACATTGCCTGTAAGACATGTAAGAGTAGAACTGTTGTACACTTTCAAAGTATCTAATTCCTAACTTCAAAATTTCCCCACATCTGTGAAAAAGCACCTTTAATTTAATTGTTTAGTCTTCAAGCATATCAAAGTTAAGAGGGTCACATCAAATATAGTTTTCAAATTAATTTCTGTCAGAGATTTCACTGGCCCCTTTGTTTCCGACATGAAACTGCTACTCAAATTCCAAGGTAAGGATTTGGTTTATTTTGTTTTATTGTAAGAAGATTGAAATTTTGTCTTTCATGGATTACACATGCACAGGGAGCAAACACTTTTACGAGTTATGTTGAATTTAACTCTTACAATAGTCTTGTTCAGCTCCATTTTGAACCGTCGAAAATACTGCCATCCCTCGAGTTCGTTCTCATCGGCCAACTCGCTGTATTTCTTTTCTGCCTGTAATTGAGAATAAATATTCAAAGGTTGGCTGAGCATCGCTTTGTTTGAATAAACTATCATATTAACAACTCACTTTCAGATATATATTCATATACGCCTTGTGTGATAGATTGTAACACATCGGATGTGTCAGTTAAATCCCAAAAACTCGATTACATTCAAGTTCAAGTTTGGTTGTATAATAAGGCCAAAGACCCATGCACAAATCATGTTTTAATAAACAATCGTTGTATCATATAATGAAAATTATAATATATTTATTTGTTTACGGCTTGGTATGCATATCTGAGCCTCAGATCAACTTCATGTGGTGGTTATTAACAGTTGATACTTGAGATACAATGGTACAGGGGAAAACGCTTGTCCATATATAAGAGCTAGGGCACGGTTATCAATATCTAAGTAAAGACGTAAAACATTCAACAAATAAACGGCTCAACAATGTCTTGGTCGTCTAAAAGATTTTTCGACACCTCAGCTTTCTTCGGCGGGGGCTGGGGGTGATTAAGGGGGGTATTTGTTCGAAACGAAGAAATAAGTGAAGTGTTTCTTCAGTTCAATATAGTTGAATATACTAATTCCTCGCTGACCACATTTCATAGAGACTGATGAATGTGGAAATTCACTCACATTTGATATGTAGGATGATTTAAGACCGTGTCGACACATTTTCATTATCGTATTACAGATTTCCTGTAATTCATCAGTATAAGACTGTAACGAACCGAGCAAACGAACCTCTCAAAGACACAAATACATCCGATTAGTGAAAAACACTGTCGTACACTCAGCGGTTGTGTTGTCTATTTATATACCAGCATGTTCTCTACAACAATAGATAAAGGTTCCCTTATTTGCACAAACATTCAACGAACGTTACAAGACCATGGCTCTGGAGTGTCTTGCCAAAGATCACTCCGACGAAACCAGCGGTATCGTTGGTGTCCGAATCCGGGATCCCCCGAGTTACAAGTTCATCACTCTAATCACTGGGCCTTGCAGGATTCATTCGAGCATCCATACTGCATCATAGATTATGTCGGTCTATAGGTGCCCATACTTGCTATTTGAAATGGATTCTTGGCATTGTTCCGTTCCTTTCTTTGTATTAGCGTTTCAATACGCAGAAGTTTGGCAGAGGTTTTCATCTTCATGACAACCCTTCCCCCCCCCCAAAAAAAACAACCTCAAAGATTAAGAAACAATAATAAAGTATATGTACCGAGCTTTTTAAAATCTACCTAGTAAAAAGTGAAAGTGCAAAAAAATGACGATCATTTACTTCATATCCGAACGAATGGAACTTTCCGTCTTTGTCAAAAAGCACTACTGTTGGAGCCTTCTCTGTCCTTATCCCCTCTCCAGTCCAGGTGTGATTGGCCAAAATCTGCAACAAAATACTCTTAGAGAATAGTTTTCAGCGCACTGATAAATCATCTGTGGGACAAACATTACTACATTTACAGCATGCTGTCAAACATGTTTGATATGAGGAAAAATATGTTTTAAACTTCCACAGTGTACTGTTTTGTGTACCTCTGCCATATATGACAAAAAGGCCATTGTATATCAAATGCGTATCAAGAATTGATAACCAGCAATTTTTCCGTTTCCCACAATGTTTTCTGCACTATCAGAAGATTATTTCCCTATTACATCTCATTCTAAAATGTCGTCTGCAAACACTTTCAATTTAGGACAGTCGAAAGTTTTGTGTCTGGTGAAGGGTTAAACACGTATCGATATGTGCATACTCTATTTTTGATATGCTTACACAAAGGTCTTCACAAAAAATACATACACTGTGTATTAACAAAAGCATAGTATGGGATGAATCGATTCCCTATGCTTGAATCTGTTCCCGATCCCATACGAGGTATTTGATGAGTCAAACCCGTAGATTTAAATGATCAACGAAAAATGACCTGAGTTAGACTCGAAAGCAATACCTGACTTACCTTTCCTTGTTCAATGTCGGTTTTTAGAGCGTAAGCGTACCCCGAATAAGTCGTACCAAAGTCTATGGCAGCCACTACAATGTGCGAAGCTCCCGCTGTATCGGTTTTCAAGCTATCGCCGTCATCTGAACATGCCATTTGGGAATAGTCTGGCGAAGCCTTCGCCATTTTACCATTTTAAGCTAGAGACAAACATTCTAAAACGAAACTGTACACTGCGCATGTCCAATTTTTGATAACCGATCATATGTCAATACACAGTAGGCCTATGATCCTATCAGAAACTAAATTGATAACTCGGGCTATTGGGCTATAAAAAAAAGATAGCATCCGATTTAACCCATTTCAAGATCGTGTCTTTAATAAAAAGTATTTCTTCAGACAACTTGATTATACATGTAGAAGACAAACAGGAGAGAGAGACAGAGAGAGGGAGAAAAGAGACAAACAAAGACAAAACTGGATATAGTTTCCACTGTTAGGATAGAAATAAGTGTTGTGAAAAGGTGAGGTTGCTCATATGCATGAATATTGTATCCATTTCAAGCGATAATGTGTTAAACTAATTTATCTACGTAATTATTTGAGGTTTGATTGGTGGAGCCGTAGCTTTTTAATTGCTGTTGATTCACGTGTGAGGATATAGAAAAAAGAAAACCACGAAAAAACTTATTGACAACGGCATCGAAAACGCGTTTTTTGGGGAAACCGATGCGACTACAGGGGAAGGGTGCGTGTTGCTTTACTTCTTCTTAAATTTCCCGGACGTCATTCAATAAAAACATATATATATAAAAAGTGGAATTGGCATATGTATTCAGATATTTCTCATGAAAAGTCACCAAAATCGCTTAAAAAAGAAGATAATGACGGAAAACCCCCAATACATCACCCCTGGATAATACATCCGATATCAATCTGAACAAATCGGGTTTATCCAATGAAAACAGTGTATTCCATAGCTCACGGAAATACCCGAGTAGTTCCGATATATGATAATTAGTAACGTCAAGAGGGCTGTCATGTGACATTGCATTATAAACTTCGAAGATATACATTGCGGAATATAAAATGCCATTTAGTCCAGACTCATAATTATAGTCAAAACAATCAAGCAAAGATACATTATGGACTTATTCAAAGTCTAGACATATTGTCAGATTGTCTCACGGCGTTTCGGTGGAATGGAATCGTCAGAAGAGTAGAATGAAGTGTTCACACACGATACATTTGCGAAGCGACTTATAGAGCGGCAAGTGAAAGTTTCACTTTCGGTTTGGATAACGTATCCCAATTCTTTAAGAAACCAAAAGTTTTTATTCTTTTTGTACTATGAAGTCCGTACACCCTGTTGTTTTTTCTGTGTAAGTTTTACATTGCCAATCGTATATATTATTACGGCTATGCCGATGTTAACACTTCAGTACAAGAGTTTGTATGTTAAGTTTCAGTGTGTATTCTGAGTATCACATGATCGGTTATTTAAAGCTTGACGCTATATTTAGATTCTGTCGTCTTGCACTCGGATTTTGTAGCCTACAATCTGAACACATCGGGTTTATCCAATGAGTCAATCGGAACTACTCGGGTATTTCCGTGAGCTGTGAAATACACCTCGGATATCAATCGGAACTACTCGGGTATTTCCGTGTTTTCTATTGGATAAACCCGATGTGTTCAAATTGCTCGGATATAAGTGTAGGGTTACAATTTTTCGGGTAAATCGGCATCCGCCAATGAACACCTTTTCTAAGCGTGCATGTTAAGTAGTTCAATGTGTATGGAAGTGTTGGACATCCTTTTTAATCACTTTTGATCAGTAACTCATACCAAATGGCGAACTTGTTGTTGTGACATGTATACTTGTTTCCTCAATCAAATTTAACGACTTTTTTGAATTTACATTCAAGATCTATTTTTAGAAACGAAAGAAAGTGACGTCATTCTCGCGGGAAACAACATGGCGTCATCCCTACTATTTCGGAGGTGTTTTTTCTATTGGATAAACCCGAAAATATTGGTTTCTCTGCTGAAATATTAAATAAATATGTTCTCCTTTATTTTCGTAAGTTCCAAAAAATAATTAATCAATCTATAAATAGAGACATTGTTGTTTTTGTTTGTGACAAGACCGTCATAAAGCTAGCACTCAGACCACATTGGGCTCGACAGGTGCGCGTTTGCACAGATATTGTTCTTTAGAAAATCTTCTGTACATTTTTTCTATTTACTAGCTGGATATTGATTCAAATGTTGAATTAACCCGTTTTATGGTAATTGCACGTCACAATCAATTCCTGGCAGTTATACTTAGAAAAAATATTCCTGTAAGTATGTTTCTATTGTGATGTGGGTGCTTACGTAGGTACACAAAAAGCCATATCGCGCTGTGATGCGTCGTAGAACAGGGGTCAGTCATATTACTGATGACATAGACCGATGAACTGGAAGAATATGGATAAGACAATGAAAATAAGCACAGACGATAATTGTTTATTATGAAGAATTAAAGAAGTATATAGGGCAAATATTCCTTTATGTTTTTATTCAATGTTTTATCACTTTCATAGAAATAAAAACAAAAGCTAATTTACAGAATGGAAATTTAGATATCAAGTTCATTCTTTTGTATATTCTCAAGATAGAGAAAAAGTACGAAATCAAAGTAAATGGCAATTTACATGAAGAAATGTTTGTTTACACCTGTCAAGTTCATCTCCTTGGAAAACAACACTTTTCATGATTGATACATCAAATTACCAATTGACAATTATATTGTTTTACTAAATTAATACGATGTACATACATGTATAAATATCATACATTTGTAGATATAGAGACTTTAATTCTATATGTCTTATATCTCATAAATCAATACGTTCAAGGTCAATGGAAACAGCATTGCAAAGTATATATGACATAAAGTAGTAGATGCCATACTTAAAGAAATGAGAATGTTCAATTGGCTAAAGCAATCCCCTTATATGGGAATTTGTGACTGGGTAGATTAGAAGACATTGTGGCAAAAGATTAAATGATAGGCATTTTATACTTTTGTCACAATGGTTTTCTAAAGACATGAGCATAAGATGCAGGCAACTGAGATATTATGAAATTGGAGAAAGGGGAACAAAAGATGAACTCTGTCAAGTACTGATATGCATTATTTTCAGTAATACTGTCAAGTAATACTGTCAGTACACATGACTAAAAATCATTTTCTACAATAAATCCCAAAAATGACCTTCATGTACATGACTTTTCATACAGCAAAATTACTGATTACTGCATATTTTCGAATATAAAAACCTTAGGCCTCAAATTTCAATGATATCATTTCTATGCTCGACCAGTTTTCACAATTAAATCTGCTTTACTAAAAACAAACAGTTATACATGTACTTTGTATTAATGCAAACAAGGTGATTAAAGGGTTTTCATATGAAAATGATGTCTCACAGAAACAATGGGTACATTTAATAGGCAATTAATGTACATATAACCCATGTACAAATATACGCACAAATATTTTACCTACACTTCAGTTCTTAAGGTTTGTTTCTGTTATATATTTGTCATATAATGAGTTAATGATTATATATCTGTCATCTGTTTACAAAAGGACTTGAAGCAGCAGAGGCTTTTCTCCCTTGCTGTAAACCCTGAAACAAAAAGTATCATTTCATAAAAGATTGCTATACAGCCAAAATAACTTGTCCAACAAAGTGAATTCCCATACACGACATACTGTAACCAATAACCTCCTTCTAAAGGTTAAGCAAATGTTCTTACTGGTTATGCCAAGTTTCTTTATGGAGTACCGTAAAGGTTTAAAGTGCCTATCTCATTATCTCACACTTAAAGATTTAAATCTTTTTTTTTCTTTTTAAATAAAATGTCTTTTATTGATAAAGTGACAGTACAGAGCTTTAAACTTAAATAAACCTAAATTATTGATATTTTTCTTAACCCTGTGCCTAATTATTTGGTAAACATATATGTTCTGCAGATATCATAAACTGTTTAACTAAGTTTGATCTTGTTGATATTCATCTATTATTTCCTTCCTGCTAAGTCATATATAAGTGGTAAGACCATCAGGGATCAAGGCTACAAAATGGGTTTACGCTTTAATCATGTGAGTCTAGCAAGGTGCATAAAAGATCAATCCACAGACTATTTATTAGCCAAGGTTTCCATCAAAGCACTGAAAGAATTGAATGCTTGATTCACAATTTTTTTAATGAAAACACAGATTCTCAGTGGTCATTCAGTAAAGAAATTGAAAATAGTTACTTATCTATTGACAAGTGTTGCTTAAATCACCTTTTAAATGTTTGTTACTCGGATAACACAATCTTTAAAAAATAGTCCCTTTAACCCTTTAACAAAAACCAAATTTTCAACTGTCCAAATTTGAAAGAGTTTGCAGATGACATTTCAAAATGGGATAAAATTGAAAACTTATCTTCTAATAGGGCAGAAAACATTGTGGGAAAAAGGAGAAATTGCTTGTTAGGAGCAATTTCTCCTTTTACTACCATGTTTTCCAGAGTCATCTGCAACAATTTGGTCAGATGTCATTATCCTTTGGTAATGGGTTGAGCAAGCCTATCAGTATTTTTAAGAGTAGAATACTGCACAAACCTGATAATAGCCTGTATGGTATCCACTCATGTACCAGGACATCAACATTGAACACAGGGCTTCATTGTCACTCTCTGACATCTCTGACAACATAGGTGGTGGTGGTGGGGGAGGGATGTTCGGTATATTAGGGATTCTCTGAAGAAAAAAAAACTTAGCTGTGAAAACGTTATCAATAACAAGTATTTCAAGCGTTGTGGAAAAAACCATACATTCAGCACAGTAGATGTGTTACAATCATAGTTCAAATTAGAAACACCCCACCGTTGAAAATTGAAAAATACAAAAATCTATCATCAGGCACTATAATTGCTGTACTAAGACAGTTCATCCTTTCACCAGTAACACCTTCATAATACATAGTACTAATACTGATTCCATGTAACTTGCAATCGAAAAGTAACTTTCTCCTGTTATGGCAATCCATATAACAATTATAATTTTATTTTATTCCAATAATATCCATTTCAATTTTATTTCTAAATGAAAGTATTTTATCATAACTAAGAAAGTATAAACAATTTTTTGTCATTTAGACAGACTGCTCTGCTCAGTTCATCAATTGACCAGTTATTAAAATATCTAAAAATGAAAATCCGTAACAGTTCAACAATCTGAAATGTACAAAAACCTTTGACAAACACATGTGCTTGGGCATTGCTTTTAATGCATCTTATTTGAGAGCTCAGTATAAGACAATAGTATGTCCTTCACAAAAGTGAAAGACTTACCAAAGTCTTGCATTGAACTCTAACATTAGGAAATAACCTTAGACCAAAATTTGATGAAAGTTATTGTAGATGGTTCAATCCATTACCAAACAATAACAACATTTGACCAGTTTCTTGCAGACAACTCTGGAAAACATTGTCTTAATGATCAATTTCTCCTTTTCTCACAATGTTTTCTGTCCTATCAAAAGATTATTTTCAATTCCATCACATTTTGAAACGTCGTCTGCTAATTCTTTCAAGTTGGGCCAGTCGAATATTTGGCATTTGGTAAAGGGCTAACTGCTCTTACTGATGATGAAAACATTGATGGTGGTGGAGGAGGCATTGATCCGGCATATCCAGGAAAATGTTGGGGCGGGGGCATCATTGGTTCGCCCGGAAACCCTGGCCAACCTGGGAACGGGTATGGATTGTTGAAACCCAGACGAGACTTTTGGTCAGGTGTTCTGTTATTGGTGCTTTCTTTCCATTCCATCCCACTGTCAGTCTGTCGTAAAGTAAAATAATCTGTCTATCAATATGCTAATATGTCATACCAAATGGTGACATAAAACTTTCAAGCATTCCTGTAAAGGGATAGAAAGCATATTTGTATTACTGGTTCGAAGTTACAACCAATAAATATATTGTGCCCAAGAAGAAAATGTTGTGCTTTCAATATTTTTAAAACTTTTCAACAACTCCTATACATGCATCTCTCACCAAAACAGAATCTATATTTCTACATTTCCAACAAAAACAAAAATTGTTCAGGTGAGAAATAAATCATGTAAGTCATACACTTTCCTCCAATTTGGTATTTAGAGCTCATCACCTATTCATGTATTACATATTCAGATTTATTAACCATAGAGTGCAGATTCATAAGTTGGCTTTTTACTGATAGTTTTCATTACCAAATGGTCAGATTGTCATTGGTTTTGAATAGGAGTGAACAAAATGCTATACAAGTATATTTACCTTGATGTATTGAACAATTTGATTTTTGAAATGAATCAATTTTGCTATATATGGATAAAGAATGATAATGATTGGGACTAAGTACAAAGTTGGATAACACATGATTTTTGGAAAATATTCATAAGTGTTGGTATAAAGTTTGTATGACTGGATCAATGAACGGCTGTTTACCTCTATATCCGATTCCTTTTTCTTTTTCCGTTGCTGTGGTATCAGATCTTGAAGTTCCTGATCTTCCTCGTTGCCGTAGCCAACGTATCTAACGCAGCAAGTACCTGTAGCTTCATCCATTGAAATGATCTCTGCTTCGTATATCAGCCCATCTTCACTAAACTTGGCTCTACAAGACTCGCCCACATGCCACTTGTAAATGATAAACACACAAAACATGAAAACTCAGCTACACCAAAAAGCTTATCTTCCCATTCCAGAATAATTTCAGAAAACTTAATTTGAATTATATTTCTAATGAAATTCACCTTTATATTGCTGGAATTGAATTCATGCTTGTGCAAACAGGTAAGATCCAGGCCGGCCGCCAAGTAAATTGGCAGCTGGTCTGTGATCTAACCTGTTTGCTACTCTGGGTATCTTTCCTCAACAAAATTAAGGAGATATTTTTAAATGTTTTCATAACAGGTTAAATTGAACAACCAAAATGTAGACAGATGTTAGATCATTATCAAATCAGAGAGGAAAAAGGTATTTTACAATTCTACAATTTCATGCATCTATGAAGGTGAAAGCATAAAATATAAAGCAACTTCCATATACTTACAAAAATAGATAAAAATAATATGATAATGAGATAACTATTAGAGGTCCAGATAAGATTTTTCATGCTTCTTTATTGGTTTTTGAAACCACATACACTAGGAACTCAAATTACAATTAGACTCGATCACAATTCTCTGATTATCCACAAGATAGGATGTGTCTATTAATCAATAAATTTAAGAAAAGAGTTAGAGATCATATCTTAAACACTAATAGTACTTCTTACTTTTCTTGCCTTTCGCTTATTCTTTGTTTTCTTCTTCTTTTTCTTTTGATTTTTGTTCTGTTCTGTGGCCTCTTCTGTTCCTGATTCAAAGATGCCATTATTCAACTTGCCAGCAGCTTTTGCCTATAGTGAGATAAAGTATAAGGTGCATGTCAAAATTTTGAAAATTATAATCCCGCTTAACAATGCTAAATAATCTTTGACAATTTGATATTTATCACTATCATTTATTGGGGAAATGGTAGCAGATGAAAATTTGTTAGTTTGCTTTTCATTAGCTCGTTAATAATCTCATTATATGACTGTTTCATATTTTAACACACAAAATCTGAACAAATCTAGCAGCATACAAGAATATAAAAAAATAAGGTTCAGTGGTTTCTTTAATATTTGTAGTAGGAGGGGGAACCTCATCAGGTAGATTTTTCATAAAACTGGTAAAAGTAGCTGGGGTTTGGGTCAAAGTAGCTGGAGGAAATCTCCACCCCCCTCTTGGCTCTTATTGAAACCATGAAACCTTTGAAAGTTGAATCCTGAAAAAAAAACTATCCATATTTTATAAACAGTTTGTTAAGACTTTTCGAAAACAAAGGAGTATTTGTGTTTGTTAAGCTTTTAAATCCTAATCATTTGAGCTTTTCAAAGGAATGAAAACTATGAAGCGTTCAGTGAAACACACAAGTATATCATTACTTGTAGTAAAAATCAGAATATTGCGCATGTTTAATGTAGCTCATAAGTTCAATTTCAGTCCAAATTAAATAAATCTTTTTTTTACAGATCTGCAAAATGAACAAAAATAATGAAATTTGACGTAGGTTAAACTAGATACCTTCATTACCGATACAGCTTCATCATAGGCTTTTATTAGTGCTGTATCATCCCATATATCCTCATTTTCATCAGAGTTCTGAAAAATATATATATATATATATTTATCAAAAGATGAAAAGAACCTGGGTCTTGACCATTTTCTTGTCAATAAGAATTGATCTTCTAGACTTAATCTAAATTATTCCCAGTAAAACGTGTTCCCTGCCATGAATGGTGATGGGTATATTTCATTTTGAAGATACTGCTAATGTTGCGATAATGTGAATAAGTGTTGTGCATGCGCACTAGGGCTGTAACAATACATATGAATGTTCTATATAATCAAATATAGTTTCGGCCTATTCATATTTGTGATTCACCTCGCTCGTATTCAAATATTAACGAATATTAGCTGATGGTGTATAAAGCTCACTTACACTTGCATTTTCATGAAGAATAATCTTCTGAATAAGCATCCATTTCATTATTCATTTCACATTATAATATGTTAATAGACATTATACCACCGACATTAACACACACTTCATGACAATGATATGAAATAACATACAGTCAAACTTGCGTTAAGCAGCCACCCAAGGGACAAGATGAAATTGGCTGCTTAACAGAGGTGGCTGCTTATCGCAAAAAATCATCCTTTCAAATTCCTGGGACATGTATAAGGACCATAGAAAATATAAAAATGCATGAATTAAAATATTTTATTTACATAAAGATCAAACATGTATAAGAACCATAGAAAATATAGAAATGCATGAATTAAAAAACTTTATATTTAATTTACATGAAAATCATACAGAAGAACTAGTATGTACATTGAAGGAATTTGCTCTATCTTTCTTTTTTAATGTTTTATTCAAACAGTTTAGCAGAAGAAATCCTTAATTGTCTTTTGCTTAACTGTTTCTTTATCTGATCTTATTTCTACTACCTGATCTTCTAAAATCATAATGGCACTGCATAAGTTGTCATGACCTCTCTGTAAAGCAAATTCCTTCAATTGTTCGATATACCCACAAGCATCTTTCAATGTGATAGTTTTCTCCACTGGTTCACTAAGTATTTGTTCCTCATCGTCACTGTCACTTTCTTCTGGTTTGATCAGTTCTGTGGCAGGCCTATCCCACCTACTCATGTCCTTGTCACATGTGTCAAACTCAGAATCTATTTCTATTAAATCCATTAAGTCACAGTCAAATAAATCCATGGCAAGTTTATGAAGGGTCAAGGGAAGATCATCACTATCCAGCACACTGCTGGCACTTTCACTCTCAACATCTACAACACTGTCAGGTGTAAAGCCAGCCTTCCCAAAACACTTCTCAATTGTAACAGGTTCTGTTTCACTCCAGGCTTTGTTTACCCAGTAGATGGCCTGTAACACAGTACTGTCTTTTAGGATCTGTGGTCCTGTTTTGGTTGGGTGTCTATCCATCTCTGAAAGGACATGCTGGAGTTGGCGCTTCCGGTATTTCAGCTTCATTGTCTGAATGATGCCTTGGTCCATGGGCTGGCTAACGGATGTGGTGTTTGGTGGGAGGAACACAATCTTCACGTTATTCAACCTGACATCTGGGTGGGAAGGGGCGTTATCAAGAAACATAAGGATGGATCTCTCTTGCTGTCGCATACGTCTGTCTACCCATTTCAACCAGTCTTCCATGAGGTAGCTTGTCATCCAGGCCTTCTTGTTGGCGTAGTACCGGACGGGAAGTTGGTCGATAGTTAGTGACTTAAAGCATCTTGGTTTGCGGGCCTTACCAATCACAATGGGTGGAAGTTTCTCACCTTAAACAAAAAACGAATCTTAAGAAGGGAACGTGTTTTACATGAACAAGCAAGCAAAAACCATTTGTTAACCAAAAACAGAGAAAGAACATAGGCTGTTTACCCCAATTTTTATATTGGGGTTCATTGAGAACTTTTTATTAACATAATTTCTACAGAAATAAGGGTCTTCCGAAGCAAATGTTCATGAATTCATAGTCTAGTAAACATTGATGAAAATGGATCTAACAGCTGAAGCTTGGTAGAAGAGATCGAAGTTGAAAAAATTAAAACAATAAGACTAACAATAAAATAACTGACCTGTCATTGAAGCACAAAGAGCAACAGTAATCCTTTCTTTTGACAGTTTACCACCACTGCACGATTCTCCTTTCTTAAAGTAAGTGTTCCTTACACTGTCTCTATAAAACAATCCAGTTTCGTCCATATTGAAGATATCACACGGTCTATAATCCTTACATTGTTCCCCTATTTTTGATTTCCATGCTGTAACCACACCCATGTCAACGGACCCACGTTCCCCAGACTGCACTTTTAACACAATGTTATTCCTTCTCAGAAACGCATCAAGCCAACCACTCGACGCTTTAAAATCCACAAGCCCTAAATCACTCGCGAACTTCAGTCCCTTTTCCCTGAGCAACGGCCCCGAAACATTAACTTGCCGCGAAGTAGCATCCAAAAACCACTCATAACACAACATGTTCACTTGCTCAAAAAGCATCACACGCTTTGGGCGTTTTGACTCTGGATTATACGATTCGTAGTCATCCATAATTTCTCGTTTTCTTTTGGCAACATTCTGGATCTGGGTGCGGCCGACACCGAACTCGGTAGCGATTAAGCGTGAACTTTTTCCAGCATCAAGAAGTTTAACAACCTTTACGCGATCGTCGAGACTAAGACACTTTCCTTTGGACATTGTTTGGTATCGTTTCGTTAAAAGAAAAATGATAAATGAGACAGAAAGTGGGATTGTGCTTCAATTTAAAGAAACATATTGATAGTTTGACAAATTCTTTTGTTTAAAAGAATTTAGCGAGTAAAATAATTGCGGGATGGGTCCTGTTTCATCTGCGGCAAATTAAATGAAGGGTAACTAGCCAGTTTGTGTACGTGACAAAAGTCGATAATTGCCTGCGTCCCAGTTTACACCTCCCGATTACGCGGGGTAGTTTTATCCTTTACACAAACAACACACTTAGTGGTAAAACTGATGATCGCCGGCGGTAGTTAGCTATCAATTGACCGCTGATCACAAGTGATTTAAAGTTGATTGGGATTAATTAGCCTGGCCGCTGACCGCATCAGAGAGAAGACCGCTTATCAAGGAATTTTAAAGAGTCTAATTGTTCGGGAGGACTTTAAAATGGCCGTTGAACGGAAAAGACCGCTGATCACAAGTGCCGTAAGCACAAGTTTGACTGTATAATGTAGTTGTTGAATTCTAAGATATTTTAGCAATAGTAAAACAATTTTATCACTTTTCTAGTTAATAATGCAAATGAAATCATTTAATAAAAAGTATTATTATATATGGCAATCCTAATATGAAAGAAGCAAGTTCTTTATGTGAGACCTAGTCATTCTAGTCATTGTGCCATTTTTGTGCTACACCATAATTTTGAAACAACTTGAAAATATCATTGGACACTCAGATTCTTTTTCTTCAAATTAGTATTACAGTTTTCACATGTGACTTTCCACTCGATACTATTGTATAACAGTGTGTATTGCGTTTTCAACTGTTTTAGTTATGTTTGTTTGGACATGTATTAGCTAACATCTGTTGTAAAATGTTGCAAGTTTAATAGTTCAAATTAGCTTTACGAATAATGATGAGTAACCATTTTCTAGGCACACAAGCTTTTCTTTATCAGTATTATTTCATTTACTTTAAAATGCATACATCTGCAATTATATTCATGAACAAATATTCTTATTCACCACCCTGTATTACCAATATGCATCATATTCAGCCCTTGGTGTATTCATTACAGTATCCACTTTTCCATAATTTAAATACCAGTACTGGTTAATGTGATGTATGTACCTATGTATTTACAGATACCATACACAGTAGCTATGACAAAAACAGATAAACTTGAACGTTTTGACTGTAAACCACAAGTCCTGGCACAACTTACCAGAAGTGTTTGTTCAGTTAATTAAGATATGTTCATCACTGAAAAAAATGTTTTAAACTTTTAACGCTTGTTGGACTAAATCAAACAAAAACGTTATCATGACGTACTGCACTCACTTCAAATTCTTAGCCCTACATGTTCCCAAGATAGAAATATGGCATGCAAAAGCTTAAATTCAATCATTCATTCCAAGTTATTGCAGAAAAATATCAATTAGACAGGTAAGATATCAATAAATAAGTTAAAAATACCAATCCTCTTTCAAACAACACATCGCCCGATCCAGTCGCCGCCATTTTGCATGCAATTCCGAAATTAATTCCGAACAGTTCATTCTATTGGATAAAAATTTGACAAAAAAGCTGTATGGACCAATCAAATAAGCCGTTGTGTAAACGTGAAATTGATCAGGGGAGGCTACTTCAACAAACAGAAAGTGATGGAGACGTCAAATATTTTGGGTAGTTCTTTAAAACTATTTTCTTGTAGTTTTCGTGCAAAATAGTAATTCATTGTGTTTTATTAATTGTGGTTCCCTTTAAGTTTTTGTATTAATACGCGAAGAGTATCGGTCACCTGTCCCAACAGGTACTGTCACTAATTCGCACCTTATAACGTACGTACATAAATTTGTATTTAACAATAAAGACTTTAACTACATCTGCATGTAACGACATCGCAGTAAATCTTAACCTTAACCTAAGTTTTCGTTCGTTCATGTTTCCATTTCTCTACATCTTAGTACATTTTCGGACAATTCAGTTATAAATGACTTGGTGGTGGTGATTGCCACTAGTCCAGATAACTGGTCTCGAAGGCTATTGCTATTTTGACTGACGCCTTAGCGAAGCACGATCAATGTCCAAATGATGAAAAAAGCTTCGTTCGTGGATCATTGTTGAACTGTAGAATTCTAGAAAATATCTTCTTTCTCTGAAGCTTGTGTATTGAAACAGGGAAGCTATATTTGGTAGCACCTTGTGCAGTGTAAGAGGGCAGTTATCTACTAGCAATTTTGATAGAGAAACACACCTTCAGAATTTTATAATTATGTTGGAAATTATGTTTAGTTACATCCAGGATAACTTATAGTGAAACATTGAAAATCACATTCAGGTTAAACAACAGAGGTTCAAGGGCCTATTCCTCACTTAATTGCTTTTAGATGAAACACTTTCAAGGGAAGTCTTTAGATGTTGGTCATCATGTTCATCCTAAATGTGAATCATGAAATGTGGATATAACAATAAATTATTTGATAGCTATTTTATTGTCTTTCTTTGTAGATTCCAGTCTTAATTGCTGCCTTAAATGTAAAGGATTGTTCAAAGTTTCAAGTGAAGAAAATAACAAGCATTTTATTTCGTGCAGTGGAAACCCATTTAAGTCCCCAACCAGTTACTTTGCATGTGAACGAAACATATTTCTCCAGGTAAGTATCTAAAGAAACTTGCCTTTTTTTTTTGAAACATTAAATGATTTTAACACCATACTGTATTTGACCATGGGTCCTGAAATGGATTGTCAACCTATCCCATTATAATTATGAGGCAATTTCAAATTGAGACGAATACAAAGAATTTGATATTACATTTTGTCTTTGGTGATTAGGGCTGGGACGGGTAGCAATTTACTACCTGGGTACCCGAGGGAATATTACCCACGGGTACCAGAGCCGTTATTGTTCTCCCATCTATATAGATACATTAATTTTCCTTCCTTTATATCACTTTTCTAATGTATAATGGCAGTGAGTAGTGGCTCCAGGCACTTGTGACTTACTGCGATGATCGGAAAATAAGAATGTTGATAGTTTCGATAGCTGATGAGCAGCCTTCAAGTTGTAGAGTATAGTGTGTGTGACATATTTGTGCACATGTTCAGAAATTGGTTGGGGAATAGAAACTTCTGATTCACTCGTAAACGAGTGCTTTTTCTCACATTAACATTTAACCCAGGTAGAAATAACGTCGGGTAACAGGTAGTGATTGGCTACCCGGGTAATCGCCTGTACCCGGCCCGTACCCGGGTACTCAGGTACCCATCCCAGCCCTATTGGTGATGGGGAGAAACCATTATGACTAAAGAAGTAATTGCTTTCTATAAGCAATTCTTTCTTTTGTCAAAATGGTTTCTTTAATTTCTTTGGTTGGATGCTGGTTAAAAATTGAACATATAATGATATAAGGTTGAAGTTAAATCCTATAATATGACAAGTTCATAAAGCACCTCAAAATAAATATTCATAATGGTTTAGCAGATGAAACTGCACAGATTTCTAACGTAAAATGCACATGGGTCTTACAAATGGGGGATGAGGGCTTTGAATAAACAATTGTTTTGCTTAAGACAACCTAAATTAATTTCACAATATGGTAATTTGTGACTTGTCCAAATCTTAATCAACAGCAGGTAAGAAAAAATGGCATAATGATAAAAATGTTTCCTTGGCCATCATGAGTAAAACCATCTGGGTACCGTTTTACTAAACAGTTTACGCTTAAGATTTGCGTAAGTCTAAAACAACAATTCCTCTTATTTCAATATTGGACGAAGCAATATTGCAAAGTGACACATCATTGGAATCGTCTCTCCGAGACGCTTCCAATGAAGTGCCACATTGCAACATTGTACTTTCATTGAAGATACTATCCATGTTTACCAATTATGACTTACGCAAACATTTTCCGTAAGTTGTTTAGTAAAACGGGCCCCTGTAGTAGAAAGATATGAGCAATTAATCCTTTTGTTGCTGTGGGTTCTTACCTCCTCTCCATCAGAGAAAGTATGTAGTGGATTAAAGGGTTAAGAGACTTAAAATGTCCTTTAGAATAAACATCTTTTTACTAACTAATAGTTTTGTGAAGAATATATTTATAGTGGAGAATAACCACATAGTAAGCAGGCTGTCATTTTTGTTAACAAATCTTATGCACTTTAAATACGAAACTCTCATATGTTCTCTTCTCATTTTATAGATTCTTAGGAGAGGGTTGATAGAACTTATTGAAATAAAAATGCTTTGAAATAGATGGCATTTGAAAGTATCATGATCAAGTGAGAATTTTCATTCTAACATTAAATGAAGATATAGACAAAATCTTTTTTCTCTCTAATCTTATGTTTACTTTTATTATCAAAGCTTTTTCAGCCGGAAGACTTTCAACTAGATGGCAGTTTCAACTTACTTAACATCTCTAAAGATGACAGTTTCCTCAACCAAGTTGTCAAGATCCGACTTCAGCAAGAGACTTTTGATCCATTGCTGTTCCTTCGAAACTACACCACATCTGGCACTTCTGCATTACCAGTATCCAGTCTGGATTTACTAGATGAAAATATAACAGACTTGGACCCAGATGTCAATAAAGATGTTCAATTTATCAACAATGAAAAGTCGACTTTTTCTGTTACAGAAGAAGAGGACCAGATTGAAAACATCATCAACAAAAACTTGGACTACCTTAAGCATGACAGTATATCTGATCTTCATTCTGGTAGTGGCAAACAGTCTTTCACCCAACAAACAAGTGAAACCAGGCTTCTCTCCCCTATTGAGAAACAGCTTGACTTTCTCACGGAAGAGTCAAAACTTCAGTCCCCATTCGATAAAGAGACAGGTTTTCTTCCCGAAACTAATGACGAATATCAAAGTGATACATTGAATTTTGCCACTACACAACCTGTTCCATTTTCCTGTACTTTATCCACGGATCTTCTGGGGGATTTAAATGTTTCTCAAACAGTGAACCAAGCTACTTTGACTAGAATCGGTGAACAATGTCAAACATTGCAACATCTGGACATTGCAAAGAAAGATCCATTTTTGGGACAGAACCCGGGTTTAGCTCAATTGAACTCTAAAGATCCATTTCTTATCAATGCCTCTGTACGTTCAGAGAAGCCCCCATGTATGGTTCAAAGACATCCTTCAGCTAAAAGCTTCTTTGACATGCATACAAGCCCTACATTCCAACTTCAGGATGGTAACTATTTCACCTTTCCTAGTATGCTTGATGAACCAACGCAGCTGGCCTATCTTGATCTAGCAACTATAGACTTCTTAACTAATCCAAACTTTAACTATGGACTCAAAGACAAAAGTCAGAGTGAAAAAAATGAGGTTTCTACAGAGTTATCAACCTCTGGACAAGACTTGACTATGCCTGCATTGAGTTTTGAAAGTTTCGAAAGATTTGATAAAAACATGACCTTGCCTACCAGAACTATGGATGATTCAGCTGTAGACAGAAAGATGAAAAGATTGCGAATGAAGAAGGTGAAAAGCAGACTACCGAAGAAGACCAAAAGTGCTATGTATATGGAAAAGGATAATCTGAACTCAAAGTCTTCAGACACCTCGCCCCGTGCTAGACGCAACTCCGCAAAGGAAACAGATAAATCCATTTTAAAAATAAACAATTCCAGATACCACAACATTGGCGAGTCTAGTGAAGCCCCTGAGAAATCAACTGACAGGATAAAAGTCACATCGCGTAAAAGAAAACTAAGTTTGCCTTCAACACTTGACGTGAAAAAAACGGATGATCAACCCAAGGACAAGGGAGAAATTAAAATTAATGTTAAAAACAGATTATGTCAGTCTGGTGAAATATTTAATGTAAAGGAGAGACTCACTGGGTTTACTGAAGAAGAAAAGGAATCATTTAAGGCGGTGATAGGAAAGAATACATGTGTTCTTGTTAAGAAACAGAAGCTTATGCCTTACTACAAACCACCAATAATTGCAAAAGTGAATGAGCTTATGGTAGTTAATCAGGATTGTTCGGAACGACCCGATATAGATACAAGTGTTGTTAGTATTAACACAGGTGAACCAAACACGTCCTTTAACAATTGTGCAGATTATGATAATCCTTGCAACGATATGTTTACAAAGTCTCAAGGTTTTAGAGATAGCTGTGGGAGTGATCATAGAGACGATGATCGTCATTCATTTACAAGTCCCTCTCGTAAACAGATTGTTTTTACATGCTTTGAGTGTGAGTTTACTTGTGAAAGTGTTACACTACTAGCAGACCATGTAAAGCTGCACAATGTTACAAGTGACTCTGATCCAGACCAAAATTACCAAACAGAGATTGATGATTCCTATCAAACTAGTGTCCATACTGAAGAAGCATATCATGAGAGTGATCACTTGAGCAATAAACAAGTTATTGATACTTCATGTGAGGGAGATAAACATGGGAATACACTTGTTAATGATAATCCACCAAAAGTCAATGTGCAATATGATTTGAAAGCGCATGATCATCTTCAAGAATGTATTATAGAAGATGAGCACGCTAAATTAATTGTGTCTGAGGAAATAGTAAATGAAGTTGACACTGAGACCTCCTTAATTGGATCAGCTGAAAATCTGTTTCAAGAGACTGCCAATTTTGATGTAATATTTACAGAAAATGTGCATTTGTTAGATCCTCCTTCGCAAAGCCTGGGTTCTTTATTCGATGAACAGACAATCATTGAGGAAACTCTTAAGCCTCCTGAAATTCAAGATGAAGGGACACATTTAGATAGAGATAATACAACAGAGAGTTTCTTAAATGATAACATTACTGTGATAAATGATAAAGTCCCCGATACTTCTGACGATACAACAATCGATTCAGGAGATCTTAACAAACATGATTTAGAACAACTCACACACAGAGCAGATATTTGTTTAGATGGAAAGGGCCTACCTGTCTATTCAACCAAGGAACACGAATGGCAATGTCGTGCCATTAATGAAGAGATAAAGAGTAAATCTACTGACTTGCATCAAGAAATATGTCCTGATATAGTTGAACATTCACGCCCTGATGTAGATTTACATAGTGAAAGGTCTGTTGATGTATCAGTTGAAAATTGTAATTCTTTTGTGTCTCACAAAGAATCAAATGAACTGAATGAAGTTACTTCTGAAGAGATTATTACAGCAGATCAAGCGCAAAATGACAAGGCAACACTAACAGACTTCAATATATGCAGCCCTGAGGAGTCAGTATTAGACAGGACAGAGTTTAATACCCCTAAAACTAATGTAGTATATGTAGATGAAGCCTCTGCTAACTGTGGAGTCATTACAACCAAGAATTCAAAGGAATTTCTAAACACACACAATGATGAAACCCCTTCTGACGTTCACATAACAGACAGCCTTAGTAAGGAGCATGCATACAGTAAACCTGTCGACAATGGAAATGGTGCAGTAGATAACCAGCGAGGTGAACATATGGGCATGAAGACAACTGTGCAAGACCAGGGTATTGTCTCAATTAGATGCTACTGTATATTCCGTATCCTCATGTAGGATTTTGTCAATGGTCCAAATTGAAAGCAAGCAATGATAACAATTAATAAAGTTTTTTTTATAACATTAAATCTATAGATTCCAATTGAGTTTTTAAACGTTTGTATGGTATCATATCCGGCTGACCATTTTACACTTTTCGACCAGTCCCGTTGTCTGCAGTAGACAAGTCTTTGTTTGTAACTCTTTAAAAACATATATCTAAGTTGCAAATTTCTTGGTTTAGCCAATCATATCCGAACCTATATATTGATGGAGTAGGTTTTTACCACTTGTTGGTCAATTGACTCTAATGAAGGTACTGAACATTACCCATATAATGCATTTGGATTTGAAGTGTAGATTTTAAAATACTTTAAACTAAAGACTTACATTCGCCCATTTCTTGACATTTGCTCAATGGCATGACCAACCTTTGCAGTTCTTGTAATTCTGTCAGATCTATATTATTTTTGGTATGAAATTCACATGTTTGGTACTGTTTGAAGGCTCTTGTATTTCAGTCTAGCTTAACTGTATTTGTTCAATTATTTGGTTATGTTATTATTTTATCATTTCCAGGTGTCGCTAGCCATTCTGGTGTCAAAAGGGAACAATTGAATATTGAAAGTAACAACAAAAATATAAAGACTACCTGTCATAAAGAAAAGAAAAATGGTAAATATGCATTGGTTTTTTATCTTATGCTCCATTTATTTATTCTTTGATTTTCACACATACAATGGATGGCTAAGAAATTGAGGATACAAGAAAAGAATATTATAATGGACTAGTTGGGTTTTCTCGGAAAGGCTTATTTTTGCATAAATATTCATTTATCTTTAAAAGGCATCATTGTTTGCTAATACCAGCTAGTACAATCCATAAAAAATTGTTAATCCATCATTGTTAGAAGGGATAGCTAATTTAAACTGCCATGTGTGAATCATTTCTTTGAAGGCTTTTCAATATAGTCTTGCTTTGCTCCCTGGAAATTGCATTCAGAGTTTTAGGTTATTTCCTGCAAAGAAAGAATCATTGAATGATTTAGTTTATAATAACAGGGATGGTTTATTATGTTAACTACTAGACGCTATGGCCTAGTGCTTAGATTACAGAACAGTATATTGCTGCATGGATTTGAATCCCAGATGCGCTTGATTTGATTTATCTATGATTCTCCCTGTGGTAACTGACCCTTATGGGGAACTGACCCATATTGGAAATTGACCCTTATTGGTAAGTGAACTTTATGGGTAACTTTCCCTTATGGCTAACTGACCTTTATGGTTGACTGACACTTAAGGCTAACTGACCCTTATGAAGTAAGATATCTTCTGCCATTCATGTTAAACTGGTCATCTCAATATAACAGAAAAATTGTTGATGTGATATAAATATCAAATAAAACTTACAAGAGTGTTATTTTATTTGTTACAGGAGATTACTGGTATTGCAGTGTTCCTGAATGTGAGTTTAAAACCGCCTACAAGAGAAATCTGACGTTACATACGCTGAAGCACAATGGCGTGAAGAGATTTCTTTGTGATAAATGCCCTTATTCCACACCTGATGTAAGTTTTGTTCATATTGTTGGTTGGATTAAAGGCTAATGCTATTTTGAACAATTTATCAGGCACATTACACCAGTAAATTTACCTATCAGTTTTCTTAGTATTTTGTCTTCATATTGATACACCTGGTGCAGTATCACTTAAGTATGAGGGATATGGTTAGATAAATTGTGTAAATCAAAGGCAAGTTCATTGGAAATAGGATGAAATGATATCCCAATTATGAAATGAAGTGCTGGACATTGTTGTCTGATCAAGCATGGTAGGTAGAACAATTGCGAAAAAAAGTATAGCTTTTCTTTGTTTTGGAGGCAGTGATTTTTTAGCGCTTCTGAAGTAAACAGCTGCAAATTTCAGCTGTTATTGAGTAAGGGGTTAACTCTTTCCCAAACACCAAATTTTTTACTGTCCCAAATTGAAAGAGTTTGCAGACGACATTTCAAAATGTGATGAAATTGGAAAATAATCTTCTGATAGGGCAGAAAACATTGTGGGAAGACAGGAAATTGCTCGTTAAGAGTAATTTCTCCTTTCCCCACGATGTTTTCTTGAGTCATCTGCAATAAAGTGGTCAAATGTCATTATTGTTTGGTAATGGGTTAAGGCTTCTGCAGTAGATATGCTACAAATTTCGTATGTTATTTAGTAAAGGGTTAAAGAATATTGCTATCATGATTGTGGCTTTTTGTTATGTTTTCTTAAGGTATAATACCTTAAAAAAAAAAAAAAGGCTTACAAAATAGATTACATTAGTACTTATAATGATGACTTCTATTTCAGGGCACCTGTCTGACAAGTCACCAGAAACACAACCATGATGCTCAGCCAAAATTCAAGTGTACAGACTGCGACTTTACATCTATCATGCGAATGGAGATTCTAAGACATTACAGAAACCGTCACCTACAACAGAAAATATACGCCTGTAACCAGTGCAATTATCGTACAGGCTACACATACCTCCTCAAGTTCCACCTCATGTCACATGCAGGGATTAAACCATTTAAATGTAGTATATGTGACTATCAAGTGTGTAATGTAACTAAAGTGACGAGGCACATCAAAACTGTGCACGTCGGACAAGAGAAGGCAGAGTGCATTAAACTAGATTTGACATTTGAAATAGACGCCAAACAGTTTAAATGTGCAGAGCCTGTCAATGAAAAAGATATTAAAGTGATAGAATTGACGGATGATGAGGTGAAAGTTTATGCTGAAAGGAAGAGAAAAGAAACGGAATTAAAGAAAGCAGTAAGTGAGAGAAAGGAAAGGGAAAGGTTGAAGAAATTGAATAATAAAAAGTCCTCAAAAACTAGATCTGTTAAAATGGTCAGTCTACTTGGGAATGTTGAACAAATCATAAGAGAACAGGAAGAAAACACAATTGGTTAAATTCATCTTGGTCACTTGTTGTCAACGTTTTATTATTACAAATTTCTGATGTTACCAGATGAGAAGTAAATTGACTAAAATTTACACCTGGATGTAGATGAGTAACGTGGAATGCATATCTTTGCTGAGGAAAATTCCTATGATCTGGCTGTGATTTGAACCTTGGACCCTCCTATCTTGAAGCCGATGTCCTACCACTGGGCAACGGTTGATATGTCAATTTCTTAAAGGTCAATGACCTCTCCTTGTATGTTCTACTTTACTTGTACGTTTTAGGCTACTGGTACTGCAGTGATGGTTGAACCTTTATGAAACCATGTCCTTTTTCCTTCACTTTTTTATGTATTATTTCAAAGGCAATCTTCTCTCACACCTGACCTTTTCGTATGCTTTACTTTGTTGTTAAAATAACGTGTTATTGTTGCCTTTACATTTATGTTAGTGATATCGAAATGTTTGTTCTAATGGGTAAAATGTGCAATGAAATAAGATTTTTTTAAAAAAAAAACATTTTCTCTTCTCTTGTTTGTGAATAATCTGACAAGTTTAAATCTTTCTTCATCTGCGTAAAGACATGTCTCGGATCTGTGTGTGCTGTTAATATGTATATTACGATTGGCGATTTTTCTGTGCACTGTTGAGCCTTCGTCGCTGAAAATCTTCCTTGATATCTATGGTTTATATAGACCAACATGTGTACACTGTCATTATATAACGTGAGATATATACTGATACTACAAACACTTAAACTAACAATTTACCAACAAATAGCCAGGTTTATACAGAAATGATTGATTTTCCGCGCCCCTTACAAAAGACGCCAATGGGCACAATGGTAATCTCTAAACCCTTTACCAAACACCAAATTCTCGACTGTCCCTAATTGAAAGAGTTTGCAGACGACTTTTCAAAATGTGATGAAATTGAGAAATAATTATCTGGAAGGGCAGAAAACATTGTTGTTAAAGGAAAATTTTCCAACAATTTTTCCACAGCCGTCTGCAACAAACTGGTCAAATGTCGTTATTGTTTGGTAATGGGTTAAGAGGTTGGTACAAATTACCCTGTAAAGTATATGCGCTTGTCGTTGCTAGGCGCATTGCCTGTCGTCTCTAGGTGGAATGCCAGATCTGCTCAGACTGGCCCAAGGCGACGCTCAGATACAATAAGTTATTTTTTTGGCGTTCTACTATTGTAAAGTGTAAAAACCTTATGTTTAAACTTATTTATTTCACATCGATTGCGACGGGAGCTTAAAGCTCATTAAATTCACCCTCGATGACTACTTCCTAGATACTAAACCAGTAATCGCGCAGATTTGTAGGTTAGTTCCGGAAAGTGTTTACCTCTCCTAACGGGGATCGAACCCAGGACCCTCGATATAACCTTTTGGACATCGGTTACGCTTTGTCGTCACATGACCAGAATGCTGTAGCTCTTTACGCTACTCTAAATCTAATCCGCTCCATCATATGGAATTGCGTGACTGCTCTAAACTGAATACATCAGGAGACGACAGAAAATGAAATTAAAAAGATACATCTGTATAGGTCCAACGATGTATATGGCCTGGTTCAGAAAATGTCAACAGGTAATATAGGCCAAATATAATGGTAGGTGGATAACCATGTACATTATTATCAACCCTTATCTCATGTATGGTATCGTTTGATTGAAACATAAACATCACACGAGAACGCGATGTACTTATACGTTATTGGGTTAATACCATTGTGTCAAATAGATACATTACGCGTGAGTTATCATGGATTAGTGGGGTAGCGGTCACTGAGGTACGAGGGACCTGTTGACCATAGTCGACATTGGGTTATATTCTACATATCATGCATAGGCATAGCTTACCGTGGTAATGCATACATAACAACGAGATTCGCTGCGTTAGATTTGCTCATGTTCTGAATTATTAACAGCTTACGATATTGAATTGAATTCGGATATTCAAGAAGCGATGTCCATGAACCAGTTTACAACTGATGAAAATAGGCATTCGAATCATTTTGACAGAAAGAGACACGCTCATCAAGATCTTAGTCTTCGTCTGCTGAAAATTTAAGTCATAATTCGTAGGAAGCTGAACCATTACAAAGGTATTGTTTAATTGGAACACACCATTGACTTTTAATTAATCCCAAACAAAGTTACATATAACATGAAACTTGATTTGATTGGTGGGGATACAGGGTTTAGACAAATCTGCCGAATCTGCAGTTAGTCATTTTGAGCACATAGGTCTATATTGATCCTGGGGTCAGTACTATGTACATGTAATTTAGTAACGTTATTATATTAAATAGTTCTGATCCAGGATAACAATAGACCGGCCTATGATTCCGGTGGTTAATGCGAGTTTAAAGCGTAAAGTAAGTCCTTCGCCTTATATGAAACGATTTCTATATAGTCTAGCACAGAAAACTAGATTTAGCCTAAACATGTGACTCCGATATTGAGTTTGAATGTGAATTTTACGACATCTTTGCTCATCCTGTTATAAAAGGTTTTGTTAAAAAAATCCTAACTACTCGGCCATTTCCGTGATCTGAGAAAAACATATTGTATATAAGTGTAGGCCAACAAATTTTGTGTTAAATGTCCCGTCTAATAACACATTTTCTGTGAGCGTCTACGTTGAGTAGTTCAATGTACCATGGAAGTGTTAAACATCAATTAAAACTATTATTTTGGTCAGTAACATATACGTAACAGTCAAATTATAAGTTTTGATATATCTTTGTTTCCCATATCAAGAAGGTGACTGTTTAGATAATGCATTTGGCATTTTCATTTGACAACGGAAGCAGTCTTGCAAGTACTAATACGGCGGCTTCCATAGTATGTCAGGGGTGTTTTCATTGGATTAACTCGATGAGTTCAGATTGCACCTAGAAGTCAGGTAACATCCCATGTCATTTTCTTCTTAAAGTTCCAACTATAAACCGGGTAAATGGCTCACAAACCAAGTATTGTCAGGAAAATGAAACAAAACGGTGCGTTTATAATATAAATGTACCTAAATTTTGCAACAATTATTGTTTATTGCAAAACAGTCCTTTAATATATATATATATTCATACCCTTTTCTGAATTGAGCTGTTCAGTGTCATAAAACATCGTCTTTTTTAGTTGGTCTCTCAAAAGAATACTGCTGAAGTTAATTTGTCAAGCAGCGGCATTGTTAGTGCTAGCATTTGCAAGCCTCGTCATATTCTAAGCTGAATGGGAAATATATATCTGTATCGTTTATCGGGTCCCTCTCGGGGTAAAGCCATCGTGGGTCACCCATCCAGGTACTAACCACCAAGTACGTTGCTTAACTTCGAGCTAATACCAACCATTTTACCGAATCATCCATAAAAGCCGGTTTCCACAGCGAGACCGTAGAAGTAGTATTTATACATAAACCCTATTACTGTCACATATGTATGATCACGTCTTTTACATGTATATACTGACGTCGAACTATTTCTGCAAGTCTATCTTGTCGCAATATGATACATGAACTGTTTGTCTTATATCTATGTGAAATCACGAACATTGTAAGGTCTGAACCAGTTGTGCTACTTGAACCCACGGTGGCAGAGTTAAGTGGGATATAGCGTTTTTAAAGGTATTGATATATTGTGATTATGGTTACAAAACCTGTAGGCCTAAGTTAGCTTGTATTTCATGGAGCGTTATAAAGAGTTAAATCTTTGAAAAATATCGTGGACGCACATTCAATCAATCCTTTACCAAACGCCAAATGTTCGACTGTTCTAAATTGAGAGAGTTGGCCGACGACATTTCAAAATGGGATGAAATAGAAAATAATCTTCTCATAGGACAGAAAGCATTGTGAGAAAAGGAGAAATTGCTCGTTATGAGCGATTTCTTCTTTTCCCACAATGTTTTCCAGAGTCGTCTACAACAAAGTTGTTAAATGTCGTTATTGTGTAGTAATGTGTTAAAGGAATCGAAGATATTCAACCTTATTGTAATATGGTATAGGTTACCAAGCGTGTATTTGGACAAATGCATGTGTTTAAAACAATTTGGCAAATCCATTTACCGTGAAACCCTCGATATGTATGTCGCTATATCTGGTCTAAAAACGTGTGCCACTTTTTGAATTTCATGAAAAAGTGTCTTAACTAATGGAAAATAGTGTGATCCTTCAAATGCAATCATCTATATAAGCAACGTACTTCATAGCTTTTTTATTGACGGAGTAGTCTTAAAATAGCTCAAAAATGCTTCTACGTAAAGCATAATTCCAAAGAGCTTGCTGAAGGACATCCTTGAACAAGTGCGTTATCTTCAAATAGACTCAGTAACGCGTGCGGTTGCAGTTTCGAGTAATACTAAGACAAACAAATATGGTTTGAAAGGTTTCGTTCGATATCCTGATGCTAAGGATATCATACGGACTGTTTGGCCTCAAACAAACATAGTCCTTTTAAAACAAAGAACTTAGCTAGATTTATAAACAAGAATATCTAAGCAATTAATTAATGGCAACCAGACTATTAAGCAAATGTAGAAGTGAAAGGTAAAGTATAACAGGAAGGATTTCAATCAGAAAAAAAAAAGAACCAACTCTTCAGTGTTTGGTGGCATTTAGAGAAACGTAAATTCCAAAAATTTAGATGATTCGAAACCACCGCCTGATCTGCCTATTCCAACCTGCCTCTTATGACCTTCACCTTCCGTTCGAAATAAAAATAGATCATAGATACTCAATTATCGTTAAGGTATCTCGAAAAACTGAATTTGAGACAGCAGTAATGTGGACGAGCCTCGGAAGTATGAATAATTACCACTAATTTACTATATCAATTGCTCCCGCACCATCTCGTTTCCCGCAATGAAGGTAGGGAACGTCAATTACTTGTGTATAGATGGGCCTTAAGCCTTATGTATCAATTTACTATTTATCTATAATAAAGCGCCAGCACCGACTCGTATCCCACAATGAAGGTTGAGAACATCAACGTTGATCAGATATGGCGGGACCTCGGCCCGTTCGGGAAGTTTACCTGGAAACAGATCTCGTGTTACCTGCTAATATGCGTCTCATGGATCATACATCAGCTGACCATCGTGTTTATAGGTAGGCTTGGTCAGGGTTTGAAATGGTGTCGCTGTATTTCGGGCGTACATCCGCTCGCGAAGTTAGCAGAGGTGTCTGAATTCCATTCGGACATCAGTGCAAACATCGTGAACGGTTTAGCGACACGTGCATTGTGATAGACCAACTCTTTCGGTATAGGACAATGACGACATATCACGTGTTGTCAATGGTGCCTTTATATATGTAGAGAGGCTGAAACATACTACGATGAATAGCATAACTTATATATAAATGTAAACTTTCGCTGTATTTTTATTATGTTATGTAAACATCAAAATGAAAACAAGTGTCTAAGTACCTAAGGAAAGCTGAACATTATATGTATGCTCCTTTATAATGAATCAAGCGCCTCTGAAAACACTCCTCATGGCGCCATTGCATTATGATGAAGTTGATAAAATGCTGATTAGGAAAGATCAGAAGCAATGGATTATGTATCTTCACACGTCAAATTACTATGGTCTAACACGTGAAATAAAAGAAAAATGAACAAAAACAAACCACTTGGCTTACAAGCTGTCCATGAATTTTGACCTGACTCTATTGTCCTTATTGAATGAGCATAAAGCATTAACGACATCTACACAGCAATTTGCTAAATTTTAAATGGAACAGTTATTTCTCAATGTCGTTTTTGTTCTTTAAAATTATCAAGCTCTTCCAATGTTGTCGACTCAATTACATGTATGTTTATCTTGCCTCATGCATAAAGTTAAAGAATTGCCCTTTTTTATACTATTTTATATGCAATAGATTACCAAATATGAAATGCTTTTGGCAAAGATTTCTTTTCGTATACTTATTATGAAACCCTTATATACTAGTATCTAGGTATTTGTCAAAATTACACATGCCGTGTCCTTTACCAACGCATAATCGTAGAAGCGTTCAAAACACTTTTTCCGTGCCGTAGATTGCACAATATAAAATGTTTCTGGAGAAAACTTCTCGTACAAGACTAGATTAAACAAACTTTATTTTAGGCTACCGGCCCAACTATACTTGCCGGGCATCAAACACAAGCATAGCCGAAACGTCTGTGCCTGGAAACATCACGAAAGTTGAATACGGCTCCTGTACGATTAAAACTTCCTACAACACTTCCAACGGAAATGACGTCATAGAAACGGCGTGCGTCAACGGATGGGATTACGACATCCCGAAAGAACAGTCTTTCGTTACAGAGGTTGGTTATAGACTCTGCAATTCAAACTGTTTGATTTGTTTGGGATAAAATACTGTTTTACAACAATTATTTGGCTAGATTGCGCAGGTTTTCGTTCAGTTGCATTTCAAGCTGTAACTATATTAATCAGTACACTGAGTACCATGGTCGACAATTCAAACGTAAATGTATATTTTGAAAGGATTATATCTCTTTAAAGGTTTATTACACCCCCACTCAATATTTTTGATTAAGATTTTAATGCATGCCAACACTTCATGCACATCAGTCTTATAACATCAGGGAGGTCACGATAACTGCCAACGTCATTTGTGTTTCAATAATTGCACTGGTCACGATTAAAATTTTGATTAAAAATACCCGTAGTTCGATGGTTGAATTAATTTATTTTATTTTCATGCAGCCCATAGAACCAACTTGCAAATCGTATAAGCTTTAAGTCTTTCCCGGTTATACTTTTGTCAGTTTATATGCATCTTTTATTATTTTTAGTGGGATTTTGTATGCGAAAATGCAGAACTGGCCGAGTTGACCCAGTCTTTGTTGACAGTTGGTATGATGATTGGAACATTTGTCTGTCCTACAATGGCAGGTAAGTCACTCTTCGCCACGAAGTTTTCTGTGTAAGCCGACTGTTTGACGCCCCGTCGCTTTCCTTACTAAATATTCATTTTTGCTTCTCTATTGTGCTCTACACAAAATAATTCAGCCTTATTTTCTATTTCCCTGTTAATGTGCAATCCATGCACAGTCTTTGACCATTCCAGGGCCATCTTGCTTTATTAAATCGATCAATTTGTTTTAGATCTTCTCTCTTCACTAAAAAACAGGGGTCGGGGCTGTTAACCGTCATCTATCGTACGTCCCCAAGAGTAAGTCTTTGAAAAATAGAAAAAGAATCTAGTAAAAGTTCAAAAATATGGCTAGCATCTCCATAAAAACCCAAAACAGCCGGTGAGGTATCTTCTTACCATATGAAGCAGCGTTGAAATCTTGAAGAATTCCTCATGGTGCGGATGGATCTCCGAAAGGCATCACCCCATGGTCATAGCCAATAATGTGCATTGCAAATAGTGCTCTTTCTCAAACAGACTGTCACAAATATACAGTTCACATGTGGATTGATGTTGAATGCATGCAGTCGCAAAATTTAGTTGTTTTTCATAACCAATATGGCTTCAAAAGATTAAGTTGCTCAACCAAAATGCGCCAATATCAATGGTGATCATTGATCAACTAAAATATCGTGAATGGTAAATGTTGTTTAACCATTGCATAACAAATTGGAATTGATGAGCAACTGTTAAGTCGCAGGTTGTACATCCGATTGGTTGCCAATTGTTCAGATATCATGTCGCAAAAAGTCATGTTTTTGGAGCAAACAGTGGCAAATATCGAACGTTTCCCAACAGAAATGTCATGCTAAGAAATTTCTTCTCTTGCTACATTGATGGCCTTTCAATGGTATTTCTCATCAAAGTTTTATCTTGAATACATTGCAAGACCCAATGTAGTGAAGTCTACCTACCTTCATGTAGTCTTGGATTTGATCCTGAATAGAAGAGTCTGATATTTTGATTGTGTAGAACCATTGGGTCAGACGATTTTGCCCAGCCTTGTGCTGTTATCTTACGCATGGAGCATGGGTACTCGAACTTTCGAAGCTTTAAAACTTAAATGTTATGGAAAGCGGGTTTAAATAAAAAATATGGGTAAACACTTGATACATTTTGTAATTCATTATATACAGATAAGTACGGCCGTAAGCCAGTGATGGTGTTCAGTCAGGTGATATTGTTTGGCATCACCTTGGGAACGGCGTTCAGCCCGAATTACTACGTGTTCCTAGTTCTCCGGATTCTCACCGGAACTGTATCACAGGTTAGAAAGTCATTTGATTTACTCTGGTATTTCCGTAACTTACAACATACACATCGCACATTGCATACGTCTAGGGTTACGGGTTTTGGGTTATGTGTTCTGGCTAAAAATACGTTTCCTGTGCGCGTCCACGTTAAGTAGGTCAATGTTTATGGAAGTGTTGAATTTTATTGTAAATCATTACAAATTAAATGATAACTTGTGATATATAGCTGTTTTACTAATCAGATTAACTGAATAATGAATACCATTTAAAATCCACAGTTCAAGATGAGAGCGAAAAGAAAGCAATCTCAAAAGAAGCATTATGGGTGACCTCCTAATTTTGTCAAGAATGTCTTAATTGGACAAACCGGAAGACAACGAAATACGAACTAATATAAGATCTGTACCTCTGTATACACATATAGAATGAGGCATGTCATGGACGCACTAAACCGCTTTAAGGACATGTTCTACAGTTTTATAAGAAAATATTCCTTCCATAGAATTTCTAAATTTTTAATACGTTATTTAAAATTTTATTGCGATTTCAAAAGTGAAAAGAAAACTGCAGGTCGACAAGTTAGTTTTTTCGTAAAATGACAGTTTCCATGGTAACCGTTTGTGGCAAAAATGTCAAAATGACCATACCATCTTTAAAGGTAATAGAATAATTTCTGGAAGGTTTATTAACACAGAAAACATGAATTCATACATTCAATGCTTTATATTTCAATGTTACGTCAAATGATTACAATCTGAACAATTTTGTAATCCAAATCAGTTTTTCAAATTTTTGTATTCGACAAAAAACAATGAAAATTGACATGTTTATTACAAATAATTGAAGATATTTCAAAATTCCTGTCATATAATTTCCTTATTTTTCAGTATGTGAAGTAAACTTTAATCTTGAAATACAAAATGCAAAAATTAGTATATGTTGACATGTTAGCTTTTCTGTAAAATGACAATTCCATGGTAACCGTAATTATAAAATATTTATAAAAACGGTTAAACTAACTTGAAACTTGAAAAATAGAAGCTGGGGGCTTAATATGCACGAGAAATATATAATAATTTTAATAAACTTTTATAGTATTATGGATAATATGATTATTCTTTGAAAATTTGCATACAGTAAATTTCATCCGCATAATAACGTTAATCCGACTTCTATGCAAGTATCTCTTCGGTAACATATTATTATCTCCCTTGGATGCGCAGATGAAGTGCGCAGATAAAACTACCGAGAACGCCCTTAATAACACAACATTTGAAGGGACAGTTCAGTATTTCCATGTATACAAGGTGGCCCCTACAGGTCAAGACATTAGTCGACAAAACACCATCCCCAATGTTTGTCGAAGTTGCTCTTACTGTGCTATTATTGTAAGTCTTACAATTACAGCTCTTGAAAGCCATTTTCAAGTACACACATGTGGTTGTTTGTCGGAGTCTTGAGAACACTATCATTGGTTTAACCGTTATGGACATTCAATTTGATGCGTTTGTCGATAGGTCGGTCAATTGAAATGCCATAAAAGATGAATACATCATGCCTGGTAATATTTTGCACACCACCAACAGTTGTATCCATTTGGTCTTAAATATGATTTGAATTGTATAACTTCTCTATAAATAAAATAACACTTACTACCAAAAAAATGACATACAGGGAGCGTTGTCTGGCACGACCTTAGCCTTGGAGAGTCTGCCGACAGAGGTCCGGTCTAACGAGGAGGTTTTAGCCCTAACCCTCTGGACGACCGGTATCTGCATGATATCCCCGATCGCCTACGCCCTCAGGAACGTATCATGGAGATATGCACAGATCACATTCGCGCTGATAGGAACTTGGACTCTGTTTCAATGGTGGTGAGTTAAACTATGTATCGTTAATCATCTCTGATTGGGAAATGTTCGAAGCATAAAGTGCAAGGAGATGAGCAAAGAATTATTGCTATTCTTTGAAGATACGTACATATGACCATGATTCAATAAGTGAGTATATTGGTACCTCTATGAAACATCCCATTGCCTACGCAGTTGGGAATTTGTCTTGTAGATACGCATAGATCAGAATAACGATGATAGTGTAACGAACCGAGCAAATGAACCTCTCAAAGACACAAACACATCCGATCAGTGAAAAACACTATCGTTCACTGAGCGGTTGTGTTCTCTCTCTCTATATATATATCAGCATAATCTCTCAAACTATGCATTAGGTTCCTAATTTGCATAAACGTTCAACGAACGTTACAATAGGTTCATGTATAAAGATCCGGTGTCACTTGTGATGAGCATACCTATATAAGTATGATGCTTCCAATTGCTTACGTAATTAGGAACTTATCTTGGAGAAACACACAAATCACAATAACGCTCATAGGTAGATAGATCCAGAGCGGTGAGTTTATCTGTACCGGCATCTGTAAGATATTCCCTGTTTGTTATATACTAAAGATATAACCCAAGCATGTGTATAGATCACGTTTTCCTTAAAAAGTAAATGGTCAAGTACGTGTAACGTTCGTTGAACGAATATGCAAATCCTTCGGAGTTGCCTTCCCCACGTGTCTCCCAAGGACCGAGTCTTCTCGGAAGTGGGAGTTATGTAATGTTCGTTGAACGTATATGCAAATTGGAAACCTAATGCATTGTTTGAGAGAACATGCTGGTATATAAATAGACAACACAACCGATCAGTGTACGACAGTGTTTTTCACTGATCGGATGTGTTTGTGTCTTTGAGAGGTTTATTTGCTCAGTTCGTTACATTGGTGGCAGCGATGGGATCATGACTTCTCCCTCTATCGGAGTTGCCTTCCCCACGTGTCTCCCAAGGGCCAAGACTCGGGACGAGTCTTCTCGAAAGTGGGAGTTATGTAATGTTCGTTGAACGAAAATGCAAATTGGGAACCTAATGCATTGTTTGAGAGAACATGCTGGTATATAAATAGACAACACAACTGATCAGTGTACGACAGTGTTTTTCACTGATCGGATGTGTTTGTGTCTTTGAGCGGTTAATTTGCTCGGTTCGTTACATACGTATACAACACTGAGGAATCAATGTTTTCTCTAGCATACTATTTAGTCGATGTACGTTGTTGGTGCTCTTACCATATGTTCCGCAATTATCTCTGAGAAGTGAAACTATTCCCCAAAATACGCGCTAAATGACCTCAGGTTTAGATATGCCATAAAACACCATTCCTTTATTCAGCGGAACTGTTACAGAAATTTATAAGGAAACAATGACAATGCATAATTCCAATTGTCGTTAGTTAAGAATTATAACTTGTAAATATTGACTTTCTACATTTAGGATACTTGACGAATCCCTACGATGGGTCATAGCAAATGGTCAAATCGATCGAGCTAAAGCAATTATCAAGCGGGCATGTAAATGGAACAAAAAGGACTATGACGTCATTATACAAAAGTCTGGTCTTGATATGGTACACGTGCCCAAAAAGCGAATAGAGAATAAACAAGGTAAGCAGCTAAGAAGCGTTGCACCATATTTCATTAAACATATAGAATTAAACTGGTTTTGTGGTATACGTTGCTCGCTTAGAAAACTTGACTCTGTGTAGAAATTCAGGATGAAAGACAGCCTGGTTACTTTGTATCAATACTCACTTGAAAAAGAGCACACCAAGAACAGAACAACGCTTTTGTCCGATTCTTTGACCACGGTTCAAAGGGCAACTGGGCATATGTTACACCATCAGCATCCTTGTCATCGTCATCGTGGTGTTTCTTTCGATAGCTTGTTAGAATAATATATTCTTTACTTGTATCGACATTTCTGGTTAGTTTACAAGTAGTTGGTTCGGATGTAGTATCCTGCCCAAGGTCATACTTCAATTAATTATTTAATTACCCGTTGTAGTTAAAAGCTGACTGCATTGTGTTTAAAAACGGGACCCGGTCTGCAGAAATGGTACTGGGCTTCGAAATTAGAATATTTACCTATTGTTAATAATTGTAGTTAATGGTTGCACTGTTTTTCGGAAAACAGGACCTAGTCTGCAGAAATGGTACTGGACTTGAAATTGAAATATTTACCTATTGTCGTCAATATTTGTAATAAACTAATATTGACTGTACTGTTTTTGCAGAAAACGGGACACAACCTGCAGAAATGGCCAACTTGGTTTCTGGTGCTGCTGCAGATGAAATGGAAGTGGAAGCACCGAAATATTCGGCGTTCAAGATTATCACGAACCGGACTATTCTCAAAGTTTCGCTGATTATGTGGTTTTTATGGTGAGTCTGAATCATTAGGTTTCTGCTTCGCCTCACCAGTATTGCAGTTATATTACAATGCATCTACAAATATTTGAAAGAGGAAGTATCCCACAAATCCATTTTGTTGAATTGCTTGGACTATAGAAGGAATGGTAATTTTTAATCATTTTGAATTAGAAATTACGCCATTCTTTAAAGTTATTTTGTTGTTACTGTTTATAAGCATTTTAAACATACGGGAAGCAGTGCAAGCATTGAGCTTTCTATTTTAACGAAAATGCCGATATCGAACACAGGGGTCTTCAATATCTGACCGGAATATTAACTGTGTCTCACCATAACCCATCCTATTTCGTCGAAATATTAACTGTGTCACACATAACCCATCCTATTTCGTCGAAATATTAACTGTGTCACACATAACCCATCCTATTTCGTCGAAATATTAACTGTTTCACACATAACCCATCATATTCCGTCGAAATATTAACTGTGTCACACATAACCCATCATATTTCGTCGAAATATTAACTGTTTTACACATATACCATCCTATTTCGTCGAAATATTAACTGTGTCACACGTAACCCATCCTATTTTGTCGAAATATTAACTGTGTCACACATAACCCATCCTATTTTGTCGAAATATTAACTGTGTCACACATAACCCATCCTATTTCGTCGAAATATTAACTGTGTCAAACATAACCCATCATATTTCGTCGAAATATTAACTGTGTCACACAGAACCCGTCATATTTCGTCGAAATGTTAACTGTTTTACACATAACCCATCATATTTCGTCGAAATATTAACTGTTTCACACATAACCCACCATATTTCGTCGAAATATTAACTGTGTCACACAGAACCCATCATATTTCGTCGAAATATTAACTGTGTCACACATAACCCGTCATATTTCGTCGAAATATTAACTGTGTCACACAGAACCCATCCTAGTTCGTCAAAATATTAACTGTTTCGCGCATAACCCATCATATTTCGTCGAAATATTGACTGTGTCACACATAACCAATGCTATTTTGTCGAAGAGAGAAACAGACTGAACTGTTTTTGCATTCCGGCTTTACCCAATTATATAAGTTGATCTAACGCACATAATTGCATATTGTTGTATTTTACTTCGAGAATATTTAACTTAGATCATAATATTTATATAATATTACCCCAACACATAGGGGTTACAGACGACCATCTCAAGGCAGTTTTTTCTAAAGACACAGCAAGTCTGATGTATATACACATAGTTTCTGGCAAAACAGATATTGCTTTTTTGAGAAACTTTTCTTTTTTCCAATAATAATCGTATTCCTACCAGTCTGGGAAATATGTGTTTTTTCCTTTCTTTTTCATTCCAGGATCACAGACAGTTTGGTATATTATGGGTTGTACATGATTTCCTCAGATCTCTACGGGAACCGATATATTAATTTCTTTCTGAGTGGAATCATAGAGTTCCCTGCCGCTCTTTTCGAATACATTGCGTTCAATAGGTGAGATTCGTTTATATTCATATCACCCGTTTTCGAATATACTTGTTCAGACTTCGGTGTCGCGACAATTCTCCTATTTATGTACCCTAGATATTAAGCAAGCTAAATGGTATAAAAGAGTAGAATTGAAGTCATTGTTAAATAAGAAACCTATTTCCTATGTCAGTGTAAACAACTTAAGATGGATCTACCTGTTGTATTTATGCATGTGAAAATTACAGGCTCGTATCAACAACGAATATAACCTATCCGCATGGGCCTCCATGTCATAGCAGTGAGAGTACAGGGTACCGTTTTACTAAACAGTTTACGCTTAAGATTTGCGTAAGTCTAAAACAACAACTCCTCTGATTTCAATATTTGGCAAAGCAATATTGCAAAGTAACACATCATTGGAATCGTTTCTCCGAGACGTTTTCAATGACGTGTCACATTGCAATATTGTACTTTCATTGTAGATACTATCCATGTTTATTAATTATGACTTACGCAAATATTTTTCGTAAGATGTTTAGTAAAACAGTACCCAGAACTGGAACTTTTCCGCATGGGTTTTAATACCGGTGACGGCACTTTGATATTCAATAGACCTAGCTTGTCGGTTGGTTTATAAAGTGCTGACGATTTTTACCTACATGACGAGCCTTTGTGGGTAGCTAAGTTTACGGGGATTTCGTCCGCCATTGTGTGCCGAGCTTCACAATATAACAAATAATAATGTTGGCGCTATGTAAACCTCATAAGAAATCATATCTGTAATATAAAGTGGGATAATTCAATCCTTCCCTCTCGTGATATATCATAGGTATATAGAACTATGCATTTCGCAATCATTATTGAATTTGGATAAGATCAATGAAAATAGATCTGGTAAGTCGCTGATTAGCGATTGAATTTACTTTTGCATGTACTGATTGTCGGTTTTCTTAAGAAGGTCAATGTTTCACGATCAATACTTTATTCCGAGTGAAGCACAAACCAAATTCGAAAACCAGTTATCCGACTTCTGTATGTGTACAGAATCGATTTTTTCTTTTACACAGTATGATCTGTTCTGTTCTCTCACAGACTAGGTCGAAAGTGGACGTGCCTAGTGGGCCATATAGTGGCTGGTATTGGTCTGATCGTTGCCACGGCACTCCAGTATTCCTCGGGTAGGTCCAATAGTCCTTGCTATTCAATTAAATGACTGATACTCTGACTGTTTAATTGATTGATTAATTGATTTATTAACTGATTAATTAAGTGATATCTTAATGAGATGCATTTGCATCTATGGTATGTTTCTCTTTTCTTTTGTAAGACTTACTTCTGGTGCCCATCTTTCTTTTTTTAGCACTACTTGCATATTTCAAGAATGTTACCTGTTGAGCTTACAGTTTGAATTATTTCATAAGACATATTTATGTGTTTAGCAAACGGCATTGTCGAATACCGGTAAAGATTTCTAGATTGGTGTACAGTCTAACTTGTGTTAAGCAGCCACCCTTTTAAGCAGCCAACCTGCCTTAAACAACCGCTACACAAAGTCCCATTGTTAGATTTATAGTGTGCACCAATTTGTGTTAAGCAGCCAACCTGTCTTAAACAGCCAATTTACCCTGTTCGATAGGCTGGCCTCTTAACACAAGTTTGACTGTATTTCTAACCGAAGTTTAGAAAAGTGAGAGAACACCACGTGCAGCAACAGTAGACATCGTATTTTATCGTTACAACGGTTTTGTCAACATTGTGACATTGAAAAATGATTGCTAATCTTCATTCTATCTTATTTCCGGGCGATGCTACTTTCAATTTCGGCCTGTCTATAACTCCTATCTTGTAAAGGCATTGGAAAGTCCAAAATACTGTCTCTATCGTTTTGGATCTACATTCGTTATTCTTAGGCAAACTCCATCATAACCGTGTAGTTCCGATCGATCAAACTTATCAATGTTTTGTTTCCACCTTTTCTCCCATCGTAGCTGGCAACATTACACTTCTGGGCGCATCAACCGCGTTTACACTGATAGGTAAGATGGCCATCACAGTCGGATTTAGCTCCGCCTTCCTACTCACACCGGAACTCTATCCAACAAACATGAGGTAAATATCGAGCCAGCTCGGATTTGCGGACTTTGACTATCAAGACATATATTTTCTAGTTGTCTCGTTAGAGTGAAAAGTACCAATACTGTTCATTCAATGGCATTTCGGATTCATTTTTTCTGTTAGATTTGATAGTGTGATGTCAAATCATTTTTATTTATCTGTTTGGGTTTTCTAGAGCAGAAAATGGCATGTCCTGCCACACCAGTTTAAACTAGTAACCATTACGGGGTAGCTTTTTTACTATAAAAGCATCTTTTGCTAAGACATTGCTCAAATCAAAACAACACCCCTATTTCAACATTTAAAAAGAAATGTTACAAAGCAATACGTCATTTGAATCTTCTCTCCGAGACGCTTCAAGTTACTTTTCACAATTCAATTCTTTTGTTTATGATAAATCTATGTATTTCGGGTTTGATATTCGCAAATATTTTCCTCAATTCGTTCTATAAAAGATTACCCAGATCTAGAGCAAGGATAGAAAACCTTACAATTGTACTGTAATCATACGATGTGACCTCTTTTCTGACTTGGATCATATTTATATCCTTTAACCCTCCTTCTGATAAAACAAACTTCAAGAAAATATACAACATGGATGAACGGTTAAACCGTTCATAATTGTCTGTACAACGCAAACAAATATGAAATAAACGATCTTACGAAACCGAAGCCCCATTCCAACTGATCAAGATCACTCTATAAGCTTACATTTGTTGTTTTGAAGGAAGGTTGTTTTTGTATATTTCCTGTCTTTTAACTTAGTGTCCATTGATTCATTCAGTCGCATGTTCTTTCAGAAATACAGGGCTAGGTATAGCCTCATTCATGGGTAAAGTCGGCGCAATGATAGCTCCATTCTTCAGAAACTTGGTAAGTTTTATACCTAACGAAATATTATGAATAAGGCATGAACAATCGAAGTGAAAATTTGATCTTGGCTTTCCAATCCAAATGCGAATCGTCACCACAGTTTTACGGAATATGTGAGGAACCCTATTGAAAAGGAAAAGGGCACAATCCGTAGGAGTCGCAGGCGAAGGCCTTTATCCTGTACCAAAACGGTAAACGATAAACGGTGTTTAATGCATGTTACTATGAATACCAAAATGGTCTGGATTTAGGGCTCAAGAATACATTTGCTGAATTCATATTACCTGTTTCGTTCGAAGTAGTAATTTATCCACAAAAACCCACGCAGAGCTCATAATTTGCATTTCTTTACATGAGATGTAGAGCTGTGTTTTAGACCAAAAAAAGTTAATGGCAGGTTAGTAATCCAATGCCACTTTCCTCACGTGCACTTATTTCTAGAAGGTAAAATAGTTCCACTCTGAACTACTTTCAGTCGGAGCTGATTCCCTGGTTGCCAGGAGCGATCTTCTCCTTGCTAATCGTGATTGTCGTGATTCTACTGGCGTTTGTGCCGGAAACCAACGGTGTGGATTTACCGCAGACGATGGACGAGTTGTCCGAATGGTACAAGGTCAACAAGTTCTCGTTCAAGGTCGGCAAGAACGAAGCCGTCGTGAGATCTCGCAAAACCACGGAGATATCGATCGATCTGCCCGAGAAACGAGAGCTGGCATTACAATCGTAACACCTCGGGTAATAAGACAGTAACGAAACATCTTATAAACCGTCAATCTGAACACATCGGGCTAATCCAATGAAAAATAATAGAGATAACGCCATATTGTTTCCCGCGAGAATGACGTCACTTGACTTTCTTTTTAAAAGATAGATCTTAAATGTGAAATCTAAAAAGTCGTTTAATTTGATTGAGGCAACAACTATACATGTCACAACAACAGTTTCGCCATTTGGTATGAGTTAATGATAACAAAAAGTGATTTAAAAGGATGTCCAACACTTTCATACACATTGAACTACTTAACGTGCACGCTTAGAAAATGTGTTAGACGCCGGAGGCCGATTTACCCGAAAAATTGTAACCCTACACTTATTTCCAAGGTGTATTTCACAGCTCACAGAAATGCCCGAGTGGTTCCGATTGATAAACCGTCTGACATTATGAAGCATTGACGAGTAATATAAAGACGAAACGATCTGAAGAAACTCAGAAATACACATGTATGGTGCTATGGACCTATAACCCAGATGATCGTTGTTACCCTCTATCTGTTATATGTTATGGAAGAATTTTACAAACAAAAGAAAAAAAACATCTGCATATCTATACTAGGCAATTTTCCTTTTTGTCATAATGTTTCTTTCCTTTAAGACACAATGTTTCATATGCAAAAATTTTTCATTATCTTATATCCGTGTGATCTTGCTTTCAATTATGTCGCACATTGAAACTAACTGGGTTAACCCTTTCCCAAACAACAAATTTTCGACTGTCCCACATTGAAAGAGTTTGCAGACGACATTTCAAAATGTGATGAAATTGAAAACTATTCTTCAGATAGATCAGAAAACCTTTTGGGAAAAGGAGAAATTGCTTGTTACGAGCAATTGCTTGTTACGAGCAATTTCTCATTTTCCCACAATGTTTTTTAAAGTCGTCTGCAACAAAGTGGTCAAATGTCGTTGTTGTTTGGGAAAGGGTTAAGGGACTATCGATTCAGTCCATAATTCGTCTCGGCAAGACAGAAAGGCCACATTTTCTCTCTTCCAATTTTTGGAGACAGACATACCTTTATTGGTGCACATAGCGGTTTGAACCCATTCCCAAACAACAAATTTTCGACTGTCTCAAATTGAAAGAGTTTGCAGACGACATTACAAAATGTGATGAAATTGGACAATAATATTCTGATAGAGCAGAAAACATTGCTAGTTACGAATGTCGAATGTCGTTATTGTTTGGGAAAGGGTTAATAAAAGAAAATCTAACAAAACACTTCGTATTTGAGTTCCGTTTGTCTGTGACGTATGAAAAAGGAACCAACTCAAAACAACTGTTTCATTGTAACAAAAACACGCATTGGTATTAAACTGTCTATGTCACATGCCGTGTTTAGGTTAGCTGTATTCTAAATTGTCCCTGCGATTTATTCTTTAGTCGCTGATAACCTTTAAACATACTTTTAACCAGATTTGTAAATATGCCATTATTGTCTAAACCCAGATAGCTGTTAGATCCCGATTTTGAGGATGAAAAGAGGGCCGGACATGGAAACAATTTTTGTATTGTTTTATATTTCTTCTCTTTATATTAACACAAAACATAAAAGTTTAACCCTAAGAATGCTGGACTATCTTTTAAACATATTTTTGTGTCGTCTGCTTTCCAAAACATTAAATATCTCCTTTATGAGGAATGATACTGTGAGTAGAAAGCAGGTTAGATCACATGTCAGCCGCCAATTTACTTGACGGCTGGCCTGGATCCAACCAGTTTGCATAAGCATTAGGTCGGTTTCAGCACTATACGGGTTAAATAATGATTAATGACAAAACACTTATCTAATCATATCTTTCCCTGTTTGATTATTCGTTTATTTCAATTAACCCTTTACCAAATGCAAAATTTCCGACTGTCCCAAAGCGAAAGGGTTTGCAGACGACATTTCAAAATGTGATGAAATTGATTGAGAAATAATCTAATAGGGCAGAAAACATTGTGGGAAAAGGAGGAATTTCTCGTTTCCCCTTTTCCCACAATGTTTTCAGAGTCGTCTGCAACAAACTGATAAACTGTCGTTATCGTTTCGTAATGGGTAAAAAAAAGAAAAGAAAATGTGTGTCTGTATGTCTGTTCATCATATACTCGTAAATGTTAAGTCGACATAGACGTGGATACTTCCATTGCTTTTTAACATTTTTCCCACTACACTGAGTCTGTGTGGTATGGAAGGAGCTGGAGACGACATTCATATGTTTAAAAAGAAAATTCTTCGTAACATCGTCTAAATCGAATTATGGGATAAGCTTTTGTCATATAGCCAAATTCGTGTCTAAGGCCCATGTTGTATACGTAACAAGCGGGGTCTTTATGGACTTATATGTATAAAGATATCCTCTTCATCTTGTATAAGTCACTGTTGATGATCCCGATGTAATTATTCCAGCAAACTGAACTAGGCTAGAAAACATGGTCTGACCCATCCTCACACCATCTTGAAACTGTTAAAGCGAAATAGCAAAGAAAGGACAAAACGTTGATTATTACACCTAGTTACTAAGTAGAAATCAAATCAACATCATTTTAGGCCATATATAGATGTTTGGCTTATAAGTAAAGCGGATATACCACCAAAAACGGTGAAAGCACATTTTGTGGGACCTGGGGTATTCCTCTTTAACAAGTCCATCTTGTCCAATTAGTCATTACGCACTAATGAAAAGAGGGATCATAAGCAGTAGAACTTTTAAAAAAAAAATAAAAAATAAAAAAGTTAAATTCCTAATGTGTGAGACAGTCTCTTTAAACCATATGAATCAAGCGGTAATTGTTATTGTTTGGATTGTGCAGACTGTATTTACCAAATCGTAACTACTATGGTATTTCTGTGACCTGAGAAATACGAATTGTTCCACTAATCAAATTGAATGACTATTTCAATAGCGCATTTGACAATTTCGCTTTTGAACGAAAGTCCAACGAAAGTGGTCTTGAAAAACTCAATTTGCGGCTTCCGTATAATGTCAGAGGTGCTTCCATTGGATAAAACCGATGAGTTCCGAATGCAGCTTGACGTCAGGAAACATCCTGTGTCGTTTCTTTCGTATAGTTCTAGATTTGAATCAGACAAATGGATCACAAATAAGAAGGGTCAGGCAAATGAAACCACACATAGGTTTACAAGATAAACGCACCTGAATTAACAGACATTTGTAGGCCTGTTGTTACAATGAAGTGGCCTATGTACTTCTACCTGTGTGACTTCCTACAAATTCACCCATATATGCGACCTGTGATTGGTGCAAACAATAAGTTAAATCTGAGATGTTGGTTTGAATAATTGGTGCATTAGATATCTTCTTATCGACGAAAGGAATGATGACGTAGTCTGTCAACATGGCGCTAATGTTTATAGCAACATTAGCTGCCCCATTTTATCTTCTCCATCTCTATTGGTTATTTCACAACAGTCGATACGTCAACCAATAGTCAAGGTGAAAGAAACAAACGCAAAGCAGTTAAATTGATGGTTTAATTTTTCAAATCGCTTTCATTTTAAAATGCGATACTTGGCCTTTCATGAAGCCGAATTACACAAGATAGATAATTTAGTGACACAAATATGAAAGTACACCATTTAATAGTAATGGCACATAATTAAAGACTTTGATCTATTCTTTCGCGACTTATCATTTGTGAAGGCAGCCGACGGTTAGGAAAGAAAACTGTACAGCGCTAGTGAGGCAGTAAAAGGATTGTTTAAACAAAAGTGTGCTAACCACCACAATGTATGTTTGATCACGTTCATTTTATATACATGTATACAGAAGTCGATCCCTACTAAATACTCTTTTGATGCAATACATGTACGTGCTATATGATCTTTTATCTATGTAAGACCACGAATATGCTAAGATTTGAACCAGTTGTGTCCCTAAAGGTCGTCTGTGACGGAGTGGACTATAGTGCTTAAGGTATAGCAACATTGATCCTGATTCCATTACACGTAAGCTAGCTTATATTTCATTGGGGGTAATAAAGCTGGATCTTTAAGAAAGAGCTCCTGAACGCATTTTCAATTTAGTGAAAAGAACAGATTCGATCTTATTGTATCACGGTAGGGTATCCACCTTGGGCCCGTTTTACTAAACAGTTTACGCTTAAGATTTGCGTAAGTCTAAAACAACAAGTCCTTTTATTTCAATATTTGGCAAAGCAATATTGCAAAGTAACACATCATTGGAATCGTCTCTCCGAGACGCTTCCAATGACGTGTCACATTGCAATATTGTACTTTCATTGAAGATATTATCCATGTTAATCAATTATGACTTACGCAAACATTTTCCGTAAGTAGTTTAGTAAAACGGGCCCCTTATGTACGAGAGGTATCAGGTATGGGCTATACCAAAGACGAACAACACTGGTTTGAATGGATTCATTCCACGGTACTCATTAAAGCCATGCATGGCCCATTGGTTCCTGAGGTGGTCTTGGAACTGTAGGTTCAAGGGTTCTAGCCCGGTCAGTATCCCCGGTTTCGTTGGACTGCACTTTTGTAAGACTCTCCAGAGCATTAGTACTGGTGAATCCTGAAAGGCGTAACATAAATGCAAACTTGTTGTACTGATTGGATTATTGCCTTATATGTCAATAAAGTGTGTATCAATCATAAAAAAAAACCTGCACCGACTCATGTCCTACAATGAAGGTATTGAATAGTATTTCCTTGGTTACTGACTGACCTATGGCCTTATGTATTAATAAAGTATATATCTATTTTAAAGCCCACGTACCGACTCATGTCCTACAATGAAGGTATTGAATAGTATTTCCTTGGTTACTGACTGACCTATGGCCTTATGTATCAATAAAGTATATATCTATTTAAAAGCCCACGTACCGACTCATGTCCTACAATGAAGGTATTGAATAGTATTTCCTTGGTTACTGACTGACCTATGGCCTTATGTATCAATAAAGTATATATCTATTTAAAAGCCCACGTACCGACTCATGTCCTACAATGAAGGTATTGAATAGTATTTCCTTGGTTACTGACTGACCTATGGCCTTATGTATCAATAAAGTATATATCTATTTAAAAGCCCACGTACCGACTTATGTCCTACAATGATGGTAGATCATAGTTTTTCCTGGGTTACTGATTGACCTATGGCCTTATGTATCAATTTAGTATATATCTATAATTAGGCTCCTACACCGACTCGTGTTCTACAATGAAGGTAGAGAGAATATCAATTACTTGTGTACTGATGGGCTTTTAGCCTAATATGTCAATATAGTATATATCTATAGTTATAAACAAAGATCCCGTACCGATTGGTGTCCCACAATGAAGGTAGAGAACATCAACGTTGATCAGATATGGCGGGACCTCGGCATGTTCGGGAGGTTTACATGGAAACAGATCTCGTGTCACCTGCTTATATGCATCTCGTGGGTCATACATCAGCTGACCATTGTGTTTATAGGTAGGCTTGCCAATTCTTAAATACTATTTTCATCTTTTCAAAACGGTTTGAAAAACTGAACGGGTAGTCTAAGAATATAGATATTTAAATCTAAAAAGGGAGAAGAAAAAAATCGTAAAAAGTGTAAGGCAATCATTATTTTAAATTTATACACACGGCATGTTATGATATATATTTTGGCTCACAGGCGTTTATGTACCAATAAAACACTCTGGGTTGTGAGTTCTGATCGGGATAGAACGTATGTAATTGTGTTACTGTATTTTGAACTTACATCCACTCACAAATATCATCGTGGGCAGTATTACCTCCGAATTGATGTGGAAGCATTACCAGTGCACTGCCTTCAAGGTATATGTCAATGATGATACCTGCGTTGTTTGTTAATTACGGTTTCTAGTGTGTATCTTTGTGATGAATGATGCGCTCGAACAATAATCCCTACATTGTATCATTATATCATGACGAAATTGATGGAGTGCTATTTCAATAAATACCAGAAACAATGGTGGTGTACCAACACACGTCATAGAAACAACGAATCATTTTCAAACACGTAAAAAAAATAAACAAAAAAAATTTATTGTTAATTGCCAAAGAATTACTATTCATCTTTGATTATCGTCTGTAGCGGGCAAAAACCCTAATGCTGCAACTCGCCGACTTGCCACAAAGCGATGTGCTATAATCAACAATTAAAGGGCATTTTTTACATGTATAATGACCTAGCTCTTCACATGTTGTCGGCACAACTATAATTTTCTTACCACAAACACAAGCAATTCTTCAAGAATTATTGTAAAAAAGAAATGTATCAAGCACGTATTATTCTAGGCTTTCGGCCCAAATATACCTGTCGCGCACCAAACACAAGCATAGCCGAAACTTCTATGCCTGGAAACATCACGAAAGTTGAATACGGCTCTTGTACGATTAAGACTTCCTACAACACCACCAACGGAAATGACGTCATGGAAACAGCGTGTACCAACGGCTGGGATTACGCCATCCCGAAAGAACAGTCCTTTGTGACGGAGGTTGGTTATTGGCTCTGTAATTCGAGTTATTATTTTTTTTGCTTTGGGTTAAGTTCTCACTTCATCAACTTTTGGTTAGATGTCCCTGTTTGCGTAAAGTTGCCTTTGCCAGCCGTACCTATATCTCCATTGCATCGAGTTCCATGGCCAATTATTGAAAGGTCTAACGAACTGAGCAAATTAACCTCTCAAAGACACAATCCCATCCCATCAGTGTTCCCTTATAAGCATAAGCATGAGAATGTTACATAACTCCCAACTCCGAGAAGACTCGTCCTGAGTCTTTGCCCATGGAAAGTACGTTGGAAACTCCGGTAGATGGCTTTTCATTAGATTTATTTATTTGCATAAGCGTTCTGAGAACGTTTTAAAGGTACATAGATATTTTGAAAGGAGTATCTATTCAGAGTTCAGGTTCACCCCTTGTAAATGTTTTTGAATGGGATTTTAAAACGTCTCAACAGAATATCAGTCATATCGAATCAGAGAGCTCATTATTATATCTGTCAATGTAATTGGTGCATTGTCAATTGCACTGGTCACCATTTGGATTGTGATTAGAGCTACCTGTAACGATTCGACGTTTGAATTCGGTTGTACTATTATCAAGTAGTCCACAGAACCAAATTTGAGATATAATAAGCTTTTTAAAAGTATTTTCTGATTGTCGTTCAGTCCGTTAATATGTGCATAGCATTATTTTTATTGGGATTTTGTATGCGAAAATGCAGAGCTAGCCGAGTTGACTCAGTCTTTGTTGATAGTCGGTATGATGATTGGTACATTTGTCTGCCCAACAATGGCAGGTAAGTCGTTTTTGCCTCGTCGTTTATGGTGTTAGGACACTGATTTACGCTCAATTTTGTTTGTAACTAAAAGGTCGTTTTGATCCCTCCGCTGTGCCTTCCACAAAGCAAAACAGATATTGTGCTATCCGTATACAATGATTAAAAACAAAAGAATCCAATACATTAAGTTGTACACTTTAGACTACCTACAGGTACTCTTGAATTCGATCCTGAATTGTGTAAAATCCAAGGGTCACGCGCTTTTGTCCATCTTAGTGTTGTTATGTTTCACAAAAGACTCAACATGAATTTATAAGCTAACTTTCGTGCGTTTTTAAAGGTTATGGAAAGGAGTTTAAATTCAAATAATTGGGAAAACGTGATACATGTTTGACGTATTTTATACAGATAAGTACGGCCGTAAACCAGTGATGGTGTTCAGTCAGGTGATATTGTTTGGTATCACCTTGGGAACGGCGTTCAGCCCGAATTACTATGTGTTTCTGATTCTCCGCATTCTCACCGGAGCTGTATCACAGGTGAGGGTTAGGCATGCTGGTACTCTGTGTTTATTTTGAACTGAAACGCCTTGGTTAACAAATCGAAATGTGTCATTCGAATTGTCAATTATGCCAAGACGGTCAGCGTTTTGCGCTCGAATCTCTGTTCTTCAAGTATCCATTCATATATATATCCGAGTAATCATATCGTTTATATCCATTAAATGTAGGATTTTCCCGGTTATATCGATACAAATGAAATTTCGCTCATGCCTTTCTTGGGATCAGATTTCAATCTCGTCATAAATACATTTCTAGTTTCTTTCAGACATGTTTTATGATAAGTTGTTACACACTACAAAAAGAGAATGAAACATGGGAATATACCAAATGTATAAAAGAGCTTTATGTCTCTGAATAAAGCTTTGTAATCATGACATTCTTCTGTTGAATGACGTGTGACATGGAAGCTTTAAAAGGTCAGAATGAACATTATATCTTTATTTAAAGTAAGCTCTCCTCCACTGATGAAATAACATCACGTATTTATAGAAGAACATTTCATTTGGAATTGGTAAAAGTTTGCAATTAAAGAACTGACAGGAATGGAGCCTATTTTCCCTTTTTTTAAAAAAAATAAAATACAGATATTTTAGAATAAAGAAATTAAAAGTGGTATTTTATTAAGCGACGAGTATTGGTAAGATTATCAACCCAACAAATGTTATCTACAGATCATTCTATAAGATCGTATTTGTTTGTCAGAGTCTAAATACACTTTCATTGATTTAATCGTTATGAACATTCATTTTGAGGCGTTTTGTTGATCGGCGTCAATTGATAAATTATAAAAGACGAATAAATCATGCCGAGTTGTATTTTTCACGCAACCAAGCGTTGCCTCCCTTGATCTTTAATGAAATTTCAATTGCATTTCTACTCTATAAAACCTCACACTAACTTCCCACAATGACCCTACAGGGAGCGTTGTCTGGTGCGACATTGTCCTTGGAGAGTCTGTCGACTGAGGTCCGGTCAAATGTGGAGGTTATAGCCCTCATGCTCTGGACGACCGGTATCTGCATGATATCCCCGATCGCCTACGCACTCAGGAACGTATCCTGGAGATACGTACAGATCACATTCGCGTTGACAGGAACATGGACTTTATTTCAATGGTGGTAAGTTAAACTATGTATTATTATAATTTATGAATGTGTATCACTTTGAGCGTATAATGTACGGAGATGTGCATTGACAAATACACTTCATAAAACATACACAGACCATGTCTTAAAATAAGTGACAAGTATAAAGCAATTTCTTATTTGCACACCCCATTGCCTACACTATCACCACATTGGCTTTGAAAAACACACATATTACATTTTGCATTGATAAGTACAAGGACAAAATTCCAATGGTTTGGAGTACATAATTTTTTAGCATCAACGGCTGCGTAAAACTTCGAGCGAAAATATCAATAGAAAAAGGGCTTCATGATACGCACATGGATCCTGTCCTAATAAGGACGAGTGTATCAATATATTCATCATTTCCAAGTAGTGAAACTATTACCAGGCATAAATATATACTCTGGCTAAGATGGTTTGTTATAATTATTTTATTTCTATTTCAGATAGTAATTTTTGACAAATTCAGTTCACAAATTTACACACTGGCTAAAGGTATCTTGAAAATCCTATTTCCCTTACCCATTCGTCGAGTATAGTAAATTATGATCATTGCTTTTTAACTCAAGGATTCTTGACGAATCCCTACGATGGGTCATAGCAAATGGTCAAATCGAGCGAGCTAAAGCCATCATCAAGCGGGCATGCAAATGGAACAAAAAGGACTATGACGTCATTATACAAAAGTCTGGTCTTGATATGGTACACGTGTCCAAAAGGCGACTAGAGAATAAACAAGGTAAGCACGCGAGAAAACGTCTAAAGCCAAGGGTTGCACCAATTTTCAATAAACATTTACAATTATATTTGTGTTTTGGTATACAATGCTTGAAAGCTAAAGCGTGACTCTGTGAAGAAATTTAGGATGAAAGAATCTAGATCTCAATACCAATACCAAGAAGAGAACCACTCGTTGGATCGGTTCTTAACCACTGATCAGAGGGCAATTGAAACATGCAACACTAACAGCATTTTTGCCAACCTCACCAAGAGATTTCGATTGCAGGTTAACCGTTTGAATGATATAATGACTATTAGTGTCGACATTTCTAGCAGGCATGTTCTCTGAAAAGTTCTCAAGTAATATGTTCGAATATAGTATCTTTCCAATGCCTATGTTTTGTAAATAGTGAGTTGTATAGCGGTTTTCGTTAATTACAAAGCAAGACTGCTTTGTTTTTTAGAAAACGGGACACAGTCTGCAGAAATGACCAACCTGGTTCCCGGTGCTGCTGCAGATGAAATGGAGGTGGAAGCTCCGAAATACTCGGCGTTCAAGATTATCACAAACTGGACGATACTCAAAGTTTCGCTGATTATGTGGATCATATGGTGAGGTTGGATCACGTAACTGATAGAGCAAGACCCTAACACAACTGAAATCTCTCTCTATATTGGTTTGTTTGAAGTTGTGTGTAATCCTAGGTATTACATTATTCTTCCGGGAGACTACCTCTTATGAAACTTCATCTGTATGATGCATTTGAAATCACGACAGACTTTTGTAGCAGATAAGAAAGGTACAGGGATTGTTCTATTTCCAAGTAGTTCCGAACAAACGGCATTGTTTTTTTACAACATTCTATTTATATTACACTTGCAAAAGAAATCACTACATTATCCCACAAATGCTTAAGTGACTAGTCAATTACCATCGAAAGCATCGTGATAAAAAGAGAATTTGCTCATCATGAGCAATTTTTTATTTTCTTACCATGCTTTCGAACGTCTTTTGTAAAGCTGTTCATACTGAATTGTTATTGGAAAATATCTCAACTCGAAATCTCAAGCACTGATGCATCGCATATCGAAAACAGATACATTTTTTAAATACTCTCGCACGCATATCTCGGCATGCTCACGGCCTGTTGATGTCATTATCTCCGCAAGGCATTGTGGGTCAACAGATGTGGATATTTCGATCCGGTTGTATCTTCGGTTTTCTAACCTTACGGTACTGCTATCTAACCTATCCAACATGCTGAGATAACGGGTTCGATACCAATTTGGCGCGTATTTACCGAAATCGTGCGGTCTGCTACTTTAGACATCACTAATTCGTAGAAAAGTAGTTCGTTCAGTGTTATCGTTTATGTATATCTATTGACGTAAAGGCTGAAATGTTAAGAAATATTTTTGGTAAAATTGCTCGAAATAAGGAAGAAACTTTAATTTCAAAAATGTGCGTCGTTCCTTAAACTTATTTTGTTGTTGGTGTTGTTGTTTATTATTATTGTTTCAAACACATGGCAAGGAACCGTTATCCTTAAGCGCTTACTCCGAATAAAGGTTCGACATTGCACTTTTAACGAAAATGCACATATGATATCACATAAACGGGTATTTAGTAACTATATTCTGACCGAAATATAAGCTATTCACACTTAATTACCCATCATATTTGTCATAGAGAGAAATAGACTTAAACGTTATTCCATTCCATGTGTTCTCAATTATGGTCTGACGCTAACAATTGCACATTGTTGTATTTCATTTCGTACATATTCATATCATTATGTTCATGTACATGTATATTAGTTTATAATAATAACTGTATGTTATTGGATAATTGCTTCAGTATCAGTGGGTTGCAGAATACCATCTCAAAGGATTTTTCCTTTTTTTAAGAAAACACCCAAAACGTTAAACAGGTCGGATGTCAATGAATATTTACACAGTTTTTTGGCAAAAAAATAGACAAAGTTCATTTGCCATATTTCTCTTTTTCCCAACAACCATTCAAATCCTACTAGTCTGGGATAAGAATACATTTAATTTCATTCCAGGATCACAGACAGTTTGGTGTATTATGGGTTGTACATGATTTCCTCAGATCTTTACGGGAACCGATATATTAACTTCTTTCTGAGTGGAATCATAGAGTACCCTGCCGCTCTCTTCGAATATGTGACGTTTAACAGGTGAGATAAGTTTATATTCACATCGCCCTTATTGGAATATACTTATTCGGACTTTCGGATGTTTTCACCATTTCTTTTCACTTATACAGCGGCAATTATCTTATTCATTTTACCCTAGATACTTTACAAGCTAAAAAGAGTTAAATACAATGTAGTAAAATTTAGTCATTGTTAAATATGAAACGAAACTGATTGTTCATGTCACTATTAACAAGAGACCATGCGCATACAGGCTCGTATTAACAACGAACATAACCTATCGGTAGGGCCTCCATGGCATAGAAGTGAGAGTACAGTATTGAATGTTTTCCACATGGGTTCAAATCTCGGTGATGGCATTTTGGATATTCATAAGATCTAGCTGTGAAATACCGATGGTTCTTACACTACTTGACCAGCCCTTATATGAATTCAAAGCGGGGATTCTCCTACTACATCATTATAATCCAGGCATCACGACATAACTGAATACTGACGTAATGCAAAACCACATTCACGATACAATACAGGATACTTCAACCATTCTTATTCGTCAAATATATCATATACGTCATCGTATGTTCTTCTCTGTTCTTTTCTTACACAGACTAGGTCGTAAGATGACTTGTCTTATAGGTCATATTGTGGCTGGTATTGGTCTGATCGTTGCAACTGCACTCCAGTATTCCTCGGGTAGGTTCAATATTTCTGGCTAGTTAATTGACTGATTAATCAGTCAATTGGTAAGTTGATTGATTAATTAATTGATATTTAATTGCATCTACGGTATGTATCTTTTTCACATTTTGAGGGAATTATTTCTGGTAGCCCTCTTCAATCTCATAGCAATTCTTACCCATCTTAAGCATTTTGAATAATCATGTGTTGCAGGGGCTTCGTTGTGCATTGTCGAATAGCGGTAATACGCTCTAAATTGTTAAATCTCAATGAGTAAACTGCTAGGCGAACTCTAACAGAAGTTGTAAATTGTGATTCATTTGAAAGAAAACATTGTAACATCATTAGAAATAGCTTTTTTTCCCAGCGATTTTTGCCTATATTGTGACATAATCGAATAAATGGTAAATGTCATTTTTCTTATCATCTTCTGATGATGTTTTAATCTTTAATTGGTCTAAACCTCTTATTAAAGTTGTCAATATTGTCGTAATCGATATCGGTCTACAGTTGGCATTCTTCGGCAAACTCCGGTATCCTCGATTGGTTCCGACTGTTAAGAATTTTCACCCAATTTTAACCATTCGGGATTTTCGCAACCTGAAAAACTACACGTGACCAATCTGTTTTGTTTCCACCTTTTCTCAAATTGCAGCTGGCAACACGACACTATTGGGCGCATCAACTGCGTTTACACTGATAGGTAAGATGGCCATCACAGTCGGCTTTAGCTCCGCCTTCCTACTTACACCGGAACTCTATCCAACAAACATGAGGTAAATATAGCACCAGCTCAGGTTTTCCGGAATTAAACATCCTGGGCCAAACCGAATTCACTAGATAACATTTTTTACTGGGTAGGTGCATGCCAAACCCTTTTTCTGGATGCTTATAGGCTTCAAAGTGGCATACCAAATCTTTTCATTAAGTGATTCAAGTTTTGTTGGTTTAATAGTGTGATATCATTATGGTTATATTCGATTGTATTATGCCAATCATATTCCATTAAGCAGGTCATCTTTTATAGACTTTATGGTGTCATATTAATATTTTCACTAACAGATTCAAGTTTTCTTTTCTTATCAATGTCTTAACATACCTGTTGCATTCAATGTTGTGAATGGCTAATATCTATTAGAGTTGAAATTGGTATGCCCAACCTGTTTCATTTATATGTTCTGGTTTTCTAGAAAAGAAAATGTCATTTCATGCCAAACTGGGTTACACTAACCTAATAGTACATACATAGCAGAATGGAATTTTACTAGCATTTCTGCTAAGAACTTTAAGTTCAGAACATTTCCTCCAATGCCATTATTGGGAAAAGCATTGATTTAAAGCAACTCATCATTAGAATAGTTTCCCCGAGACACCTCAAATGACGTTTCACATTTCAAAACTGTAATCTTATTTATGATATTTTTTTGTTTATCGGTTTTGGTTTACGCAAATATTCTTCAGTCGGTTGGTTAAATGCTTCCAAGGTTTATAGCCAGTCATCAAAACCTGGTCCTGTTACAATTGTAATTTTCTCAATTCTCTTTCTGTTTTGGATCTTTTTATATTTCTAAACACTCCTTCTGGTAAAAATAGACTTCAAGTGCCTTTAGGGTAGAAACTACCCAACATACTTTAAAGAACGAGAGGTTAAATTGTTTATCTGTGCCACAAAATAAAAGCCTCATTCCTACTGATTAAGATCACTCAATTTTTGTTGTTTTAAAATTTTTGCTTGTTTTCATTTGTATCTTCCTATCTTTTTCTTTTAAGTCCTTTAATTGATTTATGCACATTTTCGTTCAGAAATACAGGGCTAGGTATAGCCTCATTCATGGGTAAAGTCGGCGCAAATGGTAAGTTTTATATATAACGGTATTTACCAAAGTAGTCATCATGAACAATTTACGGTAAAAACAAGATCTTAACATTCCCATGCGAACCGTCACAGCCATATGAACGAAACATGTTGGTTTGGTTCTAGGGCTGAAGAATACTTTTACTGAATTCGTATATCACGCTACTTAAGTAGTTATTTCTTAACACAAACCAACACAGAGCTCATCTAATGATTTGCACAAATGATATGTAGGGATTCGTGTTTATAGACCGATAATAATAAGTCACATATTACAAGAACAAAACCACATTCCTCACTTGTACCTATTTCTAGAAGGTAAAATAGTTCCACTCTGGACTACTTTCAGTCGGAGCTGATTCCCTGGTTGCCAGGCGCAATCTTCTCTTTACTAATCGTGGTCGTCGTGATTCTACTGGCGTTTGTGCCGGAAACCAACGGTGTTGATTTACCGCAGACGATGGACGAGTTGTCCGAATGGTACAAGGTTAACAAGTTCTCGTTCAAGGTCGGAAAGAACGAAGCCGTCGTGAGATCTCGCAAACCCTCGGAGATATCGACCCGATAAACGAGAAGCTGATGGTGCAATCGCAACCACTCGGGTATTACCGTTACAAAAGTTCATTGTGTGTTACCGATGAGATTGGATTGTTGGTGCCTGCAGATTGTAAGACACTGTTTTTGATTAACAATTTGTCATGGTGCAAAAGTCACTAATTACTTTTGATATGTATTAGAATTCACGCACTTTTTTGCAACGGAAGGTGTATCACAGTATATTCAAATAATTCTTATGGAAGGGAAGTGTGTTCGTTCTTGGTATATCAGTTCTTGTCAAAACCTTGTGAACATTATGTTAAAGGTCTCTTTAAATGTGTTAATACGCAACCCGTCAATTTTCCTTCGTTAGGACTCAGTGCATATTTCTACGAGCCCTGGAAGTTTACGAATATATCGATCTGTTGTTAATGGTTTACACATATATTCAGATAACTATTCCTTTTTATAGACTAACACTCTTTAAAAAAAAAGTAAACATCATTTCATTTTAAAGGATGATGCCACTAGAATATATAGAATCCATTGAGCTAAAAATTCCGTAGATCTACCTCATCTATTTTTCATAATGAGTATGGCAGTAAAGAAGTATAACTTATAACGACAAACGCTATTTTAGACCAGTTACTAATATAACCACCATAAGACCTCAAGGAATTCAGACACATTTCATGTTCTATTGACCAATGATTGAAAACGTCAAAAAAAATCATTGACTCATATATACTTTATTAAACATTCGGTTGTCCGCTATAAGTATTCGTTAAAAAATATCCGCCAGTTAATCAAAGATATCAATATGTCTTTAAATCATTATAATTAAAAGTGCTACTGACCTTGATATTTTGTTATATATCCTTTATTCCTTATCACTCGCAGAGTTTTACGTGAAACGTTCATTTAAAGTGATTGTCAATAACACAGATGCAAACTTGTCCATATATATCCCTGATGTCGTGCTCTAGGTCCTTGACGGAATTCATATCTCAAATGCGTTTTTGAATTTCTCGTTTAAACTTCCACCAAAAATTCGATGATATTGATTTCCGGGCTTTGAGCAAGCCAGTTCTTGGATTTTAACTATTTTTCATACGAAATTCTTGAACCTAACGGGCTCTGTGGACAGTTGTCTCAAAAATGATCCGTGAACGAAGATTTTTTTCAACATTTTGACATTTATTGTGCTGCGCTACGTCCCGAAGGCGTCAGTCAATATAGCAACAGCCTTCTAAACCAGAAATCAGGACTATGTGGACAGGTGCATTGTTGTCTTGGAAGACGTTGTTATTATCGGGAAAATGACAAATAATATCTGACCAGTTAAAAGTGTAAGTGGTATTCACGTACTTCTCCGCATGTGTAGAGTTCCGACAAACTGAAAGATAATCTATCCCCAGATCATCAAACTTTCCGTACGAAGCAATGGAGGGGATACGCAATCTGTCAACTGCTCTTCTCCTACCTTTCTCCACACACCGCCTTGCGAATCCTCAACCAATACTTCTTTATATTCAGCACTAAGGATCACTTTATTCAAGTGTGTTTCCATCAAATTATACAAGTTCCCTCTGCACCATGCATCGAGATTTCTCCTGTTCACCACCTGTATCCTGATCCTTTTCTTTACTGAACGTTTATGGAATCCATCAGTCTAAAGTGTTAGTTCTACTGTGCTTTTAGAGAAGGGTCTATAACTTCCATGATTTAAAATATGGGTTATATGGACAAATCAGTTTACAGTGAACCCTCGTTTAACCGGACCCCGATAATCCGGATGTCTCGCAATCCGAACGAAATTGTAAGGGAACGGAATTATTGGACCAGTTTGTTGCAGACGACTTTTGAAAACATTGTGGGTAAAGGAGAAATTGCTCGTGACGAGCAATTTCTCCTTTTCCCACAATGTTTTCTGCCATATCAGAAGATTATCTTTGAATTCCATCACGTTTTGATATGTCTTCTGCAAACTCTTTCAATTTGGGACGTTCGACATTTTGGCGTTTGCTAAAGGGTTATAAGTATATACCGCTTATACAGACCGTTTTTGTCTTAATGTGAATAAGAACATGCTCTGCTTCATTAGTCCGGATTATTCGGTTAACCGGACATTTTGTTGGGAACGGACATGTTCGGATAAACGAGGGTTCACTGTATATCATAATGGACACGCCTTTATTGGCACATACGACCTTTTTCAAATATCACCAACACATGTCGTAACTCATTTTATTTTGCTGTAAAGTATGAAAAATATCCTTTTTCAAATATCACAAACGCATGCGACTCAAACCAATTTTGTAAACCTTTTAAACAGAGATTAACGGACTGTTTTTTACAAACGTGGCATGGTGACATAAGTAACTCAACAAGATGTGACTTTTATAGAAATCTTAAATCACTTTTGAATGTAGAACGATATATTAATTCTGACATCAAACCTTATTATAAACGTGCCTTAGCTCGATTTAGATGCTCAAGTCATAAGCTTAACATTGAAATTGGTAGACATTTTAAAGTTGATAGAAATGACAGGGTTTGTCTATATTGTTTTCTCAACAAAGATATTTTGATTGTTGAGGACGAATACCATGCATTTGTTATATGTGAAAAGTTTGGAGACATTAGACATATCTATTTATATAATTGGTATGAAGCTCGTCCAAACTAAGATAATTTTTACAATCTTTTTAAATGTAATGACGAAACAACATTGAAAACCATAGCTTTCTTTGTATCAAAATTACTAGAGCACATTTCTACTTGATTTCCTTTTATCCTTAAAACATAACACCAAATAATATATTGATGATAGTGTAGGGCATATCTGATTTTGATTTGTATTTTGTATTATGTATATGTAGTATGGGCCGGAGGCCTTTTTACTGAAATAAAAGTGTATTGTATTGTATTGTCGTATCTCGTTTTATTTTTCTGTAAAGTATAAACAATATCCACTCAAACCATTTGTTCACAACAATAAGAGATGATACAGTTTAAGATTTTTGGTATCAAACGCCGTAGCTTTTTTACAATATCCCTGTATGTTTTTTCGTCAATCGCTGAGCATGATCAATAAATCTAAAATGTACTTATAATCAGATTTGTAAAAATGTCAACGTTGTCTAAACCGAGGTAGCTGTTGAGTCCCGACTTTGTGGATGAAAACACAACCTAAAATAGAAAGAAAATCGTTTCAGAGCTGTTTTTACGATGTAATGATGCAATGCCATTATAGGCTGATCTTGTAAACAAAGTATCTACTATTTGATTATATAAACGTTAAAAGATTGTTTGCGTAAGGCAAAACACTTGTTAAATGAGAGTATTCATCATTGATACACGATTTGAAATCTTGCTTTGTTTTTATCATTCTTTTATTGTATTCGAAAGTAGAAGCTGTGTGTGTCACGTCGACGTCAAGGCAAAACTATCTTGTCATTCAACTGATTTAATGATATAAAATCTTATGATTGTTTCAAATTGATAGGAACTGCAGACGACAAAAATCTACGTACCATCGAGTAGAATAAATTGTGGTACGAGACATTTCTTAAGATTATGCTGTACACGTGACTCGCTTAGTCTATCGAACTCAAATGTTAAAATATGCCATTCGTATTTTAACTGACTGTTTTGATAGATATGTTTCAGTTTTAATATACAATTAGATTATGTGCAAACCAGAACCCAAACATGGGAAACATGGTCTAAAGCTGTTTAGGAATTCATCGACTCAGAGAAAAAATTAAAACTGTCAATGTTCCTCAATAGTCTTCAAAAATTTCATATGCTACAAATGCGTTTCGAACCCTCTTCATTCTAGAAATACATATGTAAACGATCGCTTCTAAAACTCATTTTCACCTTGTATTGGGGCCCAGAAGGTATCAATATCGCATCATGTTTCCAGCCATGTGTGGTCATGTTTGCATTGTTCCACAGTAACATACGCTGACCGTTTATATCCTGGTATATGTCTAACACGGCATCTGTTGACGGGATGTTATAAACGAATGACAAACACGTGGAGTATGCAGTCGAGATATCTGGCGAGGCTACTTCATCCTTCTTGCCTGGCTGAACGTGATAGTTGTTGGTATTGAAGAGAAGATAACCACCGTCCCCGTCTGTAGAGGAAAGAATATGTTAGAGAACAAACTTTGTATTGTTTATAAATGCCGGCTATAATATCGTTTCGGGACGGTATTTTGCTTGTTATGCTGCCAATGTAGTAGATTAAGACGTCTGTACTAAGCTAGGGAATTTACTGAAACCGTTTAAGCAATGTTCTGATAAACTATTTTTATGCAGAAACTGCAGTCTAACCATGGCCATGCACTTTTTACACTTTTACACCTTTTGTTTGCTTTGCGTTAATTAACACTTTAATCCATATCATTTTCATGGGCTTATTTTCACGGGCCTTGACATTCTTATTTTGTGTAGACCACTTGGTAAGAACGTGTTTAATGGACGAAATGAACCTTAAATCAATAATAAATCAATAAGTATGCATTTTATGTTGACGAAAGAAAGCTCTTATCTTCCAATTGCTTTTGAATCACAATTACATGTACAACAAAATGCATTTGAAGTTCGATAAGTTATGTCTTATATGTGAGGACATAAACGATTTCAAACAACACACACAGACACTATGAATTACCGTCTGATCCATCTCCATCGATGTATCCCACCGACGCATTTCCGTATTTATACCTGTGTACCTCCCACAAGTGTGGGTACATCGGAATCATGTAACCGCATGCAGTGTCTCCCTCGTCGAAGTCGCAACTCAGTTCGCGCAATCTGGTCGCCAGCGAGAGGTCTCCACACGGGTGAGCCACTAAAATAAAAAAATTAAGTGGCAGCAGAATCCTTTGGTGATGATTTATCTTAAAGAAACGAAAGGTTAAAGAATAGTCTTATGCACTTACAAAGGGGAATGGCCGTTTCTAAGATGTGAAAACTTGTGGCCAGACCCTTTTCGCAAAATTGATAATGTGACTACAGTATCTATCAATGCTGTTTACCGTGTATTATATGTTTATCTTTTACCAAACGCCAAATTTTCCACTGACCCAAATTGTAAGAGTTTGCAGACGATATTTCAAAATGTGATGAAATTGGAAAATAATTTTCTGATTGGACAAAAAACATTGTGGGAAAAGGAAAGTTTTCTCGTTACGAGCAATTTCCCACCACGTTTTCCAGACTTGTCTGCAACAAAGTCTTTAAATGTCGTTATTGTTTGGTTATGGGTTAAACTATTGTGTTGATCGATGGCCGTCCGAAATTTGCCGATAGTACGACACCATTTAAACTTGGTACATCGAATGCTTTCCATTTGAGTGGTACAATATTGCTACATCAACCGTTGTTCGGAATTATGACGTCACTCTTAAGCTTAAAGGTCGTAGGTATATGTTTTAGAGATACGATATTTTGGTTGCTGTGATATGCCTTCTTTTCTATACATCGTATCGCAATTCATTCCCCCATTTGAGATTTGATGCCTAGGTCAAATCGAATGAACCCTATTTACACAGAATGAAAAACAAATATTGAAAGAAAAAACTGTCGTGAAAAATTAAAAGATTACATACGATATCGTTTTCGTCGCGTGTAAATGGTGTACACAAGGTTATTGTGTAGGTAGGAAACCCTTAAAACAAAGCAGATTGATATATTCGCATCCCATATATGTAGGCCAACATAAACAATCTAAACACGTACTAATCCTTTACAAAATCAATGTGTGAGATTTTTCTTTCTTGGCAAGATCGAAATGCATTTCACTCTTATCAATACATACGATTACTTTGTAATACCATCATAAATAGTTATCACTCCACCTAGCCTAAACAATCTAATAAACCGAGGCACATCGCTGCACCACTTACCACATGCATGCCCGTGAGAAAAACAATATACTGAAAAAAATATAGGAGCGATGGTATCAAACCCAGACGCTGTTAAACAAAACAGGTCGAATGTCTTTCGAGATTCGTTCTTACGGTTATCAGCGATGATTCATTTGTTTGGCATACTGATCTGTTTTTATTTAGAATAGAATCGAAACATGCAAAAGGTCGTGTGAAGATAGTTTTGGATTGCATCTCAATAATAATGGGAGGTACCCCAGACAAAATTGGTGCATTAGGTATAGAACGATTTGTTTATCTTTTATTATAGGCTTTTAATAGTGTTTAGTCTGCTGCAACGTCATTAAAAGGCTTTGAATACTGATTTCTGCTTACCTTTTAATCCTTAATGGAATTGCGAATCCTAACACAAAGGCCGCTTAACCCATTCCATTATAGAATCGTTTATTGCAAATGCAAAAAGAAATCGTCATTACGAGAGGGGGGAAAGGAAACAACATATCTATTGGTAAATACACGTTTTCATTTACAGACAACTACAACAGTCTCTCTTGCGTTATGTATAACTGTTTCGTCTAACGCTCACTTCAGTGATAAAGGTGTGGATGAATTTTGGTAAACCTATTGAGACAATGGAACTGCTTATTATGAGCATTACGTCGACGCAATAGAATTAAAAGCTTGGTGAAATCGGTTTTAAACCACAGCTGTTTGGGGTTAACAAAGGTATGTACGTATCTAGACCGGTTCTAGGGAATGCTTTCATAATGTTAAAGCTTAACAAAATAGTCGGGACATTTGCGTGCGTCTTATGAAGTTATTAGCCCTATTCAAGACAATTGCTCGTTTGCCATTTTTCTACTTCAGATTAGCTTACAGACTTCAAAGTTCCTATTACTTTGTCTGGATTATGCTGACTGCGTTAACCCAATCGTGGCTGCTCGGATTTTTCCGTGACCTGAGAAGTACACTTAGGGCATACGTGAAGGTTTAGAAATTTTGTGTTATGTGTCTCGGTCAACAACACTTTCCCCGTGAGCTTCCACCTTGTGTAGTTCATTATATAGTAAATGTAGAGAATTATTTTAAATCATATTATTTAATCATCATTCGTTCATTCATTCATTCATCATTCACCATATTAGTTTTACATCGATTGTGAAGAAAGCTTAAAGCTTGTTCAAGGCCACTCCCGATGACTGATTCCTGGATACTAAACCAGTAATCGCACAGGTTTGTAGGTTAGTCCCGGATTTTTTTTACCTCGCATAACGGGGTATTCGAACCCGGGACCCTCGGTACAATAGCCCGACGCTCTACTATGCAATCGATAGCTCATGCATTAGAATATGGATATAAGTTGTAACATATGTTTGTTCCAAAATCAAATTAAATGACTATCTAAAGAATCCCGGACATTTGCCCCCCGGACATTTACCCCCCGGACATTTGCCCCCTTTTTGGTATAGGGCGGACATTTGCCCCTCGCTGTAATGTAGAAGGCGGACATTTGCCCCCTCATATTATCTTTTTCAATTTGCTTGTCCGCCTTCTACATTGCGGCGAGAGGGCAAATGTCCGCCCTATACCAAAAAGGGGGCAAATGTCCGGGGAAGGGGGCAAATGTCCGGGGGGGGGCAAATGTCCGTATACCCTATCTAAATGTTGCATTTGACAATTTTATATGGAAACGAAAGTACAACGAAAGAAGCAGCGCAAGAAGCAACATGGCGGCCTCCATATTTTGTCAGATGTGTAATCATTGGACAAACTCGATGAGTTTAGATTGATATTTACCTGGAGGTATCGGTGTGGTGGCGTTACAGTCTATGATAGGACATGAACAATTACATCGAGGACCGGTTTGTGGTGATGTAGGTGGTGTCGAGTTGGGTGTCGTAAACATTTTGTCAGTTGGTGTTTGCGCTGAAATCATGTGTATGGGATGATATACATTCAAGCTGAGCGCAACAAAATCATGCACTAAAGATATAAGCTCGTTCCCGCAAAAACTTTTTTTAAAGATTTAATGAGCACATGTCTCACAAAGATCCCTACAGTGAAAATATTCGTTAAAATGTAAGATTACGGTATTTTTTACATCGAGATGTCGGCTTTGCGTTTTAAGCTTATGCTAATAATAACAACTATCGTATAACTCTTTGATAGATCAATCTGTTTGCGGATGAATCGAAATCAACAACACTATAGATATAACTGCAACAATAGTAAGTCGTATACAACAAATACAGAAATGGTGCATGAGTTTCAGGAAGTCTGTAGAAATACGGTAAAGCTCCGGTTAATTTAAACGTAGTTTAAAACCGAAAAAGAGGTAAAGATAAATTGATGGCAGCTATTGGTCTGTTCTGCAGACCCACTGGTAACAAAGCTATCATACATTATTTGAAGCTTCCAAAATATTAATATACCTGTCAAAAGTGCTTATCATACAAATGGTTCTATTTGATTAGGCTAACACATGGTTTAGCTCTAAATGTCGAAAATACACATTTATTCAGAAATGCAGGCAGACATACTATGATATAGGAAGAGATATTTCAATTCGGGCAAGATTTCATTCTTTTCGCTATCCTCAGAATGCATAAGACCTGGGAATTGACTAAATGACATCGATGCTTTTCAAACTACATTTCGATCGAGAACAGTTAAAGAAAACCTTCTTCCTCTGGCTGAAAAGTAGAAGTCTTTTAAGAGATGCTGTGTTTTTAGATGAGATAAATAATTAGATAGGAGTTAATCATGTGTAAGATACTCAAAACCGGTACCGAGGTTAGCTACTGATACTTGAACGTTATCCAACCCGAGGAATCCGAAAAGGCCTTCTTTCACCGACTCAAACATCAACTGAAATGCAACAAGAATGCAGTTGTGAAATGACACGATAAGAGAAACAGATTAAGAAATCCATTCCGATGTCGTGCTGAATCGGGGTCATCTGAATGAAGTATTTTATCAACTGTTATACGTACTTGTTCACACATTTGTGTAAATCTAATTTCTTTCAAACTGTATGATAGCTGCACAGTTATTAATTTTTTAAAGAGTTTATGCTGTGAATTAACATGTATTTTAATCCAAAAGAGTGACATCGCTTTTGACATCCATTGCATATAATCTGTATTTACTTTGTTAAATTGACGCGTTCTGGATTAATTATGCTCTCCCCGATACGAAACGGGTTCTCATAAATGTTGTCCCAGTGAGACCATACCGCACATTCCGGGAACTCAGATTAGAAACAAAAGAGCTGTATGGGGAAATACTTGTTCTAGATGAGTTACCGAAATAGTTAATCAATGAAGTAGTTTTCATGATAGAGCAAGTCGTCCTACGCATATCAATTATAACGTATCAATTTGCAGAAGGCTTTTCCTGTATGAATGAAGCTCATGAATGATAGCTTAATTCTAGTTCAACATTTAACATTGATACTTAATGTTCATACAATTAGACTATACTTCAGTAGTTCAGTACATATGAACTATACAGGCATTATTCAATGACAGTAACCAAGGGACATACCGACCGTGAAACAAGGAGCATACATCATGACTCACATGAAAGGGTTTGCTCTCGGAAACTCCTATAAACTGGTTAACCCAGGGCGTGTGATGCTGGTCTTTGGTGGCCCAGAGCAGTTTCCTCGGTGACTGGTCCTCGTAAACAGCGTACACAGCCAGGTTCGAATGACTGGTCGGCATGATGTACCAGAAGGAGATACAATGTGACACGTTGGCCGGCATTATAGGTGACTCGATGGCATGGCTTCGATTGTTCTGTACATGGTTATTGTAGGTGCTAAACAACATGTAGCCCCCAAAGTGGTCTGCAAGGACATGGTTGACAGAGGTAGACGTTTGCATGTAATACAGTATGAGTATAATGTATGATACAGTTTAGGATCTGGAATACTTTTCGTTCATTCTACCATTTAGGTACAATGCTTACTTTTGAGCTGGCCAAGATTACTTTTCCTCCTTCCCACCATTTTTTGTACATGGCTCAGTTTGGAGAACTATCCTATATGCTCCCTTGATAACATACAAGTGCTGGGACTCGTTTCTTACGTGAGGACATTCCATGGACAAAGAATCAACCGCCATCTGGAATTGAGTCTGGGTTCTACATACCACTTCGGATCATATTTCGAATGTTATATATCCAATGGGATGGGTCTGTGGGAAGATAATTGTCAACTTAAGAGATGATAAAGGCACATAAAAGGAGATTAATGCTTTATCAAACTATATTATTTGGTAAACCTTTGGTCAGATTCAAAAAGTTAACAAAAAAAACCATCGGCATAACTTAAACGTGACAGCCAACAAGAAATAACCCAGATTAGCAAATTTGATAATTCAGATTGTGTGATTCTTCCACTCTGACCTTGACAGTTGATACACAAATTTTTGAACCGACCAATCAGAACTTGGTCATTTTGAATATGTAAACAAACAGGTTGTTGATAAACATGATTGAATTGGAGACAACTATATTTCAAGCACAAAATAACTTATGTTAAAGGATTCTTTTTAATAGGGTCTTTAAGCGTTTGTAAATTAATTTTCATGACTTTTATAAACATTATAAGATAACTCCATATATTTTTTCAGTAATTCATTTGTACTCATCTCCTTTTATGTGCCTTTAAAATCGTTGAGTTGATAACCAATAGTGACAATCTTGTACTTAACCACCATGTGACCTTAAGAAATATCCGTTCATATTGTCTAAAGAAATAACGCGCTCATGTAAAATTTCTATTGTTTGTATCAACTTGCAATAAAACCTTTTGTTCTCTTTGTAAACAGCGGATTCGTAGAACAGTTTTACAATATGAATCCAAGTATTTACCTGCAGACTGGTCCCCTTTTATTTCTCCAATCTGAGTATTTCCGAATCTGTTTGAGGACCGTTCCCACAAGTGTGGATAGAATGGGACGTTATATCGGCACGTGTCCGTGTTGAAATCACAACTAAGCAGCGGTTTATGGACGCGACTCATCTCTGCTATTGCGCAAATCCGAGGTATTGGCGTCACCGCTATATACAAATAGAATTCATATAAACAAAGAACAAAACAAAAAACATTGCCCCCATATGAATATGAGAGGTTGCAAATGGATCAAGCTAAAGGTACTTGTTCACAGATATGATGATATTTGGAAGCTTAACACGTATTTTCTGCAAAACTGCCTAGAAATGGGGTTGTATTGAAACTTATAGAACTTGGATTAGATTTGGTGTTAAATATGACATACATTTAAATGTTTTTTGTGCGGTACATTTTTTACAGTTTGTAGTGCATTTGGCAATATGCTATCCTATTATTGACAATTACCATAAATAAGTAACAAGAGACGTATTCATCAAACCGCTTTATCTTCATTTTTAAAGCTTCAAAGAATACTGGCCGCGTCATGTCTAGAATTCAAAACCCCTGTATTACTCGACTAGCTACCGGCTGAGATGCCCAGATTTTTAGACAAAACACGGACTGCTAGTCATGAAGATCCTAATTACCCGTTACGCTGGTAGTTCCGAGGCACGCTGATTCATAAGTTTGACACTGGCATGAACATATCGGCGCCTTTGATGATGCTGAAAAATAACAAATATGACATAAGAGATTTGAAAATTAACTCAATACTTTTTTAAGGTAATACACAACACCATTGACCATCCAAATGCTCATGCAATTTTTTGGATGATTGCGTATTGATTGCTTCGTGATACTCAGGGGAGAAGCGAATCTGGTTACTAGAAATATATGAAGACTGATAATGAAAAATGACCGGAGTACCTTCACGTAATCTTTGATGAAGCTGCCAAACGATATTAATAATAGTGTGGAATTATTACATTTTCCTTACTTACTTGGCAAGATTATTTTGTGATAAAAAGAAATCAATATTTCGAGAAGTTTTCTTGTTTGGTGCATATTTTCAGTAATCTGTTACAGTTACATGCCAGTTTATTTGTTTATATGTTAAACGGGAGGTTAAACCGATTGGGCATACCCATCGTCGCTGATAATAAGTTTCGGAAATTAAACATGTTTGCTGGAATATCCAATCTAAATGTACTAATTATGGCGCTTATATTCGTCTTTTGCTAGGCAGAGATTACCTGGTAAAACACTGTTTCGATTGCTTATTGTATAACAGTTAATTCGGGATGTATAAACACAAACGCGTTTGCCTCTATCAGAGTTGTGTGCTAATTTAAACATTGCCTCGTAGGAAAATGAGAACATCGAGGGTTCCATTTTATTACATTTTTCCTAAAAAAAGATGGACTTGTTTCTTTAGCATAAAACAAAGGTGAGAAAAACAACTGACTCGGCAAAGCCTTAAAAAATGACTTAACATTGAAGTCAATTGGAATCCACGACCTGAAAATCACAGATGAATCATTTTGTTTGCGTATTGTTTTGGTTGCAATATTTCAGTTGTTAATTGCAATGTTTTGGCGTCGTTGTTGGCAGTGAACAGACAGTTATAAAATTTGCAATAACGAACAGATATAATGACAAGGCATCTTTCAATGAAATCATGTGTCAGTAAGAAAATTGCTGAGACTGAGGAGTAATAAATGAAGGTTTATGGTTTTTGTTATCTGTAGAGAAGGAAAGATTGACTTCTCTTAAGACGAGTTCCTTACCATTGAAGAAATACTGTTTCATCAATTGCTGATTTTTAAAGTATAAGCTTATATGGTTGCACAAAAAAACGCCTTCATAGGGGAACGACCCCGTGCATCATCGGGAAAGAAGAATGTGCGCAAGAACTTGGATGGCTACCTGTTGTTGATGTCGGCAATAGTTTATGTGTTGTTGTTTTTGTTGTTGTTGTTGTTGTAGGAGTTGTTGTTGTAGGCGTTGTTGTTGCTGTAGGCGTTGTTGTTCTTAATGTTATAGTAGGAATGGATGTTGTAGGCGTTGTGGTTGTTCTAGGCGTTGTTGTTGTTGGTGATGTTCTAGTAGGAATTGTTGTTGTAGGCGTCGTTGTTGTTGTATGCCTTGTTGTTGTTGTAAGCGTTGTTGTTGTTGTTGTTGTTGTTGTTATTGTTGGCGTTGTAGGCGTTGTTGTTGTAAGCGTTGTTGTTGTAGGCGTTATTGTAGGCATTGTTGTTGTAGGCGTTGTTGCTGTAGGCGTTGTTGTTGTTGTTGTTGCTGATGGTGTAGGAATTGTTGTTTTAGGCGTTGTTGTTGTTGTAATCGAAAACCATGATAAACCTTGATGGAAACAGAGTTAAGGTAATTCATGTTGATTACGTAACCTTAGAAAGACTATTTTAAAACATGTAAGCTGTATTTGCAGACATTTATTTTCATTAGAAATGCATCAATTCGCGCCCTTACTGATATTGAATTCATGAAACGTTTGGTTAACTCACTCATCTTACCATAGTTTTTGGCCGAAAACTACAAAGTTTTCCAAATAAGACGAATGCAAACATCAACATTCAGAGTCGCCAATATGCGAACTGTATAAAGCTCATGTGGTAAATTCATACCTAGTAGGTTTATAGTTTATCATGGATCCTTTTTTTATCATTTGGCAAAAAGCTTTCTAATACAAAACTGCTGCGATGCTTTCCGAACGAGAATGAGGTGAGAATCCCATGAGAGACGGAAACCATTTTGTGACATTGAATTAATCCATATTCAGCACAGATACTGGAACCGAGGTCATCCAATACGTTAAAGTGATCAAGGCCATGTTGCTTTTTGACTTTTTAAAAATGCTTCTATTTATTCGATTTATTAATGTGTCTACCTGGAAAATACCTTTCTTATATGCTTTTCATGAATAAATGGTTTTGCTTTAAGAACTCGGTTTACCTGGCTGTCTTGTCAGCTTTATGTTGTCTAAGCCTACAAATGCACCTTTATTCGTGTAGTGGTATGACCTAAAAATAATCTGTTGAGACAAAAATAGAAATTAACCATTCATTCAGTCAAATCATATATTGTAGGTTGGGTTGGCATCTCGAAAAAAGCATTTTCTTGAAACTTATTCCTGGATAAAAAATAGAAAAGAAGCCGAGTTCAACAATATTTTTCTCTCTTTTTCGCAACGTTCAGATGATCCAAACCAGAGTACACTCCCCTTTACACTGGTGTTTTCACTCGAATAAGTATACTTTCCGTATAGCATTTATTCAAAGAAAGGAAGTCATTTATACAACTGATATGCGGCTATGGCTAACATGAAATAAGTTGATATAATTCAATGAAGAAAGTTTGAACTATCGCAGAGCAAAGATTCAGAGAATAGAACTAATGTGTATTGTCGTTGTTACTTCCTGATGTTGTTGTTGTTGTTGTTGTTGTTGTCGTCGTCGTCGTCGTCGTCGTCGTCGTTACTTCCTGTTGTTGTTGTTATTGTTTTTGATATTGATAATGTCAAGGTTTTTTAACGTTGCATTCTAACCAATGAACTTGAATTTACAGCTGTCCATCATTACCCATTGCCTTTTCCCCATAACTTAATGCGATCTGCAGACAGGCGGGGGGTTGATTTTTCGTTTCAGAGTCCTTTGATTATTCACTCTTTTACCTTTCAACGAAAGTTATTTTGACTTTGTTCGTTAATCAATTTACATATTACTTGAAAGGACCTAACGACTTGGACTGGCTGATAAACAGACTAGCCAGTAAAATGCCATGCTTTTGGTGAAGGACAAACCGACCGTCATATATATCATAACCATTAATGAGGTTTCATTTATTTTACTTAGACATATATGCATGGTCAAATAATGAACAAACCGTATGCTGATAAGAATGGGCACAAAAACCCATAGCTTATGAAATGACTTTTCTTTGTCTAGTTTAAACCTAAGAACGCAATAATACACCATTGTTACTCTAACTCTTTCGTGAACATTTTTTCAAAAAGGTTTCAAAATCGTTGTTCAAAAACGGTAAATCATATCATTTCTTGGAATTCGTTTTTGTTATAATTATAACGATGAGATCGTATGGTTATAGATTGATTCAACACAAGTTATACATAAATGCAACTTTTTAAAACAAAATGTCACATCCACCCTATATGTAAAAAAGGAAAAGACATGTCTATGGGTAGAGAAAAGGGCTTCTGCCAGAATTGTAAAGCTGAAAACACTTTTGTCATCGAAGATGAATTTCGTTTTTCTTTTCAGTATAAAATATGCAAAGAACCTAGTAAAAGTATTTTGATTGTTTTTCGTTATGAAACATAATTCTTCAATGCTTCTATTCAAGTGTATGAAATGATAAGATAAGCATTATTCATAAGGTTAAAACATTCCTAGTGTATTCTCTTCAATTTATAGAGACAGTTCTACAAAAATTGCTTTAATGCCTTTTATATGCATATTCAATCACTCTCCATTGAAACCATGTACATTGTGTAACTCTCCATGGTGGGCCATAGGCCTAGGTATTTAGAATTAATTATCTTTGTCTATATCACCTAGACGGTTTTAACTATGCCGCCAGCTTTTGACCTTACAACGAACGAAACTTACCTTAAAGTCCTTCGTTTGGTTGAGGTGCAAGGTTTGTTCAGTCCAATTCTTTTGAACCATTTGTATCGTCCACAGGGTGTTGCTTCGATTTCCAGTAGACACAACAACCGTTAAATTAGAAGAGTGGTTTGGGAGATAGTACCAAAAGCTGAGACAGTAATATCCGGGACCTAATACAGGTGACGTGTTGTCATACGGCTGACCATAGTTCTCGTTAATTACTATTTGGAATGATTCAAAAACAGCGTAGTATCTGTCATCTAAAAATGGAACAAATTCAACATGATCCTTTGACCTTTCTTATTTGCAAAAAAATGTAAAAATTCATAAATCTAAACCTTCTGTCAAATTGACAAGAATGTATAGAGAACAGTTATACAGAAGCCTATTCATCAATGTGGTCAATGTTTATAGCAACAACCAGCATTGCATTGAATAGAATAATGAAATTCAAGTTTTGTGCCGTTCCGTCAAGACAGTTCGGGTTATTACATAGACACATTGAACTATACTGGGTCGAAGTTAAAGTACTGTTTGTAATTAAACAGTACCTGGTAAAGACGGTGATAGTACTCTAACTACATGCGTGACATGCAGAAACTGAGATATGATAGATCGAAAGTAAAGTACCGTTTGAAATTGAATAGTACTTGCTTAAGACAATTGATACGACTCTTGAGGTTCTTGTTTGAAATTTGAAAGTCAAAATAAAATGTATTGATGTAAACATTACAGTTTTGTATTGTAGTTTCTTTACGCAATCAAAGGTAGCTTTTGAAAACAGTTAACTCAGGAATGCCAATTCATCTAAGTATGTATAATTCATATGCGGTAGATCTCAAAAGCGATGTCACGTTTTTTGGATAGTGATACATGTTAATTCACTGTAAACATATATTTAAGAATTAAAAACAATCTAATTTTTCCTCCAATAAATATTCCTCAGTGCGTAACATAAAACATTACATCATTTTTAAAAAAAATATCTTTTTCAATGCAAAATTTCCTCACGTCTGTGAACAAGAACCTTTAATTACATACGTGGCTTGTAGAAAAAGAAATAAACTATATCAACATTGAAACCAGTTTTCGCCCCTCTACACGTGGGCTCATATTGTGATACTGGCTAAAGGTAGTATTAGAAGTAACCTCCTGCCTGAAATTCGCTTTACCATCGGTTTCCCTTCCACGCAGTCAATCAGGACGTAGCCTCCCAACCATTCATAACCAGGTATCGAAATATAGATTCTGATCTGTTGACTCGATAGTAAAGTTGATCATTGAAATTTGAAAGTGAAAATGGTACAACATAAAACAAATAATATACAAATCTTTTCTTAAAACCCATACCCTTATCCCCGCTAAAATCTTAATTTATATCTGTATTTCATTTGGTAACAAACATTTTAGCTTTAGATAAGCTGTGCTATTTGCATTTGCCTTTTTGTGGGGAAAGGGCCAAACATTGGAAGAGATCATATTTGAATCTTCTGGAACTGTTCTGTTCAAGTTGTTTGCTCATGCCCATATTTTACCCTTTTTTATATTTTAGTCGTCTTACAACATACCTTGTCCGGATGGAATGACGGGTCTGGTAAACAGTTCAAACCGCCCGTCCATCGGTTTCCACCTTTGTGTATCGAACGTGAATCCACAGGTTTGTTTGTTTGTAAACGTGCATGTCCCCGATGGAACTATCTCTGAGCAAATATTCTGCTCAACAGAAGCTGGAAGAGCCAATCGTCGTGTTTTGATTAAATAACGCCTTTTGATTTAAATACATGTAAATTCGCTGTAAACGCAGAATCTGTTCTAGAGTTCTAGGCCTGTTGATTTTGGGAAATTGTATCGATGATAGTGCTGAATTGGAAAATTAAAAAGCTGATGTTACTATGTATTATTGCGAAAAATACAGAATTTAAAAGACATTTCTATTCTTTTTGGGAAGGTGCCTTTTATATGCCCTAGTCATATAACGAAAAAAAAAAACTGTAACAGACTTTAAAAAATAAAATAAAAACGAACTCATTTTGCTACCAATCGCACTACCGCCAGTGCGTATCGTACAACAGTACAGCTGTTGTGTAGTTTTAAAGAGATTAATTTTCGCTTTCACTTTTTCCTCACATCTGTGAACAAGCAATTTTAAGTATGGTTATTTTATTCAGCTTAGGATGATACATGAGGTGTGCCTTATTCAACATTTATCACGTCACCTAGGACAGCGTTAAGGTTGAGTTAAAACCATTGCTTAAACTTCCATATAGCAATTACTTTAATTACAAAACCATTTGTAGATCACCACAAAACTTCGCTGCCTATATTTATACTCCAAGCTGACCAAGCATCTTTGAGTTAAAGCAAGATATCAAAGGTACGTTTCGAGAACACGTATCCAGTACTACAAAAACATCCTTTCCAATTAAAAACTGTTTCCAAAATAAACACAGTTCTATAAAAAAAAAAAAGAAAAAAAGAAGGCGAATTAATTATGTCATATTCATTCAACTTTATCTATAACGTCAGAATTCGAACTCGAACGGCTTTGATTTACCAAATAAAATCACTCAAGGGAAGGTGACCGAAGGGCCAAATGATATTGCCCCTATCTTCATAATGAAGATTAGAGTTGCAGTACAGACCTTTTATATCGATACCTCACAACAAACATGGTTCCAATCATTGTGTCAAAAGGAGATTTTGCTCGTGACGATGCGATGATTGGTACGTTGATTGAGACTATACATATGTTCCATACCTTGTTTCACAATTGATATTTACCTCCATCTTTTTTTGGTTAAATGTAGTTTTCAACATTTAAACAGATGTATTAATACGAATTGATGTAGATTATGAATCCAACAACGAAGCTTTCTGTAGTGGTTGTTTACGGCAGGTTGGCTGCTTCAAAGGATGGTTGCTTAGCACAAGTTCGACTAGTGTCATGCTCATAGGAAAATCAACGAAGACAATTATATTTCGTTATCGGGATTCAGACTTTGGACGTCCGGTGTCAGACATAATGCCCTCACAGACTATATATCTACCACTCACTTACCTATTCTGATGTCATCCAACCCTACTGTTTCTGACAACGTAAAGAACCCGGTAGCTCTCAGCAAAAGTATTTAAAAATTCTTGTCGTAAATACTTTCTTTCTTTTAAAATATATCGCAGCAGAAGGTTATCATCTGAAATATTAAAGTACACGCAGGAAAAACTTGTTCAATGTTTTTTTCTTATTTTGTACCGTTCCGGTTTATTGTTTGTTTGCATGGTGTAAAATGATGTGTTCTGAAGGTGTCTTTAATCTGAAATTATCGTTGTTGAAAAAAGCGTGATAAGACAAAATCATTGAGACAAGAGGATATGCCATTTGGATAAAGAGAAACTTCCAATGGAGTAGAAACCGTCTAAACAAGGCAATAAATCAACTGCAACAAGCAATTGATGGTTTATATAGGTAGAGCTGAGAAAGGATGGAGAGGGGGTTGGAAGGTTTATGTGGGTGCTAAGAAAGGAAAATTCTTAACAAATGAGGTGTATCAGTTCCATATGGATGGAGAATTCGACACTTTTGCAGCACATTGGTTTGTTTGACAAATTATTTGTAGCTTCAACCTATTTGAGTAAGGCTTGTTGTTGAATTTTCTTTATCATTACAGCACCCACTATTTCCCAAGAAACTGACTGCTTTCACATGCAAATACAGTCTTCATGGTGTACAACGAATCCATCCCGTCTCATTGATTGTATTGAACGTTTTAAAAGAAAATGATTAAGCCGGGGTTTTGAACTCGGTACCCCTGTATGATGATATCTACATCGAAAAGATTCTTAACATTAATGCATGTTCATGTATTTTCTTTATAGTGTAGACGAATGAATATCTCTGCATTTGTGGTATTGACCAATTTAAAAGAAAGTGATTCAGCCGGGGTTTTGAACCCATTACCCCTGTATGGTGATATACACATTGGACCGATGATTAACAGATAAACACTTACATGTATACCATATATAACGGCTTTTAATCCTTTACCAAACGCCAAATTTTCGACGGTCCCAGACTAAAAGAGTTTGCAGACGACATTTTAAAATGTGATAAAATTAAGAAAAAATCATCTGATATGGCAGAAAACATGGTGGGAAAAGGAGAAATCGCTAGTTCCCACAATGTTTTCCAGAGTCGTCTGCATCAAACTGGTCAAATGTCGTTATTGTTGGGTGGGTAATGGGTAAACACGTACCCGGAATGGCCTCGCTTCAGCAATCGATACAGACGCTTGGGTCCACGAATGAGTCGCCTCAGGATCACTTATGTTAGCGAACAGTGTCGATCCAGATGATGTGAACACGGAAACTCCTACAGAGGAACCGGTCATGTAATACCAGAATATCAGGCAGTAGGTGCCGGGTTCGAGCCGTCCGGAAATAACGGTGTTGTTGTTAGATTTTCCGGTCTCACCCCAGTTACACACAAGAAAGGGGCTGTTCTCTGGAATGTGTAATGGGTAATCTATAGTGACTAAAGTGCACAGGTCTGGGGTTGGGTTTATCTTTAAATGCAAATACGGTCAGTAGGAAGTTACATGATGACGTAATTTTTCCCGATATATTGCACAATGTTCTCACAAAGACAACAAGAATAACGAATTTTCGTTCTAAAACTATTGCCTTAGCAGTATCGCAAATCACATCATTTTCACTGTTTCCAAGGTAAACATTATCTATTCTTTTAGAATAAATCATGCTTTAATGATAGTACTTAATTAATTTGTGTCTCCGAAATTAGAATTCGGACAACTTGTATTCTAAGACGGACCTTCCATGTTAACGTAATCTCTTCCCTTAATTGTTGCACAATAATTCTGCACGGATAGAGAGAGTGTTTCACTTTCTTCTCATAAGAACACAACCATCCATTGGTTCGAGGTGCGTGAAAGACCCTCATCCACCTTAGCTATTGAGGATCTGTTGAGAACAGAAACAAGATTTGAACAGCTAAAATTGCCCTGAAGAATCATACCGAGTCCATTATTTCTCACGGATTTATATCATTAGTTATAGTTATTATAGTTTGTATATGAATGAATAGCGGCAGTCGTTTGATTTTAGTTGTTCTTGAATTCACCAGTACCACGCAATATAACAGTGTAAGCATAGATGTAGAATAAGTTTTGTTGTAAATTAGATTGCTAGCGGCGTTTAATTTGCAAGTATCGGTTAGACTGTTATTTGCGTTATCATTAAGTATAATTTGAGGATAAATATTTGCAGCTATGAATTAAAAAGTACCTCGGCCATGTGGGATGTAACTTCCAGCATAACTGTAAGGTCCCGATCTTCTCTCGAAATGGCCGTTTATAGAATAGCCACAGGAGTTTGTGTTAAAGTCGCAGGTGTCATTTGTAGATTTTCCAATACCAGGGGCACACGTCACCTCTAGAATATCGAGAAACATTATAAACAACTAGTCTTAATAATATTTTTCAAAGGTACTTTGTACAAAATGGAAGGCTTAAGTATCTATTTCTTTCTCAAAAGTGTAATTCCCTTGATAACTTCACTTGGTAATTAAAGATATTCGCTATGAACTTCAGAAAAAACAAAAGGCTTGTACATTGAAATCCTCAGTCATTTAATCATTTTGAAGCTATAATCAGAACCTCCATTAAGATCAGGAACTTGTCGGAACTGTTCGGCAAAATCCAACAGTGTGAACACCGGATTTGGCCTGTTGGAATAAACGAGGAATTCCAATCGGTTCCTTGGTGGTGTTAGCAGGCAAATGTGAATTTCGTCGGGTCTATCCAATGAATGAAATCACATCTGTAACAGTAAGGAAGCCGCCATATTGCTTCAAGCAAGACAACTGTTGATATACATGTACTCTTGTTTTCGAATGAAATATCTAAATAGTAACTTGATTTGATTAAGAAATCAAAAATATCTTACAACTTATTTTTTTACTAATGTGCATGAGTAATCGACCAAAAATATTGAATCAAAATGATGTTCAGCACTTTCATATACATTGAACTACTTTATGTTGATGCTCACCGAAAACATGTTGACAGGACATACAGAAGTTGCTACCCTATACCTATGTAACATGTGTATTTTTCAGGGTATGGAAAACCCCGAATAGTGGCGATTGGTTAATAAGCCACACTGACCGAGATATTAAGATTGTTCAGGAACGACGAAACTCGTAATGAGCTATTTTAAATGCCTCTTAGTGTAGCTCATTGTTCTATCATCAAGCTATGAAAAAAAGTCCTGATGTAGCGAATAAAAACAACATTGATTTTGTGGGCAATTGGAAGCCCTATATATAAGATACTCCACCTTTCCTTCCACTTGTTCCAATTCCAGAGGTTTGCACTGCAAGTATACAACAACAATGCAATATCACAATACACTGTAACAGACAGACAGTCCATTAATCTGTTCAGATATTCAGAGATGAAATATAAAGGAAAAGGGAATCCATCGATCAGCATGCTTGACAGAATAACATTAAGAACGTCAGTCAGACAAGCAGAATTAAGGATAGCCAAACAGATCAAAAGACGGACCGACACACTTAAAGACGGATGGAAAACTGACAAACAAGCGGAAATCCGGAAAGCCAAACAGATAAACAACACATAAACAGACGGACCGACACACTGACAGACGGATGGAATAACTGACAAACAAACAGAAAACCGGATAGCCAAGCAGATAATTAACACATTAACAGACGGACAGACAAACTGGTAGAGGGATAGTCAAACTGACAAACAAGCAGAATCCGGAAAGCCAAACAGATAAACAACACATTAACAGACGGACCGACACACTGACAGACGGATGGAATAACTGACAAACAAACAGAAAACCGGATAGCCAAGCAGATGATTAACACATTAAGAGACGGACAGACAAACTGGTAGAGGGATAGTCAAACTGATAAACAAGCAGAATACGGATAGCCAAACAGATAAACAACACATTAACAGACGGGCCGACACACTGACAGACGGATAGCCAGACTGACAAACAAACAGAAAACCGGATAGCCAAGCAGATAATTAACACATTAAGAGACGGACAGACACACTGATAGAGGGATAGTCAAACTGACAAACAAGCAGAATACGGATAGCCAAACAGATAAACAACACATAAACAGACGGGCCGACACACTGACAGACGGATAGCTAGACTTACAAAATTTAAACAGGGTTAGGGTTAGGAGAAGGAGACGGCGGCCGAGGTAAAAGAATAACTCAGAAATTAGGTGAGTTTTACAGAGAGGTGCTTTAAAGAATTACAAACATGATCACACGAAGACATATAGAGGATAGTAAAACATACAGGTATACCGACAACAGGAGAGACGACCAATGTTAGGCTCTTTAAAGGTTCTTGTTACAGAAGGGAACATTTGAAAGTGAAAGTAGAATATTTTTGAAAGAATAGAGCTTTTGTATCGTTGTTTGTTATACAATATGAAGTAGCCATAATTAGAAGTAAACATAATTAAATCAGGAAGCATAACTTTATCTATGTACATGTTATATGATGTATATTTCAAAAGCTATGTTACGCTTTTGGATCAAAGTACATGCTAATTCACTTTATACACAGAAAATTAAAGACGATATAAGTTTGCTTCCAATGACTGTTCTTCAACGCGTCTCGTATAACAGTACAATTGTCGTCCAGTTATAAAGACATTCATTTTCATCTTCCAAATTTCCTCTCGTTGAACAATCACCTTCCAAGAGACATATATCAGGCGCACTAATGGAGACAGATATCAGATTTAACATTCATACAGTCGATATATTGATAAAGGTTGATATGTACCAAGTAAAATATCGTCTATCGCAACGCTAGCATAGTTTGAAAAAATATCAGACCGTTGGATGTGGTAAAACTCAACCTGCAAACAGAGGAAATCCAATTAAGAAGTTGGGTTTTGAAATGACCTCATCAAAAACATATTTGCATGACATAAGCCAGTTGCTGGATCCTTGCTCCAAAATGTTCTAATATTGTAACCCAGGGTACCATTTAACGGATGATTCAACATGTACTTCGTTTCTTGAACGTTGTTCAATTTTCTTCTACATTCGTAGCAACGCTTATCGTCGCAACGTCGTTAATGCATCTGCCGTTACATTAAACAAGACGGACGACAAAGGCGCAAGGTTTACAAGGATATCAAACTGGTCACCGCTGTCTACTGAATCCTCTATGTTCTGCAAGATAGGCAACGGGCAGCCTATAAATTCTGAGCGATTTGATTGGTCGGAATCCAACGTCTAGAAAATACGACAACAACAGCAAGAAACAACATACGCGGCTTCGACAATTAACGATGTTTCGATATTGAGCATTGCTACGTTCATGCACTATTATTATTTGGAGTTTTGTATTAGTCGTCAGTTGTCTTCAATGGCGCTTTATCTCTTGTTCTCATCACCATTGCTTGATAAACAGATAATATATATATGAATGTCGTTGCACATTCACGTGAATAATTACGCAAACCAGGTGGCATCTTAGTTCAATTTACGAGAGCCATATGTCTTATCGAACACATACGGTGTACATCTTCACTGGGCCTTTCATCATATGTATTAGCACTTTAGTTGATCTTTTACAATGTGTTGTGTCTGTTTTATTAGTCGGTTTGGGTTATATAATTCACATTGGTGGGTAAATTTATCATCATAAAGTTTATCTTCTTTTATCTACATGGGGATTTAATCTTATTAGCATACGTGCGTTGTACATACTATTATACAACCGTTTAAACGTTTTTTCGTCTTACCTTAAACGGTTTACTCGTTTCATTGACGAAGATAATGTGTTCCCTCCAATCCGAGGAAAATGTTCCTTTTACAACATTGACATTTTTTCCTGTGGTAGTCCTTATAAGCAATCGCTCGAGAAAATGTGCGGTAAGTACCCACACCGACAGGCAGTAGGTCCCGGGTTTAAGTTCGGGCGACGATACCACAGATGAGCTGATGGAAGAGCTAATGCTTTTGTCGTAGACCAAAAACGAAGACTTTTCTGAAAATGAGTGATAAACTTAGTGGACCCTTAAACTTGTCGGCAAGATCGATTTTACAAGGTTGACCTTATTTGACCTATCGACTTATTGCTACCAGGTCTTATCCCGCCGCTCACATTTATTCTGTAAAATTAGAATGTTCTTAAGTAACACTATACTTACTTACTAACAACTGTTCAATCAAGAGGATGATATATTTTTTTTAGAATGGACATTAAAAAACTGATATGCTGCAACATGGTTTAAATCAAAATAATACACCGGTAAGACCAAAATTAGAAGAAAAAAAGTTCAAGGCGAAACCATAATCAGATTCAAGATATCGGAATGGAAAGAATCAAAATCTTGGTAAATTCATTGGTAAACTAAACAAGAATCAAAGGAAATAAATCGATGTCAGTAAAAATATCCGCTCATATGTAAATAAAACAACGTTAGTTCATTACCATGACCCGTTATGTTTTTGCCAAGATGGTACCCGTAAGTTTGACGTCGTTTCCATTGTCCATTCAACGTGTACCCACATGTATCCGTGTTAAAGTCACAGCTGAGTGGACTTGTACTTATATCAGTGGACGCAATGACAGCCTTACAATCAACTGGGTCTGTTCTACCGACGGATATCTCACAAACTGTGTTATAAAGAAATGTGATCTGAACTCATCGGGTTTATCAAATGAATATTGCATCTGACATATTAAGGAAGCCGCCATATTGCTTCGTTCTAGACTGCTTATGCTGTATGATACTTTCGTTTTCAAATAAAACTAATGATTTATCCTTTTGCTCAAACATCAATACTTAATACAAATGGGACATTTTCTTCATATCGTCTGACGAATTATTATGATTAAAAAAACAATCAAAACACACAGTAAATGTTCTTCACTTTTAATGTAGTAAACTTTCTTATGGAAAGTGTTCAAAGTCTGATTCGAATTTGATAATTGACAACAAAAACATTGAAAATCAACCCTTTATTATCATCATAGAAAGCAAATAAAAATAGATCAATCAAAATCCTCTCAGAAATTTTACTTATATTGTTTACCTGTCAGCAAAATGATAAATCCGGGAATTTTGTTCAATAAATCCATCTCCTATGCTGCAATTGATACATATGTCTGATATCGGTAGCCTATTTTTGTCCATCCTATCTATAATATATATGCTGGACTTTAAAGTAATCTAATCATGTTTGCCTTCGTTGATTACGGCCGTTACCCCAAATATGTAAGTATGTGACTTGAAGGTGGGCATATATTAAAAGGTGACGACGGAGAGATATACGTACATGTATAAATGTATAAGGTCAAAATGTATTCGAACACCTTTGAAAAACGTTGTTAGCATTTACACGTCCAAATTACTGCGGAATCATGACTAAAATCATTAAGAAGCATTTTGCAAATGCCTCGTTTATAATATATTGGAGATTTTCAACCTTGAAGAACAGAGAATAGAGTTTGAATGGAGTTTAGATGACATTTGAAGAGGTGGCCGAAATGTTTTCCTTTGCAAACATCATAAGCAATTACACGTCCGAATTATTGCGGAACCATAACTACAATCAGTATGAGTATTTTGCAAATGCGCCGTTTGTTATACTTTTATGTAAAGATTTCACCGTTGCATTAGAGGTGGAGAAATCTGATTTTGATTTACTTGTCCGTAAATGCCAAATGTTTGGCTGCACTTGATCGTATAAAATCAAATGGTAAAAACACTTGTCTGTTCAGGCTCTTTGACAAGCTGGACAAATTGGACAATTGATTTTGACACCCCTGGCCGTCATGATCGCCGATGCTAGAGCGGTTATGAGGAGAAACAGATACAGGACGAGTACCATAAATGGCACATGAGGGAGAGGGGGGTGTGATCAGACATGTAAGATTTCAAATATCAGAAGGAGCAGTGATAAAAATCACGAGATAAATGGTCGAAATATTGACAAGGGGGTGAAATAGAGGACAACATGCTGATGCGAGTTGAAAGAAGTCGGTGTAAAGGTGGCCAAGATATCAAGGAATTTAGAAAAAAAGAAAGGAGATCACTTTCTTCGGGGAAAGGGTCAAATAAAAAGCGCCAAGGAGAAGGAAAATTGGACGACAGGAGGACACGAGGGAAATAAGTAAAGGTATGAGGGGGTGGTTAATTTTTCAACTAAGTTGCACAAATTTGAATTAGATCTCGACCATAGACTACTCACAATTTTACATGTAATCTTTAACTAGCATTGATTCTACCATACGATTTCGCAAAAAAGAAATATGAAAATGGAAGATACAACCGCTTAATAAATGGTAACAAAAAACCAAGATTTCAATCTCCTCAAACCTAATTGCAAATTTGAAAATGTCAATTTCTATCTCGACGACACATTAAACCTCCAAGCGTAAACAGCATTTCAAGATATCCATGCTTAACGGGGGCGTTTGAGTTATCATTTCATAAAAGCCCGCTTAACAAAGTTGCGGTAGACAAAAGAGAGACATGACGAGCAGATTCTCCTTTAACCCTTTACCATAAGCCAAAATTTCCACTGTCCCAAATTGAAAGATTTTGCAGACGACATTTCAAAATGTGATGAAATTGAAAAAAAAATCTGATAGGGCAGAAAACATTATGGGAAAAAAAGATATTGCCCTCAAAGACCAATTTCTCCCTTTCCCACAATCTTTTCCAGAGTATTCTGCAACAAACCGGTCAAATGTCGTTATTGTTTGGTAAAGGGTTAATACTCGACTTGCTTTCAACAGGACATATTGCCATTTGCTATCGACCGATTAAGATTTCGGACTAAAAACGTGGTTGTGTATGGCAATTATGAAATTATATAAATGTGATACGAAAATACTAGATCAGAATCACACTTGATTGATCTGTAATTGGCAAGTTTCCTTTTTTAAGCTTTTTATTGATCAAACGATTCCCTCTCTTTTTGTAGAATATTGACTGGTACCTGTAACAAATTGAACATTTTGCCATTGAGTTATTAACTCATTTCCAAACAAAAACGACATTTAACCACTTTGTTGCAGACGACTCTGGAAAGCATTGTGGGAAAATGAAGCATTGCTCCAAACGAGCAATTTCACATTTTCCCACAATGTGTTCTGCCCTATCAGAAGATTGTTTTTCAATTTCATCACATTTTCAAATGTCGTCTGCAAACTCTTTCAATTTGGGACAGTCGAAGATATGGCGTTTGGAAAAGTGTTAATATGAGCTAGTTTTTTTGCACCCGGTCGTGTTGAAGAAACACCTTGAAAAAAGGTAGGCATAGGGTCGAAAACATTCCATAAATATTGGCAGACGCGTTTGATAGATAAACAAGAATTGTGCAAGAGCGTAACGTTGCAGATAGATCAGGCCACGTTGGGAGAAGAAAAGAGGGGTGGCTTATTTGAATACTTTTAAATAACGCCGCGGATATGTCTGATTAGGAAGACGATTCGTGTGTGCTGATTTGGTACAAAAAGTCTGAAGCAGATAGATTACACTTCTACTGGTGTTATATGAAGATATTAGGAAAAAAGAAACAGAAATAATACATCTTGAACGGCGAGTGTCAAATAGCGAACAAACTATTGTCACACTGATTGAGGACGATGTAAGAGACCCCCGGAACTTGGTCGGACATCAGACATATCGAGCAACTTATCATTTATGACATTGGTTTATTATACCACCAGATGTCGCGCGTTATAACGAATACAATCTACAGATATCGTTGAAATGATTAATAATGGAATTCTCCTACATACTATAAGTTCCAATAAAGATTGGTCAAGATGCAATTGCAGCGTATAGCACTTTTAAAAATGTTGACCAAAGGAAAGTGTGCACGTGGGAAAAGAATCTTTTTGTCACGAAATAATTCCGACACCTCTCCTATTTTCATGGTCAATCATAATGTCAAACTGTACCTGTTATACCTTTACCATTCAAAGACAACTTTTTATTTTTTAAGCAGGCGACTTATGAAAAGATTTGTGAACATGTGAAAACCCCCTTCAGTACTGCTGTTGTGATACGTGAATAGATTGAACAAAGCATTGGGGCAAAAGGAGAAATTGCTCGTGACAAGCAAATTCTCCTTTTGTAACAATGATTTTTGAAAGCCGTCTGCTACAAGACGCAAAAATGTAGCAATATGTGGTAATGTTTTAACGCAAGTGCATAATCACCATTTTCATTAGAGCGCGGTTCAATCAGATAAACCGGAAGAAATATCAAGTGGAGTTGTTGAAAGGTTTAGCGAAAAACCAGGAATCGTTACATCCGAATTATGTCTTATCGAGGGCGATTGTGTGTTGCCTGAAATAGCTGAACCTGTTCCACCCTTGAGAGATATACAGGCCGCATGTGATAAGCTCTCAATAACCGATTTTCCTCTCGCACTTCGAGATATATACCGGAATTTCAGCGAAACTACCGAAATCGACGAAAAAGGAACCGAAATTAACATTTTTAGATGCACAAGTTATTGAAAGTTAAAGGTGATTGTTCAGCTATGTGAAGACATTTGGAAGTTAAAATTGTATTTCTTAAAGCACATGAGCTGTTTTGCTATTTGATAAGCACTGAAGAACAGTCATTGCAAGCAATTTTTTTTTATTATATAAAGTATGTATTCAGAATTAACATGCCTTAACTCTTAACCAAACGCCAAATTTTCGACTGTCCCAATATGAAACAGTTTACATACGAAATTTCAGAATGTGATATTATTGGAAAACTATCTTCTGAAAGGAAAGAAGACATTGAGGGAAAAGGAGAAATTGCTCGTTAAGACTCTCGCCTGATAGAGATGACGGCTTATGAGTTAATTATACGAAATCTTCGATTTGTTTTATAAGCCAGTTTTATAAGCCAGAACCATAATGATATCTGCAGACCCACGTATATCATGATTGAAGAGGCGCTGACGTATGCCATTTTGAGAGAAAAAAAATCGTCAATGTGAGGTTTTAATGGCCATCATGTCAAAAAGACGTTTGCTGGACAGAATGTCGGAAACTTACACTATGGAACTTTTGCACAAAAATGAATTTCTTATATATCAAATTTGAGTGGAGCATAGCTGAAAGAAATAATGATAATAAAAACAAACAAAAAAAACACAAAAGTGCGTATGTGTCATAAAGACATCTATTTAAGAACGACATCGTAAACACGTTTTTTTAACAATGACTAACATGCTTCATGCATCAAAATGTTAACTTAAATTTATCTTAACTTTATCAAAAAGGATAGTTTTTTTGTTAAAGTTGCTTAATAAATAGGCTTCCGGGCGTATGTTTAAGTGAGCCTGTCTTCAGGCAATCTTGTTTTAAGCGGCTGTAGACAAAGACGACGGAATCGTAATGTTTCGGACAATTTACGGCTTAAGACGGGCGTCCGTAATTCAGAAAACGTCTTATTTCTGAATCACGTATATCATATATCAAGAAATTCCCAGACTAGACAAACTTTCATGTACTGTTAAAAGTGGTCGCTTAAAACACAATTGACTCCTTCTTCATTCAAAATTTGTGAATAAACATGGAAATGATTAGCAATAATAAAGATACATTTAGTTTAAAACACGTCATACAGAACACTCTATCGGAGCTTTCAGAAAGAGTAGTACCGTGCAACATGTTAAAACTTTGAAAACGGAGGTAATATCGTTCTTGAGTTCACTTCTAAATACAAAAAATATTTGATTTTGGTAATGTTATGCATTGATTCATGGCTCAACGTGTGCTTACTTCGATTGCTTAATAATCCTTTATGACAAAAGGAGAAACTTCTGATAATGAGCCATTTCTCCTTCTCTCCCAATGGTTACCATCCAACAACAAGAGGAAATCGTCATTTTTTATGTGGATCTCATAGTCTAAGTATTTCAAGTACTTTCCTTTTCTTTCCTAAGATATCATAATTATTGATTCATAACCTGCTTTATGCATGCTTGATAAGGAGGTGGTCTTTGCATCATCCTTGTTATAAGAGATTTATTTCTAGACAGAACCTATGTTAAACCACTCAATTATTGCCCAGATGTGTGAATTGTATGTGTATTGGGCCATATGCATTGTATTGTATTGTACTTATTTTGATTTATACTTATCAGTTATTTATATGTTAAATTTCTGATGCTTTGAATCATTCTTTCAATAGAAAATTCACACGAAATTACTTCCACTTCCGCCTTGAAATAGTGAAGTAACTTCATGAAAAGCTAGAAAAGTGTTGAAGCTATCTTAACACCAATCCTTCAAAATTACCATTCATACATTCATAGAAGGTTAGACTTATCTTTTCTTACTCAAGTACAACATATCATTTAACATTTAACAAGATTAGCTTATTGTAATCATCATAAGCGAAGTTTCATACAAATATGAATATCATGTCAAATTGGCCATTGTTGCACTCATTCTTAACTATAAATAATCCTTCCAACAATTGGTTATCTATGTGTTTCATTTCATTTTAAAAAATATTTTCAAAACATGCTTATCGACACAAAGGAAAGATTACATTTAACACACTTTCCGCTTTTTAATCAAATGAAATGTTAACCCGCCATCGTACAGATAAAAGTTGATAATAGATATGAAAGGTATGACTCAGCATGTTTTCTATTTAAGAAAAATGATTAACAGCTCAATAAATAAGATACGGCGATGAATGCCGTCGTGTCATGCCCAAATACTTTCCAATCTCTATTTTGTGTGAAACATTGTTTAGGGTATTATTTCGAACATTCTTGCTTTATCCTTAAACGGTTGCTAGCAAAGACGTTGAGACACATCTTAAGTTTAACACATTACCGCCTGACGCCACATATTTTGCGTCTTGCAGCAGACGAATTTTAAAAAGCATTGTGGCAAAAGGTGAAACTGCTTGTCACTTACAATTTCTCCTTTTGCCACAATGCTTTTCTATTTAATCGCATTCACAGAACTGAAAGGTTTTTAAAATGTTTGCAAAGCTTTTCTTAAGTTGTCTGCTTCAAGATATAAAAGATGTCTGCATGTTGTAAAGAGCTTATTTGTATTCAATATGCAATAGTCCTTTACGAAAGCTGTGATCATAACGGAAATTGAACAGTTTTTAAATAAAACCAAAAATTATTTTTCGTTATGACGTTTTGACCCAAAAGTGTCATATGACGTCTTTAACTTGTGACGAAAAAGCCGAAAAGACACTGCTGACCAGTTGTTGGGCTGTTTGTCCTTCATAAAAATGTGTTTTCGAAGCCAACTGCACTGGAAATATTTGATTATATTACCAAATGACACCCAAAATATTGTCACAAGAGAATCCATGTAATCCTTCTGTCCAAATGTTTTAATCGTATGCCTGTTTTTATTTGAATGAAAGCAAAGAAAATTATTAGAAAATAGAACTATCTAGTTGATAAAAAAATGTTCAATGAACAGAAAAGCCATGCGAATTTGGATTTCATGCCTGGACCACTAGAACATGTAGGTCACCGTATAGACTACTTAACACATACTTATAACACAGCAAATGTATTTAAAAGTCATTCTCCATCATTCTGTTTTCTAATTTAGAACTGTCTGCGGAAATCAGCATATTAATCACTGCTGCATTTAGTCAACAAAACATCGCCAGCACCTGGTTCCTCACAAGGGCGCTGGTTCTCCAAACTTAACGAGTCGGTACCATTCTTGCAATCAAGCAGGGAACCGCGACATCTTGGTGTACAGCAACAACACAATTGCGCGCGAAAAGACAGGATATATTTCATATCCGGTTTGTCCACGGACGGGTCAAAGGTCACTAGACTTGCCACAAACCCGACCAACAGGGTCACTGCGGTCCCTATTGTTGAGTACAGCGCGTAGGACACCGTGTACAGTTTTGCTATTCCTGATACGGAAGTTAGCGTCTTGGTCGGTCGTACCGGAGAAGTGGACTCCGAAAAATTGCTAGCAAGTATTGTTGTAGTTTCTGGGTGTGATTGAGTTATGTTAAATGTCGGTGATTGTGGTAAACTTGTCACAAAATCGTTTATAAATGTTGTGGAGTGGTTGTTTTCGAACGTTTGTATATTGCATTGGTCTGTGGGCGGAAGTGGTTTCACAGGTGTTCTGGGTAATCCCGGCGTAACATGCGCACCGATGCATATCCAGAACGAGAACACGAGTCCAACAACCCCGCCAATAATCACGCCCCTTGACGTGGCCTTGTAGTAGAACATGGACAACAGAAATATCCCGACGGAGGGACCTGTGGCGGCACCCATTATTCCGAATAGAATCTGCGTCAGAGAGCCCTGTACCCGAGCAATGAGAAATGCGACTGATATGCCCAAACCGCCGAATATCAGCACGACGAGCTTGGCTATGGTGGTGAGGGTTTTATCCGTGAATGTGAAATACGGTTTGATGAGGTCCTCTACTGTTATAGCTGAGAGTCCAGCTAGGTTGGAAGAGATTGTACTCAGCGAGGCACTGAACAGCGATGATATGAACAATCCGGAGAGACCTTGGTATTCGTGGAAAATGTCGACGATCATAAACGGCACAACTTGGTTCGGGTTTTGTATTTGACCTGATAGGAGGGGGTCGCACTGTTTTCGCTTAAAGTAGGCAAAACAAACGAGTCCCACCGACATAGACATCATCTGCATGGCAATGAATATAGGCCCGGCAACGTACAATACGCGTCGGGCGTCCTCGATCGTCGGCGTGGAGTTAAAACGCTGAATAGTCGACTGACTGAAGACGAGCGAAAAGGATCCGATAAAGGATCCGGTCAGGATCGTCCAGAATGTGTGGCGGACCGTCGGGTCCGGATCGAAATCGAACAAATCCAGGCGACCGGATTCGGCGTTGACGTCCATTACGTATCCCGGACCACCCGAATCAATCGTTCCTTTGATCAAGATGGCGATTATTCCTACGATCATTATAAGACACTGGAGGACGTCTGTCCAGATGACAGCAAGGATGCCTCCGATTGACGTATAAATCACGGATGCCATGGCAACACACACTATGGACGCCCAGACGGGGAAGTTGGTAACGGACTGTAACGCTATCGCCGGTCCGAACAGAACGACGCCCATGTATATACACTGAGAGATGATGCCAATCGCGACGTTTAGCAGTTTGACGTAGTTCGAGTTGTAACGTAACGTTAGATAGTTGTAGACGCTGGTAATCTGTAGCGGGTACATTAACGGTACCACGATACGAGTTGCTAGGTAAATGGCCGCGCACTGTCCGATGTTAAACAAACAAATCATGTATCCGTAGAAATACACTTCCGCCGGAAATCCCAGCAGCATTATGGACGATTGGAACGTCACCACCAGCGATAACGCGACGGGGCCATATTTCAACTTCCGGTCTCCGTGAAAATAGTTCAACGTCGTTGCGTTCTTCTTTCCAATAAAGGCGAAATATATCCCAATACCAACAGACATCAGAACAGTCGAGGCAAACACAATGTAATCTCCAAGCTTGAATACTCGCTCGGTAGACATCTTTGCAGCGCCTTACCGTCTTCGATTGATAGAAATGCACTTGTTTTACAAATATCTACATGTCAGTTCCTGGTGCAAATATAACGAACAGGCTGTGTTTATTTCGTAATATTGTTCAATAAAACGTATTAAATCCTCCATAGCTCCATGATAGACTAGTTCAAATGCACTTTCAATAAACCGCTGTTTTTATTACCTAAATGCCTGCACCGGTATTTGTTTGACGTGTTCTGTTTATCATTCAAGCGCAAATACACTCGATTTTCGAAGAATAAACATATAACTCGCTATCTGGTTTTTTAAACTACCTATTCGATAGCCGAGTTGGTATGTAAAGTACCTTTCGCACAAGTTATCTGGGCTAATAGCGTAATATACGATTAATCAATTTAATTCTCTTTCCAAGTGTTTCATCAACCGGAATATTCAAAACGAATAAATCTTCGTGATTAAATCTACCCTCTTTAGAAATCATACGCGAACAAATATAGTCCGTATCATTTTATTGGCATTCGAAACCGTTTTACCAGCGCAGTCCAATAATTATTGAGTTTATAGAAAGTGCGTAAGAATACATATGAAAGCAGAACACCGTTCCAAAAAAGTAGTCCAACAGATATCAAAGTTTGGATTTAATTTATCCTACGCTACCCTGAAGATCATGCGTAAGAACCTTTTCGTCTGCAATACAACTGTTCGGTTTGGAAGAAATAGTCTTTTGTTCATACGAACAGATATATCATATTAGATCGAATAACCAGGTGCTTCTGACATTGGGTAGCCGATGTCTTATTGCTGAAAGAACATTCAGTACCTAAAGGTATTTCTAGTAATGTCTTATAAATGGATATTGTACCAAACGATTGCAACGCAGTGTTAACATTTGAATGTATTGATTGTAACATTATGGTGTATTATATCCTTATGGTATATTTATTAGAATGAAGAATGTCGATGTCGATGTCGATGTCAAAGTCTATGTCGATGTCAAAGTCTATGTCTATGTCTATGTCTATGTCTATGGTTATGGCTATGGCTACGGCTATGGCTATGGCTATGGCTATAGCTATGGCTATGTCTATGTCTATGTCTATGTCTATGTCTATGTCTATGGCTATGTCTATGTCTATGTCTATGTCTATGGATATGGATATGTCCATGTCTATGGTTATGGCTATGGCTACGGCTACGGCTATGGCTATGGCTATGGCTATGACTATGGCTATAGCTATGGCTATGTCTATGTCTATGTCTATGTCTATGTCTATGTTTATGTTAAAAAAAATCCGAAACAGAAAAGTTTGAGTCTTGTTGCGATCAAGGTATTTGTTCGCAAAATCATTCTCGGACCTTTGTCTTGAATACACAGCAAATATTTGTGCCAAAATTTGATCAAAGAATCACGAAGAATCAAAGTATGGACCCCGCTTCTATAGAGAATCAAACGCACGACCCTTATGTCCCGAAGCCGACGCTCTACCTCAGGTCCATTTTCCGCTACAATCTATGGATATTTAATTTGTCATGGTACTTATTGCAATTACCCATTGATGCTTGCAATGCTTAAAGATCGGTCAAATCGCCATTGAGTAAGGGTATCAACCCTTTATTCCATAACATTTCTCTTCGACACTCCTTCAAAAGATTTGAGAAATAGTTCTGGCAAAAGGATAACATGTTCCTTATGAACCAGGCAAAATCTTAACACCATTCTTCAAAAATCATAACCGATTTATCATACGAAAACTTTCAATTTATGTAACTCATCTCTATGAAGCAGCATGAGATACACATCAAACTGACATTATAGTATAATTTCACTTTGTATTACTGATTAGTGGGTCGGTGGCCTATTTTCTTTAAATATTTTTTTTTTGTATTTGTACAATCTATCCTTTTGTCACGACGGTTTCTACCTTGCATCTTAAAGAAAATGTTATCTATTTCAAACTAATTTTGCATCGTCTGCTGTTTTAATTTGGACGGTCCAATTTTCCCATACTGGGATATTGGTTAACCCTTTACCAATCGCCAAATTTTCGACTGTTCCAAATTGAAAGAGTTTGCAAGCGACATTTCGAAACGTGATGAAATTTAAAAATAATTTTCGATAGGGAACACAACATTGTGGGAAAAGGAGAAGTCCCTCATTTAAGACCAATTTTTCCTTTTCCAACCATGTTTTCCAGAGTCATCTGCGACAAACTGGTTAAATGTTGTTAGTGTTTGGTAATGGGTGAAAAGAGTTAGTATATTCATCACTAAATTGGACACAGCAAGGCAAATATTACCTGCGATCCATTACCCAAAACGGTTAGTAACGTTCAGATGAAATCCGATACTAAACGATTTTCATTTTAAAACACAAATAAAAGAGGTTTTAGCCATTAGCCAATTGTTTGTCAAGTATCTGGAAATAACCTAAACAAAGCAATTGATGTATTGTTTACATGTCATTTGGATACCTCATGTTTATGCGTTCAGGGACTCAGTGATTCAGCAATAATCCAATCGAATACAAGCGCCTAAAATCACAGAAAAGTTCACTTTAACCCTTAGAATGTTGGGTGATTATCTAAAAATTAATTCTAGTGTCGTCTGTTTTTTAAAACCTTAAACATCTGCTTAACTTTGATGAGGAAAGATACTTAGAGTAGCAAACGGGTTAGATAACAGGCCAGCCGCCATTTTTATTTAGCTGGCCATGATATAAACTGTTTGCATAAGCATGAAGTCGTTTACAGCACTATAAGTTCTACGTTTGGACCGAGTTTACATTCTGATCATAATATTATATATTTTTACATGATCACTCATTTTATGGCGGATTAAATCGAAATCAGGCTCATTTTACACTTTTGGTGCGTTTTGTCTACACGCGGCTCATTTTCATTCCGTTTCGTTGGTTTGATGAGCGGATTGTGCTAATACATGGCAAAACGATCGGATAGTGACCAGTCTACTGAGAGTAATCCACTTAGCCTATTTTACATGGGAATTCAGTTCATCTTATAATGATCTTTGGCTTAGTCTTATTTTAAACTGAGCTATTTCTTTTTATTTGAACATATATATTTTACATCGATTGTAAAACAAGTTCTTACAACTTATATTAATCACTTAAACTTATTTATTTTACATCAATTGTAAAACAAGTTGAAATCACAACTTGAATAAATCATTCTCGATTCTGCTTCCTGGAAACAATCCCAGTACTCGCACATGATGTGTGTTAATGAACGTTCGCAAGGGAGCTCCCGCTACTCACGGGATTCGAACCCTCGTGTCCCGGGGCCGACGCTCTACCAATAGACCACTGTCTTCCACGGGATCGTTAGGTTAATAACGTGTTATAATTCCGCAACTTTTTGGGAAATCATTCGGTCGTCTCTTCAAACTTTGAGAGGTACTCAACGTCCGAAATAATCTCGAATCATTTCAAGGGTTGCTGCTGTTAAAACGTGACGTCAGATTCATAAGACGTGGGGCCCGTTTTACTAAACAACTTACGGAAAATGTTTGCGTAAGTCATAATTTATTAACATGGATAATATCTTCAATGAAAGTACAATATTGCAATGTGACACGTCATTGGAAGCGTCTCGGAGAGACGATTCCAATGATGTGTTACTTTGCAATATTGCTTTGCCAAATATTGAAATAAAAGGACTTGTTGTTTTAGACTTACGCAAATCTTAAGCGTAAACTGTTTAGTAAAACGGGCCCGTGGTGAAGAGTAATAGCCACCGTTTGTAAAATTCTTCTTTTTCTTCGAATTCGAAACCTGTCATGGCTAATGACTTAGAATGGATGGAGACAATAATTTTAAACGTTTCTTGTTCGAAGGAATTAGCATTTGGCCAATCATAGGTGCGATCGACGTTACATATTGTTCAAACGAACACCCACAATCAAGTATGTAATGGAATATCCCAACTTTTCGTACAAGTCTATAAATCTCGTAAGTGTTAAAGAAATAAGGGAAACTTACGCGAAATGGAGAAAAGATAAATAAAAACCTCGTTAAAGTAAACGGGAAACACTTGAAAAAATAATCGATTGAAGTGCACCGAAAATAAAAAAGATGATTTACACATGTACGGTTTTACTCATCGAAATCCACTCGAGCCTCTATAGTTTATTCAGCAGCATGAACGAGTAATAGTGCACTACAGCGGTCCTGGGTTCGAGATGCCGGTTCCTTTTGACGTTTATAAAAGTCAGTGCGACCTGATCCAATCGTTCCTCACTGGACAGTTAGAGGTGAAAGGTACCACATGTGTCAAAAGAAATGTAATAAATCATCATGACACACGGAATAATTGCACGATTAAAAAAAAGGAAGTTTCATTTATTTTCACCAATTGCCAATTTAGAAATAAGGTGTTGTCTGTTTCTAAACGCTTGGTTCGATGTTCGTAATAATGCAGGGAAAAGAGGTTAATGCTTCTTTTTCTCTTTTTTAACACTTTCTTTGAGCAACCACAGTCAAAGGCGAGAACTTTGATGTATAACAACTAACGGCTAAAACAGTCAACATTCATTCAGAGCTTTCTGAATAACCTATGACCTGCATTAAGGTATTCTCAGACTTGATAATATATGCTCCATCTAAGAAAAAGACTTACTGTAAATCACTGTTACTATAATAAAGGAATAAAAGTGGAAACACGACATAACTAATAATTTACAGTAAAATTGAGTTCCAATGCAGTCTAGAAAAAATACCTAACTGTGTTTTCGTTTAATTGATGGAAAACTTTCTATTAAAAAGGAAATCTGACAGCAACTTAAGATTATGCAGTAAATTATTGAGTGATATCGCCGGTTTCTACACATGGTCTATTTCAAAAAGGGCGCAAAATAATGAACTTGATAAACTCGCAAATCATATTCGTTCAATGTTAATGGAAAACAGGTCTTGAAAAGATTACGAAAATATTTCAAACGAGTTCTGTCAAATGCTATCTCATTCCATTCAGCCCAATCAGAATAAGTGATTTGGAGCAATTGAAATCAATAAGTATTACAGAGAGGTCTAGAGGCGTTTTTTCATTCGCTTACTTCATTTTCCTGTTTGGCAATCATTACGTTTAAAATTGTTTCACATTCGGATTGTATCGTCAAAACAGTTATAATGAATCACCACTTAAAGGCACATAAAAAGATATGAGTACAAATGAATGACTGAAAAATATGGAGTTCTTTTATTATGTTCATAAAATCACGAATATTTAATGTATGAATGGTTTGAGACCCTATTTCATGAGCATCTCTAATATGAGTTATTTTGTGCTTGAAATATAGTTGTTTCTAATTCAATCATATTTATCAACAATATGGGGGGGTCATAATTTCCAATAGCGAATTCTGAATGGACAGTTCAAAAATGTGTGTATCACGTGACCAGGTCAGATGTTAAGAATTAGGCAATTGAATTAATAAACTGGCTGATGTGGGTTATGTCTCGTTGTCTTTCACGTTTAAGTTTTGCTGTTGGTTTCTTTTTAATGACAACTATTTAAATAAGACCAAAAATTAACCAAATAATAAAATTTGATGTAGCATTAATCTCCTTGTAATGGTCTTTAAGGGGGTATGTACTGCTTGCATTCGACTCCGATTTGGTCTCGTGACTCATAACCGGATGTAACAACTGAAATGTCAAACTGCCGCATCTCGATTGTAAAAATCAATGGGAAATGACACTTTGGTTGTACAGAAACGATATTCGCGTTAAGATTAGGTCGACATTTCACACTCATACAAACGAATCTACTAATAAACGCATCAAGTACGAACCAATCACTAAACAACACTTTTTCATTTGCTGCATGGTCCTACTACCACATAGATCCTTGATCTTCTGGGGTTAGATTATATAGAACAAAAAAAATGAAAAAACAAACGAAGTGTTCAAATAAATGCACTAAGTATTGATTTTATCATTTTTTTTAAATGATCTTATGGAAAGGTTAAATAACTCATTTGAGCATTCCTTACCATTACCATACGATAGTCTGATGCAAGCGCAATCTGAACACATCGGGTTTATCCAATAGAAAACACCTCTGAAATAATAGGGATGACGCCATATTGTTTCCCGCGAGAATGACGTCACTTTCTTTCGTTTCTAAAAATAGATCTTGAATGTAAAATCCAAAAAGTCGTTAAATTTGATTGAGGAAACAAGTATACATGTCACAACAACAAGTTCGCCATTTGGTATGAGTTACTGATCAAAAGTGATTAAAAAGGATGTCCAACACTTCCATACCCATTGAACTACTTAACATGCACGCTTAGAAAAGGTTTTCATTGGCGGATGCCGATTTACCCGAAAAATTGTAACCCTACACTTATATCCGAGGTGTATTTCACAGCTTACGGAAATACCCGAGTAGTTCCGATTGATGCCAGCGGTGAACCTTCAAAGTTGTTTTCGATATCGTTTATCGCTTGAAACAAATTCCAATTTTGAAACACTAAAGACTTAGCCCCTCAATCCTTAATATCTTTCTTTACCGCATATGTAAAAAAAACCACTTAAAATTCTTATTATAGAATAATTAATTGCCCCTAATGAGCAATTTATCCTTACACCATAATGATTTCTAGTATTATTTTCGACCCATCGTCTTAAAGAAAATATATATGTTGTTATAGTATTACCTTATGTCTGTTCCTTCTTATATTTCGACCAGTCACAATTTCTCATATGGAGGTAGGTTTAACCCATCACCAAACAATAACGACATTTAACCAGTTTGTTGCAGACGACCCGGGAAAACATTATGGGAAAATGAGAAATTGCTCTAAGCGAGCAATTTCTCATTTTCCCACAATGATTTCTGCCCTACCAGAATATCATTTTTCAATTTCATCACATTTTGAAATGTCGTCTGCAGACTCTTTCAATTTTGAACAGTCGAAAATTTGGCGTTTGGTAAAAGGTTAACAGAAATTTTCAGACAATGACACAAGCGTTACAAATGTTATTTAGTTTGGTCCTGGTTCATCGACAAGTTCTTTTGAGTCTCGTCCAGAGTCAAGTCTAGTGGGATTTATTCAAACATGTGATTTGCATTACATATTGATTTATAAACTGAGAGCCCAATGCAAAGATATCTTAATTGTATTCTTATCGTGCATAAATCGTTTTTATGTCGAAATTTCCGATTGTCTATAATATGGAAAAGCTGTTTAATGGAAGCTCTTGATAGTAAGATACGTTTTCCAGGTTGAGATCTCTTATGCATTTTATAAACATTTCAACTCATTCCCCCCATATGAGAATATGGGGCTTGTCTATATTGAAAGAACACCCAAAGACGTTGCAAGGAAGAATACATATCCATGTCAATGGTTGATGATCACTGGTTGGCGATGTCACTTTTAAGTCGAAACATTTTTATATTGACAAAGTCATTTCAATCGATGGCATCTGATATCTGATCCCAGTTTGTCTTTATATAAACAGTATTTGTTTTAGAAAAATTGTTTATTGCCATTTATTTGAAATAATGAATAACCAGACCTTACATTATATTAGAAACAATGTCTGTTTTTCTTATCAATTAAAACTATAGGCAAAAACTGAGCTTCGCAAAGCCTGACTTACATGGTTTGATACAGTGATGTCTCGTTAATCCGAACATGTCCGTTCCCAACAAAATGTCCGGTTTACCGAATTATCCGGACTAATGAAGTAGAGCATATTCTTATACACATTAAGACATAAACGGTCTGTATGCACGTGTATGCTTATAACCCTTTAGCAAACGCAAAATTGTCGACCGTCCCAAATCGAAAGAGTTTGCAGACGACATATAAAAACGTGATGAAATTCAAAGGTAATGTTCTGATATGGCAGAAAACATTGCGGGAAAAGGAGAAATTTCTCGTCACGAGCAATTTCTCCTTTACCCACAATGTTTTCAAAAGTCGTCTGCAACAAACTGGTCAAATAAGTCCGTTCCCTTACAATTTCGTTCGGATTGCGAGACATCCGGATAATCGGGGTCCGGATAAACGAGGCTTCACTGTATTTAGTTAATCGTTTCGTTTTGGCGAGATTTATTTGTGTCATATTATTTGGTAGAAACCTTTGTGATTTTACTATCTAAGTTGGCCGTTATATTTGTCATTGAACAAACTGTGATCCTTTTTTTTCGTAAATCAAAATCGTTGAAAACACTTTAAAGGTGAACTCTACGATGAGAACAAATAAATACACGTATATCTAATAATCTATTCAATCGCTTTCAAAGTTATCGGCGCCATTATTATAAGTGCCATGACACAAAGGGATATAACCCTATCAGCGTACACATATTTATTTAGTTAAAGTTATATTCCTTTTAATAGATTAATGTATCGGTTGTAAACATTTTAACTCGACTAATCGAAGAATAAGGACAGTTTTACTACTTAGTCGGGCATCGGCGTCGACATCTCGCCATGTTTAACCCTTTACCAAATGCCAACTTTTGGACTGTCCCATATTGGGTATATAGGGTCACGATATGCACATGATTATTTTGTCAAATTGATGTTAAAACTCGTTCTTATGCGTCTTAAATGGATTAATCTTTACCCGTTCTATCTTCTTAAACCCATGTACGTTAAAAATCATAGTAGAATTATTTAGATTTTATGTTTTTTATTTTAATGTCTTTTTGTGCATTGTGTATACTCAGTATATTTACTTGATGCTTGTTGTCAGAAAAAAAATAAGAGAACGCTTTCTAAATGGCATTGCCTAATAAATGCGATTGCAAATGAAGTGAGTCAGAACTTTTGTTTTGAAATTAAACTCTTATTGTCATGTCTGTGAACTTAACGATCTCGTATTTAGCAATATGTCTGACTCAGTCGAACAATTCGGAAACAAACCAATCGGAAAGGTATGTGTCTAGGTCATTACGAAATGTCACGAGTTGTGCATTCTCAAAACGATTTCTCAGGTTTACAGAAGACATCTACACTCGAAATAGAATCATAAGAATTCCTCTCATAGGATAAAGGCGGATATTACTCACAAGAGCAAATTGTCTTTTACTGAGATGATTTCATAAATACATTTTATACATAGATATATAATGAAAATGAATAAATTATATACATTATAAATACATACGAACCGTCAAACCTCGGTTTTGTTTGTATTTTTTTTTGTATGATTTGGAGATAGGGTTAAACACCATGACAAAAACTGTTTTGTTTTTTTTTCAGTTGTACTATGACTTGCCTGAATCTCACTAGTACCAATACCGGAATATCGTTTTAGCCCATTTCCAAACGCCAAATTATCGACTGTTCCAATTTGAAAGAGTACATTTCAAAATGTGAGGAAATTGAAAACTCATCTTCTGATAGGACAGAACACACCGTGGGAAAAGGAGAAACTGCTCGTGAGTCGTCTGCAACAAACTGGTCAAATATCTTTATTGTTGGTAAAGGGTAAAAGTATAAATAGTCATTTGATACGCCCATGAACCCAGTACCGCCTATGGGGATCGGTCCAATAACCCTTGAGTTAAAGTTCTAATAGAATCAAACAAACTCTTTATAATCAATCAATAATTCATTCAGCGTGTACGACGGGGTTATTCTCCAACAAGTAAAGCTATTTATAGATTAATTCAAAGACAAGTAGGATTTACCCTTATATGCAATTATCTATAAGGAAGTTTGGAAATGTTTCAAGAGTCGTTATAAAGACACGTTCATCTGTCGAGGACAAAATGGCGGTTGATATAGTCAGCTGTCGAAAGGCGGTGTTTTATGCTTTTTTCGTTCTTATAAACGGTAGGTAAAGTTTACTTTCTACGTTCTGTTACTTATATTCCTTCTTCTTTAAGATTGAAAATGTCTTCAAATGAATTAATCTTTCAAACGTTTAGTTTTAAGACATTTACAAATGGAGCATTAACAAGAGATCCGAAGTTTTGAAATGGAAATTGTGAAGTTTGTATATCGTAAATTTGCATAGCGTGGGCAATCACATGTTTATTTCGTTGTGGGTAAGGGGGTACTCGTTAATCCGAACACGTCCGTTCCCAATAAAATGTCCGGATTACAGATTCATCCGGACTATTGAATTAGAGCATGTTCTTATACACATTAAGACATAAACGGTCTGTATGCACGTGTATACTTATAACACTTTAGCAAACGCCAAATTGTCGACCGTCCCAAATTGAAAGAGTTTGCAGACGACATTTCAAAACGTGATGAAATACAAAAATAATCTTCTGATATGGCAGAAAAAATTGTGGGAAAAGGAGAAATTGCTCGTGATGAGCAATTTCTCCTTTTCCCACAATGTTTTCAAAAGTTGTCTGCAACGAACTGGTCAAATAATTCCGTTCCCTTACAATTTCGTTCGGATTGCGAAGTATTCGGATAATCGGGGTCCAGATAAACGAGGCTTCACTGTATTTTGATATCGGCTCTATAATACGTCAACATGTATCTGAAACATTATATTGTATTGCATGTATCTTTTTATTTCATTTTCACAGATTACAATATGTAATTGCATGTGAATGAATAACAACCCAAATTCAGAATGCACAGTAAGAGTGCATAACACTTATCAACAAAAGACATTTTTCTCACGACGACGTTTTCAAAATATCTTAACGTAGTTTTTAAATGCTCTGAAAAGAATAACGAAATGATTGAATAATTTTGCTCCCTGATCTGAAACTACTTGAAAATCACATGACACCATCTCCTTTGTTTCATATACCAGCATATCACGAAAATCTTCTAATCCCATGCCAAAAGCTCATGTGGGCTGATTTCAAGACTGAACTAAGTCCTTTATATAAATGAACGACGTGGTGGTCTTCTTTATCACAAATAGCGCGTTGGTAGCTACATGTACTTATATTCATATCCTTTTGATGCTCAGTAGATATGAATTCCTTACCTAGAGTCTCTTGGTCTTCATTCGGTACTGAATCTTTATTTATATACCCAATATGTTTACAATATGTTTAACCATTTACCAAACGCCAAATTCTTGACTGTCCCAAATTGAAAGAGTTCGCAGACGACATTTCAAAATGTGATGAAATTGGAAAATAGTCTTCTGGTAGTTGAGAAAACACGGAAACAATGATTTCCAGAGTCGTCTGCATCAAAGTGGTTAAATGCCGTTATTGTTTGGTAATTGGTTAAAGGGCATGTTACCAATAACTTCAAGTTGTCCAATTGTTACTGGTGAATCTTTAGAACTAATATTTGTCTAAGTATTATCATCCCCAACTATTTGATATACACTGGGAACTGGAATATTATAAGATATGTCTGTTAACATGTACAGTCTAACTTGTGTTAAGCAGCCACCCCTTTAAGCAGCCAACCTGCCTTAAACAGCCACTACAGAAAGTCCCATTGTTAGATTTATAGTGTACATCAATTTGTATTAAGCAGCCAACCTGTCTTAAACAGCCAATTTACTCTGTCCCATAGGCTGGCCTCTTAACACAAGTTTGCCTGTATATGCGAAATATTGGCAACTACATCCTCTTGTTCACTTGGTAGTGATACCTCCATCATGTATAGCTTCCACTACGTATTAATGTCCATTGTGAACTGGTGCATTATCTGAAACTTGCCTGTGTCTATATTGTACATCCTCTTTGTCTTTATGTGAATTGGAAACTGGTGGTCTAACAAATGCATATCATATATATGATATTCTTATAAACAAAGTGATACTTGAAAATAAGGAACCCAGTGTAGACTTTTATCCCTATTTACTTAAACCATACTACATATAGGTAGCTTAAAAAGAAATAACAAATCTAACTCATTTTAGTTACTGGTATGCTTTACCACAGGCAGATATAAAGTATGTTTTAATATTTTCACATTGTTTCTTTCGTTTCTTTCTAAGCGACGTACGTTGCCATGGAAACAGAATGTTTCTACCTCACGGGAACGTCGAACGGATTCCGGTTTCTAGACTCGTTCAAATGTGAGCATGGTTGTTGCGGGACCACGGAACATCAAAGGTGCTGTGAAAAGCCGGCGGAAGACGGGTAAAACTCAGATATTTACCATATCATTTTATATAGCATCTATCTGTTGCCATTAACCCTTTACCAAACGCCAAATTTTCGACTGTCCAAAATTGAAAAAATTTGCAGACGACATTTCAAAATCTAATGAAATTGGGAAAAATCTTCTTCTGTTTTCCAGAGTCGTATACAACAAAGTGGTAACGTTTCGTTATTGTTTGGTAATGGGTTAATCGGCGGACACGCATTCGGCAATTAAACAACACTAGAAAGAATGACTTTTTGCCAAAAGAATCTACAAATCATATGTTTTTCTGTTGTTGTTTTTTTTTTCATTATTATTTCATTTTTATTTTGTTGTTATTTTATTTCTTAAACCCATTATAAAAACTCGTTCATCCGTTTCAGATTTTTTAATGTACTTACCTATATGATTTAAAAACAAATTTTCATATTACACGCATTTATACCAAAACTGTCACATTTTAACTTCAGTGTAACAGAAACGTAATATTTTTTATTTGATAATGACTTGAGCACTGCATGTATAAGCCAATGACCGCCTAATAAGTGATGGTGCAATTACGTCGCCTGGGGAACTGGCTCTCATGGAAATTCAAATTCACTACTGTTGGGCTTTAAAGGTACTTGTTCAATGAAGACAGAATTTAAATGTCAAACAACAAAGTCGTATAAACAATACAGTTGTTATATTGTTTTTAATATACATACGAGGGTTGTTCGGAAAGTTCGTAGAATTTTGTTATATCTCTGCGTAATCTTCAGAATTAGTAGCATATATGTTAAGATTGATGATGGTCTACTTTGTTTGATTTAAAAACGCTCATACGCTTTTTTTTGTAACAAAATTCTACGAACTTTCCGAACAACCCTCGTATATGGGTTAAAACTTTGTAGAGTTATTGTTGTTTCGTACAGGACAGCGTGGAAGTTAGCGGCGATAGCTCTCTCCGGCTGTACATTAATCCTGGTGGTAACCCTTCTGTGCTGTTGTATACAGAAGAAGAAGAACAAGAGAAACATGCGGATCAGAAATCGAGGCGAACAAAATGGTGGTAAGAACGGTGGATGGTTAACCCTTAGAATGCTGGGTATTCTTTTAGAAATGAATGTTTGTGTCCTCTGCTTCCCAAAACCTTAAATATTTGCTTAATTTTGATGAAGAAATATACTCAGAGTAGCAAACAGGTTAGATCACAGGCAGGCCGCAAATTTACCTGGCGGCTGACCTTGATCTAACCTGTTTGCATATGCATGAAGTCGGTTTCAGCACTGTAAGCGTCAACATATTCTCTCACATTGGAATTGGTGACTGGTCAAAACAAAGAGCAAAACAAAATGACAAAAATGATATGACTTGTGGCAAAAAGATAAATTCATCCTTTTGTCACAGTGGTTTTTAGAGACTTTTTCAGCAAAAACGGCGATGTGGTATTTCATCTGAATTAGGTATACAAGCTTCGTTAATAACCCAGACGGCCGTGGATTTCACTATAAATACAGGCGTCCTTCCTTCGTTACAACCTGGACTAAGAAATTCCCTTTATGATATTCAAAGAAGTGGATTTGACATGATTCGTTAGTCCCTTACCACTGATCAGTAGTTTCCATTATTGAAAAATAAACCAACAGTTTCTTAAAAAGTGATTTTTTTTTTCATAAAGTATGAAATACTTTGAGCGTATGATACACTGGGCCTCATGTGATAAAAGTGAAATATGTGAAAACGGCGTAAAACGTGTATTTTATAACAATTAGTACCGCGTGTTGAAATCGAAACCATAAGTGATAAGCGATAGGTTAGATGGTGCTCAAATAGGTTTTGTCAATTACTGAGAATTTGCATATTTGTTTTTCATCTCAAAGAAATAATTGATATTGAGTGTCCTTTACTACCCGCGTAAAGACAATTTCACTATGCAGATCTTTGTGGATTCTTTAAACCTATACATAAAGCTTTTTTCCTTTAACTTCAGATTCATTCCTAACTCCGCGAAATGACGTCGATGTATTCGCATTGTCATACATGCGCAGTGTACCTATTCCCAGGCCGCCACCGTACAGTTGTAGCGAGCCACCCGGCTCAACTGCTATTCACGTCGAATCGGAGGCCACAGGTGCGAGTCGCAACATACCAGAACGGCCTGAGGGCGGAGAAAGTAGTGCGCATGTGCACGGTGGACGAACAGAGCCGAGGGAGTCCATGACACCACTTCCACCTCCTTACACACCGTAACGTCCATGTCAGAGAATGCAGAGGATTAATGAAAATGTGAAAATATAAACATGTGTGAATCTAGCGTCAGGAAGATCTTATGAAAAAAATCTCCATTTCTTTCGCGATGCAAAATATCATCTGCAGCAGTTTAGTAAGTTGAAAATAAACCATTTTGTGATATGATTAGTGCGAATGCTATCCGGAAACTTAAAGGCCCATTAAAGGAGACAATTGCTATATCAAACTATATTATTTGGTAAACTTATAAATATATGATATAGTTATCCCCAGAAAAAAACATCAGCACAACTTTAATGTGAAAGTAAACCAGAAATAACCCAGATTAGCAAGTTTAATGATTGAGATTTCCTGATTCTTCACCTCTGACATTGACAGTTGATACAAACATTTTTGAACTGACCAATTAGAATTTGTTACTTTGAATATGTAAACAAACAGGTTGTTGATAAACATGATTGAATTGGAGACAACTATATTTCAAGCACAAAATAACTTATTTAAAATGAGTCTATTAAATAGGGTCTCAATGCATTCATAAACTAATTCTCATGAATTTTATGAACACAATAAAAGAGCTCCATATATTTTTTTCAGTAATTTATTTGTACTCCTCTCCTTTGATGTGCCTTAAAGGAACAAAACTCTTCTTTTTTTATGATAAGTCAAGCATTCGTCTGCAGTAGTGATGTTGGATGAAACACAATCTTATTCTCGAATGACCATCGTGCAGACGACAAACCATATTGTGATAAGACGAACTAAACTGTTATAAGATTAGAACTAGTGACATCTAGACGAGTAAAAAGAACAAGATCTCCCTTTTTAATGATAATTCAAATAGTTGTCTGCGTCAGTCACTCAGAATGCAACGACATTAAACTCAAATAACCATCCTGCAAACTACAGCCCAAGTTGTTATAATAACAGGATGTGTACTTTCCTCGGAACTCCTCGTTGATGTTCGCAGGCCCCACTGACCTTGGTTGCCGGAATTTGCCGAAGAGTTCCGATTGGGGTTCATACTCTTTATGCTCAATGTCTCCCATTCCAATGAGTGATTCAAGATTTAAACGTTCGTCTGCTGCAGTTCAATAAAGTAACGTGATACGTGCTTAAATGTCCAACGTGCAGAAGACAAATAGGAAGATAATGCTGAATACATTTCTGTATAAAGGGAAATGTCACTGAAAAAGAACAAATTGCTCATATAAACAGTTTATTTCGGCAATTGCTAATTTCAAAAGTCGTCCTCCTATAAAAGTGACTAGATTAGACGATATAAAGGGCACGCAATTGATGATCCGATTAGGATGTTTACATTCTTTCAAAGAACAAAATACCATTGAAAAAGAAGAAATTGCTCATATGAGTATTTTGTCCTTTTCAGTAATATTTTTGTATGTCGATAAAGCAGAGTAATTGTGAATCGTGGGCTCAAACGCCTTTTATTCCTGTCAAAAACGGTTTCCTGTTTGAAACAAGCCATTATAAAAAGTCTTAAACACCAAGAACGTGTCCATTTATTCAAAACCCGTTTCTTAACCTTTTCTCTATTTGTATTTTTTCCTTTTTACTTCAACAATTTTCTTAAATTTTGGATATTATACCGTATCCGAATTAAATTCGATGGCAGACGGAGTCTTTTTTTAAATTTCCAAAGCAACAAATTTTCGACTGACTCAAATTGAAAGAGAATTTACAGACGACATTGTGGTGAAATTGGAAAATAATCTTCTGATAGGGCAGAAAATATTGTGGGAAAAGGATAAATTGCTCGTTACAAGCGATTTCTCCTTTTCCCTCTATGTTTTCTAAAGTCGTCTGCAACAAAGTTGTCAAATGTCGTTATTGTTTGGGAAAGGGTTAAGAATTATATCATTTCTGTAAGATAGGGAGTAGGATCCATTGTGACAAGTGATTAATGCTTGAGCAATTTCTTCGTTTGTATCATTGGTTTCTTCTCCACAATTATTGTTTGAAAATACGTTATGCATTTTGTGTTGCGTATATGCCAGGAGATACGTGAATCACCTTATTTTCTGTACCACGAAGCTGCGTGCACAAGGTGCGCTGGGCAAGGTGTTTTGTTATGCATTTACTTATTCTATACTTTTGACATATGCATGTGACATTAAAAGAAATTTACGTTCTTACTGGCTTTTTTGGGGGGTTAAAGGCAGAGACAATTATTTATAGCGGTTCTACATTTATTTTCAAGAGCGTATGATGACCTTTTGGTTCAATAAGATAACACATATTGACTGTACTCAGGCCAATTTGCTGAAGAACAAAACACAAATCAGTTGAACTAAATTAGACCATCCGCTAAATTTCCACATTTAAACAATTAGTCGCCTAACTAATTGATCATTGGCTCGATTCAAATTAGGATAGAACACATGTACACAATTGATTGGCATGTGTCCAAAAGAATTTGACATCAACCCAATTATATACTTACGTCTTATTGAACGGTCCGCGACAAAAGGTAACTTAAATCCATAACCACAGAGGAGAGTTGTGTGATTTGCCAAAGTTGATTAAAACACGAGTGACGAATGTACATCATGCCAAACTAAGATTTCCTGTGTAGTTTTGTTTATAATTATGAATATTGTATACATAGTACAGTAGAATCGTCATACCTAGATGACTAAGGGGCCTTATAAAAATGTTCGACATAGAACTAGTTCGACTTATAAATGTATATAATATATAGAACGACATAGAAATGAAGAACAAATATTTCGGGACCATGTATTTACTTCGACGTATAGAGAAGTCCGACAATCAGAAGTTCGAGGTCTTATACCGTAGCTCGATGTAGAAACCACACTGACATAAGTAAACCAAGGGCTCAGCATGACTATTATATATTTTGCCTAATTTTAACAACTTGGAAGTACGGTCTATAGATCATCTGGGAGGAATTTAATCAATATTATAAGGAAAATGATCTTTTTTATGTTCACGATGAATAGATCACGGCCTGGGGTCGCGGTCCGTGGGTATATCCCAGGTGACATGGATAAAAGGAGCGCCACCCTCCCCCTCCTCATTTAACAGTCCACATGGGTCGGTCAAGAATGAAAGGGACATCGGCTTTAAATCATTATATTTTCTAATAAAGCCTCGGAGACTCTGAAACTGCAGCGAAAACTGATTCGTCCTATAACCAAGATAAAAGAGCTGTGATAGACATATTATTTATACAATACATTATATACCAAAGACCTATTAAACGTTTATTAGGCCGTTGTTTATATATATATATATATATATATATATATATATATATATATATATATATATATATATATATATATATATATATATATATATATATATACTATATATATATATATATATATATATATATATATATATATATATATATATATATATATATATATATATATATATATATATATATATATATATATATATATATATATATATATATATTGATATATATATATATATATATATATATATATATATATATATATATATATATATATATATATATATATATATATATATATATATATTGGATATATATATATATATATCTCGAACTTGTATTAAACCATTCGACCCTTTGCTACATACTATCATCTCTCGTTTGGTGCACAAACTGCAGAAATAATTGAGAAAAGCATATCAACAAAAGGATAGAGTATTACTTTTGTCACAATGGAATCTACCCATTATAATAAAGTGAATTGATGTGTTCGTGTTATTTTGTGTCGTCTGATGTAGCTTTCGATTTGAAGCAGACACACACTACCACATCGGGACCCAAGGATAGTAATAAGGTAATCGGGTTTATTTATTTTTAAATGCCACTAAGAAAAAATAGAACAGTGTGCTTACTTCAGTACCATCGAAATAAGAAACAAGCCATTTTACCCTAGATTAATCACTCACAACTCGACTTCCTGAATACATAACGTAACAAGAACTCATGTCGATGGCGGATTAACGAAAAGTCGCGAAGTAAATCCCCTGGGATCCAAACCAACGACCCTAAAGTCCCGATGCGGACATTTCTTTTCTTTCACTGGACCCATGTGTTGCGAAATTTACCTGTCCGTAAATGCCAATTCTTTTTCTGCACTTGTCAATAAAGTGGTTACGTAGAAAAGTTCAGTAAATATTCACCAGTCCTTTACGGATTGTGGACAAACTGGGCAATACAGTCAATAGATTTTGCCAATCCTGGGACCACTATCCTCCTGTAGAGTTGTGCTGACCAAGGAGCTATCAGAACTACCTATCGCTGTCTTTTGTATACGGTAAACCGTAGTATGTGTCCTCTACCTGCAAACTCTCCAACCTGCTTCAACCCCCGTCATCCCAGGTATTTCTTATCTTACATAATGTTACATTTATGCCAGTGCGACGGATTCTTAAAAAGGCATCCCTGGAGCTCCTATATGTTGTCGAGTGGTTAATGAAGATGGTCAATAAGTAACCCAAAGATCCATAGGAAGAAGCTGCTCTGGGACCATTTCTTTCATCGGAGTGTCCTTTGGCAAGGCACTACAGAGCACTGGTACTATTAACGGTGTGTTCCAGGAGAGGAAGCCGAAGGGTGGTGAAAGTATTAATGTATGTGTCAGTTTTGTATTTTTAATTGACAATTTGTTTGGTCTTCAAGTCGCAAATCACCGAAAAGACATTTAATATGTAAGTGATTTGCGATTTGAAGGCCAAACAAATATCCTTTGCTGGGTCCCGGTAGGACGGGCCAGGTCTCGGCAACTTGGGCGGGGTAAACTCGCACGTGCCGGGACCTCAACCTGACGATTTGTAATCGTTATGGAGACTCAAACTTATTTATAGAAAGAAATGAGAATCTGGAGAAAAAATAATAATTATTGAGGATTAAACTCGTTTTGACCTGTTCTGAAAACGACCACTTTTATATTTCTTGCAATAGTGTGTTTATTATGAATCGGTTATTTAAAACGATTGACACGAGGAAACCACCTACTTTGTTCTAATTATAGCTCATAGGATTTCCCAAAATGGAGACGACGGACGTGGATGACGTTTCGTCAGAAGAAAGCATTCTGTATGATCTTACTGTCCATGCAGAGTGGAAACCAGAAACAGATGTTTACGTACTTATGATTGATATTTCTTGTTCTCTGTAGCTAGTCTGATTGCTAGATCGAATAGTAAAACTTGCTTTATTAGTGTACAAATTGTATTATTGGTTTCGTCACCTAACCGCTTCGCACTGTGTGATTTCCTCCTTAAGTTTGTTTACGAGTTCCCTTTAATTTTGAATTGAACCATCCTAAATAGTTGTTGTCACCAGAGTTTGTCAGAAATTTATAGCAGTCATTAAAATACCACCAGCAGTGTCATTTCATACAGTTTCACTCTGTTATCATTTTTTTATTGAAAGAAGTTTAAATTCTCACAGACAGTGATGCAATGTCACACAGTGTCTATTACATGAAGCATATTAAATAAGTTTTTATGTGACCTGCAGTAAATACCATTGCTGTAAAGTGTTAAATGGTTTATGAGATTTTCTTTTTTTCACAACAGTTTCTCCAATGTTTTTCAAATGGCTCATGATTTTTTTTTTTGCTGAAGTTGTGGCTCAATCATTTTTCAACCCTGCGCCCGTCCTGACAGTTGTTTCCTTAGTATTCAACAGCTTGTGTGTTGTTCAAGTTTATATGATGTATCAGACAACAAGGCCATGGTTTTTTTTTATCATTTCATAGAAACGTGCGGTCTCCAAGGAGAGTGTGTCTGCGGTTAGTAGATTGACGTCGTCGACTCAGCGTATGTACAGTATAATATTTTCTTGTTTCATACCCATGAATATCAGCTAATAATTTACTTTATACCACCAAGAAGCTTTTAGAGATATTCTATTTGAGATGATAATAAAATAATATGGCAAAAGGAGAATTTGCTTACCATATGGATAATTTTCAAATGTTTGGACTTTGTTATTTAAAGATGTTTGCATTAGGGAAAAGATTATACACAATTTAAAAGTGATAATAATTCAATTATCATTGTTCGTACATAGGTACAGGATGGACTGTTCTCCGGAGCCTTGGGTTACCAATCCAGTAAGTATATAAATATATTATCATGAGAAGATAGTCTTCCAACTTACTAACAGATTGCTGATGCAGGCTTTCCTTGATCCCCAAATTATTCACTTCAGTTATTAACCCCCAACTCCTAGATATGACCCCTAAAGATCATTACTTTCTATTTCATATTTCCATATATAAAGGCTCAAAAGTCCCCTAATTTAGCATAAACTAAGGGGTCAATGGAGAACCCTGCTGGTGCTTTTTCCTGTCTTGACCAGCATTGAAAGGGGCCTTTATCTATCCATGGTTTGCAGGGCATTGTAATATCTCTGAAAAAAAATGATGCAATGTATAGAGTTTATTCAATAAACCCATTATAACATACAAAAAAGTATATCCTGGCTAGTCAATATTAAAGCATTACTTCATATGGGCATCTGTGATTAAGCAAGATTAAAAGCATTTGCAGACAATAACTGTATAGCAGTTATTACCTTTCTGACAGTTATTTGTTCTCATCTATTTGTGTCTGTGTGGGAGCAAAAGCACATTCACTGTTTACAAATAATCAACAATGAAATCATTGTGTTAAATTTGTTCATGCTCTGATGTTTTCCACAGTGTTAATTTGTACATGTGACCTTTGTTATATACCATAGAAATCATCGTGACTAAAGGAAAAATTGCTCATTTGACCACAATTATTTCATAAACCCTTTGATTAAAGTGTATGGGAAGGAATACGTTAACCCATTACTTCATAATATGTCACTTTGATGCAACTGCTGCAGAGGCTTTTAGAAAATATGACTCTAATAAGCATTGCATCCTTTTTCACATTGCTCTTTACCCAATAAACATGAAGAAGAATTGTTTTCAAACATTTTTTATGTCTGCAGTTACCTGTGATTTAGACTGGTAACAAATATAGTTAAGTTTTATGTTCTTCCTTCCAGAAAAGCTAGCCCCTGTCACTTGCCTCCTAGTCTGGTGAAGTTGGTCAATTGTAAGATAAATTGGCACATAGCTGTAGGAGGGTAAGTCATTTTGACTATCTTAAAACAAACAAAAACAAATGTATCACAAGAACATTTAACTTGAAAAAGACCCTGGTTCACACTCTTATTTGGACAAATGGATTTTTACTTAAATGGTGTTTGAGAAAAATCTCTTGAAAGAATCTATTTAAAAACTTTATTTGAAGAACTTCCCAATGGTAATACTTGATGGAATTTCAACACATTGCACATAAAGAAAATTGCTAAAGATGCACAAATTCATCGGTTGCTATTGATTCATGCTTCATGCTATAGTTAACAGAAAATAGTTCTTTAGATTGAAGGACGCTGCCCATTGGAATAAAGGTTTAGAATTGAATTTGAACTTGGGATTCCAAGGTCTGAAATCCTCATTTTAATCTCTAAACACCCATTTGCTATTTGGACTTTTAAACCACCTTCCAATAATTCAGAAATTTACTCCTATTTATATCTGAAATCAACAGAAGTTGTTGATAATAGAGTATGAAAATTAAAACAAAGCTTAAAGGTTCATTTAAATTACCATTTTAGCAAAAGATAGAGAGCTCATTATCTTAGGTATTTTAGCAGAAAAGGCAAGAGAGCCTAGAACTCTGTACCACATGACTTTGTCATTTTTATCTTTTTTTTTATTGTATTTTAGAGAAGGCCAGGTTGCAGTATTACAAGACCAGTGTATAGAAATAAGGTAATTCCATTCAATGTTGTAAAAAGCTTCCAACAGGTTAACAACCCTATCTCTTTAATGAAAGATGTTTTTATCCTCCTTAAATGAGAAAGTTTGCAAATAGCAACTCAAATCTTAGATTGATTTTAAAGAGTTTCTGGTATGGTATGGTCGAAAATAACCATATGAACAATGTTTTTTTTTTTAATACCATTTCTTTGTGCTGACCTTTTGCAGCAGAGAACTTGACTAATTATTTTCCTTGAAATAGACTTCTCTTCTGGACCAATAGATTTGTTTATCACTTCAGGACAAGTCGTGATGACTATGCAAGTGTTGCCGGACGCGCTAATGTCCAGCGTGATGCCTATCCACAGTGGCGTCGGCTAGCCTGGAGTATAGATAACACCATGCTGGCCTGCGCCTACAGCAGCGGCACAGTGGAAGTGTTTGATATAGTTGGGAGTCTGTTGTTTACTATCCCGGGAAAGGTGAGCAGATGTTTCAGAATGGAGATCTTAAATATCAACATATTAAACAAATCCTACATTTTACCACTTATTGAAAGTGATTTATCTAAGTTGTAAGAACTTGTTTCACAATAGATGTAAAATAAATAGGTTTAAACTAAACTACAACTTATAAGCACATTAATAGATTGATCAACAAAATGTAGATAGATCAAGAACAAGTTTATGCTCATTGATGCAGCAACAAATAACCTTTCTCGAGTGTAAATAAACATTGGAATAAACAAAGAAAGTTTTTTTAAATGAAAAGAGACATCATAAGAAATGCTTATTAAAAAATTAAAATGAAAGATTCGAATTTAATATTAGATGTGCTAACATTAGATTTAAAGTTTTCTGATGTAACTATGTGTTTCAGAATTTTCAAGAAAATTCCATTCATTAGAAATGTTTTTTCTTTAGATGCAATGCTTTCAATTGACAATTTGCAAAAAGTACTAAAACATGTGTGTTTATGTTTCAGGAAGTCTCAACAAACTCAAAGTTACCCACAGACCTTAGTGAGGCTGTAGCAGCCCTTATATTTATAGAGAACACAACAAACAAAGAATGGTATATGTTGTTGCTCAAACTTGTTTTATCCATGCCTTCATAAAAGCATCTTTAAAAAAACAACATGAAAAAAATGCTGTAAGAAAAGCATTTTGTCTCAAAGAATTTTTACCAGAATTGCAAAAAATGAAAATTGTTACCATTCATATTTAGTCATTGTCATCTACAACTGCTTAAATGATAGCAAGGATTATCATTAGTTGCTCATTACAAGTCATTTTATTGAAACACAACAGAATACATTGCAAATTATTCTGAACAAATAAGATCATGCTTGTTCTTAACAAATATTCCCATACATATATCACAATGATTTCTAGTCAAACTAAAATTATCAAAATTGTCTTTTTTTATCGGTTTCTTCCTATCAACAGTACCCATATATATACAGTACAATATATATGTAATTTATCTAACAGTTGGTCAGAATTGCTGGTGATTAACTACCATGGAAGCCTTAAAAGCTACCAAGTCGATAGGGACAAAGATTACAAGCTGCAACATAGCTACGTCTTTAACACTTGTTACCCACGAGGTATCAGGTAAGTTAATTACTACAAACACATTATGAAACCCCCAACTTCATCATAAACTTAGTTTAATCCATCTTCTGCAGAAAATATTAGAAACTAGTGCAACAAAAGGGGGAATTGCTTGAAACAACCAATTTCCCCTTTTGTTGCAATGGTTTCTGTGTTTTATCACGGAAATAGATATTTCCTCATCCTTTCTAGTTTTCAAAGATGTTGCTTTGAATTTAGACCAGTCACAAAATCCCTTATTAGAAAACTGATGAAAAAATTACCCCATATGGTATTTTGGGACTGATTTAAGATGGAACTGCTTAAGACAAACATAAAGACTATGATAGACCTGGATGCTTTTTGTGTTATTGAGTGAAGCCATAGTGGCAAAAGGAAAATTTGTTTGTGAAAAAGCTATGTTAATTTTGGTCTTGTTGTTATCTTCTGGTGCAGGATTGTCTGAATACATAGCTATGGATTTACTGATTAACCATTTCTTTATGGGTTAACAACATAATTAATCCAACATAAGTGAACTGCTTAAACTCCTTCTGTACTGCATCACTGATGGACAATCAAATAAAATTGAAAACTTTAGGATAAAGAAACATTATTCGTAAAGAGGAAATATGCTTGTTCGAGCCATTCTCCTTTTATCCTAACAATTAAAATATTAAAATGAGGCAGTGGCCTCGAGTTTATGAGTTATGGATTGTTTGGTAGAAATTTTCACATTTCATTTTGTTTTTGTTTGATATTGTCATAAATGTAGCAGAGACTCTGGCAAAGTTGTCAAGTTAATGAATTTCTTTACTAAAATTATGTTATTTTTTCAAATAGTTGTGTTGAGTACCACGCAGAGGCGGGGCTTTTGTATGTAGGAGGGTGTGGCCAACTAGATGAGGGCGTGTCTGTGGGCACTAGGGAGGGACTGACTGCATGGCGTAGGCTGTCTGACTACCCCAATTATAAACTTGTCACAGATCTTTCTGAGGACATGAGAAAGGTGAGGTTCTTACAATGTTATGAAATAAAAGCTCGTATTTTCGAGATAGCCTATTACCAAACAATAATGACGTTTGACCAGTTTGTTGCAGACGACTCTGGCTGGAAAACCAGTGTTCTCAATAAGAATTGGTTAAACAGCCCAAAACAAAATCTGAACAGGCCACTTGGAGGGGGGTTTCATTGGGGTTCTTAACATCTCTGGCTATCTAAACAGGTCGAAATATAATTTGAAGCGGCCATTTTGGCCTGCAGCCTGTTCTTACTGAGAACACTAGAAACATTGTGGGGAAAGGAGACATTGCTCTTTATGAGCAATTTCTCCTTTTCCCACAATGTTTTCTGTCCTATCAGAAGATTATCTTTCAATCTCATTACATTTTGAAATGTCGTCTGCAAATTCTTTCAATTTGGGACAGTAGAAAATTAGCCTATTTTGTAGATTGAAAGTAAGAGCAGATTATTTGAAATGATTTTGTTCAGGTGTAATTCTTTTTTGTTTACCGACAGCATTTGTTGCTGTTATAGCAAACACATTTTGAGGATCCACTACAAGACTATTGCAACATCTTCACAAAAGTGAAAGACTTGCTATTAATTCATTAAGATGTTTATATGTTTGGATAGAATTTGTGATAAATTATGCAGGTATTTATGGGATTTTTTTTTCATTTTAAATGCTTGTTTTTAAAAGTCATCTGTTGCAAATTAACATACTGGAACAATGGTTCCATAATGAAGATTTCATTTACCGGTACTTTCAATCAATTAAGTCAAATATTTCAAACATAATTACAGGGAATACCCACTCCCTCTTACAATGAAGTAACAAAAAATGCCATTAACGAACTAACATATGTTTTCATTGCAGTCTCACAAACCACGGTTCTTGAGGTTTCCCAGTTTGTCGTACATCAAGGCTGATCAAACTGACGGGATATTCAAACTGAGTCTGTCACCAAGCGGAAAGTACCTTGCCACTGTACACTACTCGGGAAAGCTCAGCTTGTGGACAGCGCCGGGATTAAAACTTCAGAAGTCATGGAACCATGAACAACAGGTATTTGATGCCATTGTTTAAACCATATAATGCTGGGTTATTTTCTTCAAATAGATTTTTGTGATCTGCTTTCCAAAACCTTAAATATCTGCTTAATTTTGATGAGGAAAGATATTAAGATTAGCAAACAGGTTAGATCACAGGCCAACCCCCAAGTTACTTGACTGCTGGCCTAGATTTATCCTGTTTGCATAAGCATGAAATCAGTTCAAGAATTGTAAGGGTTTAACTGATTTATTTTATAACAATTGTGATGGTAGCTTGAAGCTTTTTAAATTCACTATCAGTGACTACTTTCTAGATACATGTCCCATATCTTGGCCAAAATGTGTATTGGTCCTGGCATTGTCACTTTGCCGTTATTGAGAATCAAACCAAGGACCCTTATAAACAGAACCTGGCGCTCTAGCTCTGCACCACTGTTCCCAGTAACTTTAGTGAAACCTCGTTCATAAGACCAGTGGTTGGACTTTGAAAAGTGGTCTTAGTGATGGGATGTACTTAGTTATTAGGTTCAATTCGATTTAGTTTTTGTCATTTTCTTTTTGCATTGAGAGATGATTGAAGATTTTGTGTGATTTAAAAAAAAAAATTTGGTACACTCGCTTTTTCTTTAAGCTCAACTTGAATTCGCTATGTTGATCAGACATTTAAAAAAAAAGATGAGATGTAGATATAAAAATGAAATAACACTGCTCTGTGTACGTTTTAAACAAGGCGTTTTGAATAACCAAGAAGTTTCTTGCCGCAAGCAAGAGATAATCTTCATACTCAAAAAAGAGAGAAATTCATTTTTTAGTTGCTTATTTAACAGTGATGACAGATCATATTCATGTAAAAGCTTTTAGCGAGGTATGTTTTGTTTCCCATCTCGATTGACATGGCACATGAATATTCACTCTTCCATACTTTGTTTATTACAGCCATTTTTTGATGAGCTGAGCCCAGAATTTACAGACAACCCACAATTAAGGAAACAAGTTAAAGGTAAACTTTATAGCCCTATTGCAGATTCTATGGCTTTCCCACACATATGTTCTACCAATCTCCTAATTGATTTTTGTTTAGACTTTTAAAGGTCATCACATCTTAATATGGGTTTTCCTCAAAATGCTGGGAGTTTAAAATCTTTGTGACAACAAGAGAAATGGCTCGTGATGAGTCAGTTCTCATTTTCTCACAATATTTTTTATTTAAGGTTGATGGGGAAATCATGCTGAATTGTAACTTTTACTTTTATGATACAATTGTTCCTTAACTTTGCCTTTTAGATGTAACCATCTGATGCTTGTGATAGTTTGTTTGAAAGAAGGGCCCCTGTGGTCTAGTAGTTACAGTACAGAAATTCAAATCACATTGCTCCTCTTATCATGGTAATTGGATTTTCACAATGGTTAGACTTCCTGAAGACATACAGAATGCAGATGGCTCTACCTGGCTTGACCAGCCCTGTAGTAGCAAGGTTTGGGATCTTCCTGAAACTTCATGAGGTGTGCATCACAACTGAACTGAAATAATGTTGATATAATGTAAAACCCATATATATAAAAAATTTTATTAAAAAAGATGACATTGCTAAATCCTTTAAAGAATATTTTCATATTATAATTATCTTTATTGATACAGATCTTGTGAACACTAAAAGTATCCTTGACATCAACTGGTGGTCAAACGAGGTAAACTCTTAGAGTATTTCTTTGATAAAAAAGATTTTCAGTACGAATTTTCAGTTTGATAATTTGGTAAAGTTTAAGTTTGTTCGGTTCCCCTTGTCCTTATCCAACATATTAATGCTTTTACAAGCCACAACTAGACTACTGAAACTGTGTTGAGAGGAAGAATTGTTTGTGGTCATTTTTCTTTTATTGAACAATGGTCTTTATAGATAACTCAAAAAAAGTTGAATGTTTTCTTTTTTAATTTATTGATATGCCTGTTATTGTTTTGAAGCAGTCATTAATCCTATACGTGGGAATAGGTTAGTCTTTGAATTTTGAGATATGGGCCTCGTCACGCGAAAAGGGGCACTCGGACATTAATAAAAACCGCTGACTCAGCTCTTTCTTAGCGCTATTTTTCCAGCATCTAGTCACGACAGTTATCATTTGTATTTATTTAAAGGTAGAACTTGATGTCCTCTAAGATGGCAAACAGTGTATCCCCAGACCAGCCCCCACGTCAGTGACGTGGCGGCTGGCGTGGGGCTACACTGTTTGCTATGTCCGAGTGCCCTTTTTCCCGTGACGTGGCCCATATGTTTCTAATGATTCGTATCGGTTTCTAGTCTTGTCTTTGGATTGTTTGAAGAATTTTTACTTATGTTCTACCTTTCTAAGTATGGCTTGTTAACTGTTTTATTAACATCTTTATAGTTTCTTAATTTCTTCCCTTTTTAGGCCATGATTCTTGCCAGAGGTACAGGGGCCGTCACAGTATCATCCATCAAATCCCTGCGTAACTTACTTGGAGTTCATCCGGAATGGTTTGAGCCGGCCCCCAATGTTTCATCCATGCACAGTGGAGGATTTCTAGGATTGGAGGTAATTTCTTATAAATATATTTATTTGGGCTTAAGAGCTTTTTATACATTTAAGTTAATATTAACTGTTCAGCTGTATTTCTGATATGCAATATCTCATGAAGTAAGCAAAGGTTTTCCAAACAAAGCGTGTTTTGAGGAACCATAAATGTTGCAAAACATTTTTCCTTATAAGAATCTTATTGAGGATACCGTTTACGCTTAAGATTTGCTTAAAGTAAGTCTAAAACAACAATTCATCTTATTTCAATATTGGCCGAAGCAATATTGCAAAGTAACATATCATTGGAATCATCTCTCCAAGACGCTTCCAATGACGTGTCACATTGCAATATTGTACTTTCATCGAAGATACTATACATGTTTATCAGTTATGACTTACGCAAACATTTTCCTTACGTTGTCTAGTAAAACGGCACCCAGGTCTACAACTGGTAAGGTAAAATGGTAAATTAAAATCCGCTTTTATTTTCTGTTTTTGATTGAAACTGTTGTTACAAAAGAAGAAATTGTTCATTTTGTGCAATTTCTTGTTTGGTCAAAGTGGTTTCTAAAGGCAACTGCAGGAGATGTAAATCAGGTGAATAAACAATATGCTATTTCATGAATTCTTAATTCAATGCACCTTTAGCTTTGGGTCCTGCATGGCCCAGTGGTTACGTTGGTGGACTAGGAACTAGGGGGTCCCAGATTTGATCCCCACAAACACCTTTCATTTCATGGGAGTGACCTTTGGCAAGTCACTTCAGAGCCCTAGCCTAGTTCTGAATGATCTAGGAAAGCCATTACTTAACTGAAAAATTTAGGGTTAGCCCCATACAAATAAAAAAAAATTCAGCTTTGTAATTTTAGTGAAAAAAAGAAACATCTTGACTTAAGATATGATTTCTTTCGATATTTTTTCATCATCTTCATAGACATATACAACTGCATCTTTTTTGGCGAAGGGATTCAGATGTAGCAGGAATTGAATGATGCAGAGCAATTTCATAAACTTAAGTGCTTAATTTCAACAGCAAATTAAACATTCTTGCACCTCAATTGTATCTACTCGGCAATCCTCGTAACAAGTCGGTAGATATACCTCATAGGCAGTACATGAATACACCAGAAATCCTGGGGTAATTCGCCTTATTTCCGGCGGATAACGCAAAATGCACACAGGCACTAAATATGTATTTAAATACACACAAATTGGTTATATATCACAATTGAATGTATTTTTACACTTTTCATTAAAGATGATCATATGAACACATCTTTGTTTCATATTTTGTCAATCAGCTCTTTCCGGCAATCCCCGGCTTGTGACGGGGATTGCCGAGTTGATATGATTGGCCCTTCGTTGCTGACCTACTTTCAAAAATGGCTCCCCATTACCTCCGAGGTTATTTTAAGAAATGGCCGAGGTGTTCCGAATGTCTTGCACCTATTGAAATTAACATATATAAGTAACAAAAGGCAAACTGAATACACAACTAAAGTATAGCAAGACCTGCACGAAAATGAAGCATAAACTACAGACTTTCTGAACCCACATAGTTTTAAACCCCCAACTTATGCAGTAAATGACACCCAATTCCTGATAGAACCCCTACCAGTCATTATTTTCCATTCGCAACTCCATAAATAAGGGGTCAAAAGTCCCCCAAAATAGCATAAATCAAGGGAAAATCCTGTAAATTACACCTTTTATGAATGCTTGGTATTATCTTCCTCTCTAATACAGGCTGAGTGTAGATTCCCTACAAAGCGACGTCTGGTGTCTCTCTCCGAGAATGAGGAAGAGGAGGAGGAGAGTGATCCAGAGGAGGTTGGGCTTGTGTCAAAGTCGTGGGGCGTGGCCAAACAGTGTATGCACTATGTGACGGACATGGACAGATTTAAACCACCCAAAAAGAAACCAAGGTTTGTGTACTGTTCTTCCTTTACACAGTAAATTCTGGCTAAATACATTGGCTATATGTAATGACTCACAGATATGTTTAGATATGCACATGTAGCAAAAGACAAATGTGTGTTAATTACTTAGATTAAATTAGGAAATTTCAGCTTTTCTCACAATAATTTCTTCTTCATATCAGAAAGACAATATTATTTTTCATTCTTTATATGTTTCTTATTTTGTTGCTTTGAAGTATATGAATGTTAAGATTCAAAGCATTTTCAAATAATAGCAGAAATTGAACAAGTATCAGATTAATATTTTGTAATTTTGTCAGAATATTATTATGATGGAAGGTGTTGGTAGTTGCATTCACAGTGGGAAAGAGTTATTCAACACATTTCTCATCTTAACTTGTATTAATGCACCTTTTACACGAATGATCTTATACTGTGTAGAGTAAGCTGCTAGACAAAATCATGTTTATTTTCAGAACTATCAACAGAACATATAGACTTGTTTGCCTTAAGTCCACAACACCAGATCAACTTTTTGCAAGGAAGGTAAATAGGATTTTTAAGGGTTATTTAAAGAGCCATTAGTCTGAACAGTGTGTCGCAAATCATGTTTTTAATATTTCATAGTTAAAAGACTTCATTTTTTGATACATTTGAAAACAAAATAAGATCAATTTTAATTATTTTGAGTATGTATAAAGTGAATAAAAATGCATTTTAATCCAAATGTGTGACCTCTCTTTAGAGGCATATGACCTATACATACTTAGATAGATTGACACTTGCATTAATTATGCGTTTGATACCTACTTTTAATTATATATCAAACAACATTAAAAAAAAATGACACTTGCATTAATTATTGTTCAAAGGTACTTTTAATTTTATATCAAACAACAATACAAAAGCTGTATTGTTTATTTTGACTTTTTTTTTTTTTTGTTAACAAGCACCTGTAATATTTCAATTATTTTGGTTCCAGTTGGAGAATGAAGAATATGGAGAGGCCAAGCTTCTGGCCCAGCGATACGGACTGGACACAGATCTTGTCTACCAGAAACAGTGGAGGAAATCACCCGTGGAGATTGCATCAATACAGGACTTTCTGGTATTTATCATAGAATAAGGTTCAATGCAAGAGGAATGTAATTCCATCACTTTTTGTGAAGAAGTTGCTTAAGTCTTGCATTGAATCCAAAAAAACATGCATCATCTATTGATGATTTTTCTGACACAAAGTGAAAACCATAAAATAAACTAATCAGTAAAGATTTCATGTTTTCTTGACCAACCATAATGTATCTTAAGGAGATTTTACTGACCTGCAGTTTGCGAATTTGACTTTAGAACAACATTTTTCATTATCCCCCTTTTACAAAATAAATAAGCTCCATCCTACCCAAAGAATGTTCCTCAACTAAATATAGATTTAAAGAGCATTTTATGAACTTTTCAATTCTGGAGGTGAAAAAGTCCTATTGGTAAAATGTTGTCAATAAAGATGCTTCTTCATTTTAATGTGACTATTACATTGAGTAAATGAATAACAAATTTTGCAGAGATGATAGTGCCTGGTGTTATTTCTCTCTGTGTTTATTTCAGAGTAAAATCAGTAAACGTGCCTGGGTTCTCCATGAATGTACAGATCGTATGTCCGATAAGATTGATGCCATGCAGGCATTGTTGGAGTTCGGACTTCGTGGAACCGATTTAGAGGCTTTGATTTTGATTGGTAAAGGAGAGGATCAAGGGAGGTAATCATCTTTTTACTATTTGTTTATATGATTGTAATGCTTTTATCATTGTTATGGGAATTCCTTATTTACTTTTTATGCTTTAGTTTAAACATATTCTATTGTAAAATAATTTGAAAGTTGTATTGGGACAGAAACCTTAGGCTTATTAAGTCCTTCTTCTGAATAACATAACAACATGACAGGTATTTGCTTTGCAAATTTATTTTCAGCAGAGAGTTCATACACAAACAGTCATACATATAGTAACGAAATTGTAACTACCAGCTCAAGGTGCATAGAACATCATATCAAGGGTTCAGTGCAAGACTTTAGTAAGTGCTTCATGATTATGAAGCACTTACTATAGTCTTGCATTGAACTCTCGACACAACATGAAATGAAATGATTGTGACAAAAGGAGACTTTATTTGATTAGCAAGTCTTCACAAGACTGGGACCACATATTAAAGAAATATTGTTAATGGGCTGTAAAATCCAATATAATTAAATATTCCTTTTTTGGCAAGGATTTATACAATTTTAATGAAAAAAATAGAGCTCATAATTCTCACTTAGAAATGATATGTAGCGAGGATAATGAAAAAAACTGGTTCCTTGTTTTTCGCCCTTATGCATGGTAGAACAAGATATAGCAGGAGTTAATTATATGCATTTTTTAGACCTACTTTTTTTGACCCAAAGTTTTGAAATTACCCTTCTAATGAAAATTAATTATTTCTCCCAAGAACAAAATAAACTGGTGATTAAGCCATTACCAAACAATAACAACATTTGACCCGTTTGTTGCAGATAACTCAGGAAACCATTTTTTTCTGCGCTATCAGAAGATTATTTTTCAATTTTATCACAAACTCTTTCAATTTGGGACAACCAAGATTTGGCGTTTGGCAAAGGGTTAAACTCTATGATACTTTTTCTCCTGCAGGTTTATTCTTTCCGACCCTGAAGATGGACTGTATGAGGATATGGAGGTGGATGATTTTGATCCAGAGAAGGATAATAAACTGGAGGCGAGGAGAATGGAAAGGAGAAATGAACTCTTGAAAGAAGTTGATTTTAAAAAGTGAGTTTATAGGAAATAGGAAATTGCATTGTTAAATATTTACAACCATGTACATTTTTTGGACTGCTCAGATCATTGTAAGAAAAAGAGAAAAGAGAAACTTTTGCAAAGTGAGTTCATAGAAAATTATATCTTTGTAGTATCTTTGAGTATATATAATTGTAAGGAAAGAAGGAATGAACTCATAAAATGTGTCTAGTCATCAAAGTGTGTTGTTGCAAAATGATTTTTTTAAATATTTTCTCCTCATGTATCATTTTGGGACTGGTAAAACTTGCAAGAATTTACAAACTTCAAGCATTAAAAGGTATTGAAAATATACAAGTTTTTGTGATATAGATAAGAAACCATTGTGACAAAAGGGGAACATGATTTTGTTTTTTACAAGTCTTCTGCTTTAGGCGTGTCAAAGAGATTTATTATGATCTAAGGAATTGGACATTACCAAACAATCAAAAGCTCATTCTGTTTCTCTTTCAAGAGTACCATCCTATTCTATAACAGCTCTTAAAAAAATTATAATGAAAGAATGAATGGTTTATTGTAAATTATTTTATTTCTACACTAGTTTAAACTTGGAACAGAGAGAGCTGATTAGGGCTAGGAAGAAGTTATTACAATACCTCTACAGGCTGAAAACATATGAGGTATAGTACTTCTTTCATTTTTCTGTGTCCTTAATTTTTCATGATTTAATTGAGTAAAAACTGTCATTAGAAAGCCTTTTTTCCATCTCAAAATGTTTTCTAATGTTATTTGCTTCAAAAGAGTTGCTATACCATTAACAGGGAAAAACAATAATCCCCTTAACACCTTCAAAAGATATTAAAGGGAACATTTTTTAGCACATTCTATTCTTCACAGGCTTTTGATGCAATGTTTCTAAGAAAATGCTATTCATCACAGTCTATAATTGTTATCTTCTGTTTCTATTTATTTTAGACCAATTCCATTATCAAATACACTTTATGAAGAAACAGGTAAAGTATTGGTTATTTCTGATTTTTAGAGCATACTTGGAGGGTCGACTTATGCAGCAGAGAGATATGATCCAAAATTCTTTGAGAAATTCCGCTCACAGAACATAGTAGAGACAGCTGTTGACTATGCTCAGGTAAATAAGTGATGAAGGCTAAAACACAATGTTTTTGTTTTGTTTTATTTTGTCTCATTTTCTTTTTTACAATTATGTTGTTTGAACTGGTTTAAATCCAATTCGTAACAGGTTTTCTTTAAAATGCAGTACACAACACACATACCCATGCTTCCAGTATTCCTTCATCGGTTAAATATTCTTTATGCATCTGACTACTTTCCCTCATGGACATGAATTTATAAGTGGAGGGAGACCAATAGGTCATGTTACATTGACTTCATTAAAACACTGTATGCATATTCGCTGAACTGTGTCAAGGACCTTGGACCCATTTATTCCTAGTCTGACAAATGAATTTCAGGTAGAAAATTGACCAAGCTGAGTCACAAACCTTTGACCCCTGTATTCCCAGTCAAATAAATGAATCATGTTGCATTGACTTCATTAAAACCCTGCAAGTATATGTGCTGAGCTGGGATCTAGAACCTTTAACCCCTTAATTCCTAGTCAGACAAATGAATCATGTTGCATTTACTTCATCAAAACCCTGCAAGTATAAAATTATGCTTAGCTGGGAGCTTGAACCTTGGACCCTTGTGTTCCTAGTCAGACATGCTATACCTACTAAGTTAGTGAGGCTTCGCTATATCCGACTTCTTTGGTTGTAATTATGTTCTTTTCTTGTTGTTTACAGGACAGTGATTGGCAGGCGTTAGAAACATTATTTATGTTCCATTCAGATGAACTTTTACCTCACAGGTAAGTCAATCATTTATCAATTCATTTTTGATGTATGCACATTTAATCCCATTTAAGTGACAATGATGTTGGGTTCTTTTGTGTAAAGAATTATGAACTCAAGCAATATTACAAAAAAAAAATTGTTGTTTTTTTCACCTTTTCACATTTTCTGGAATATCTCAGTTTCCATTTATTTTCTACAGACATCATGAAAATTGATTAGGCTATGGAGAAATTCATCTATGCATGCTTGCCTCAAGCAAAATTTTGGAAGATAGTAGAAAAAAATGAAAAAATGTAATCAAACTTAGTTTTGTATATTTTTCAGACTTGCTATTTTGAGTCATTTTCCTGAGACAACCAGTTCATCTGAATACAAGGTGCTTCTTCCAGAAGTAAGGTATGTCTGTACCCAGTCCCTTATTTGAGTTTTTGCGTCTATTTTTACATTGAAGAAGAAGCAGAACATTATTGTAAGAGTTGAAAAGAACTGCATTTTCCTATTGTGATATTGAGTAGGAACCTTTGTGACAAAGTGCTTGTCTTAGTGTCACTTTGCCTGTCTAGTCCTTGTCAATTTAGTATGATGATTACTCTTTATTGAATGAAACTTTATAATTTTATGTTCCCATAAGTAAACAGCAAACAGATGTAATTAGGTATTGTAGTAGAATATTTATATGCTCCTCCAACAAAACGTATATGATTTAGAATAAGAAAATGACTGCTGGTTTTGAGCACTTACTTCTCTTCCATTTTACCCAAGCAAATTGCCTAAATTGTTTATAAAAAGGTTGAGCAATCACTAACAAAATAAAACAAATATTATTTTAAGGAACCATTCTTAAACTGTGCATGAAAAGTTATCTTGTCTAAAGATACCTTAATAGAGGACATCAGTCATTCAAAAAGCTTTTAATGGAGCTTTCTGAATGCTTGACGTTCTACTAAGCCCTAAATTGTCTTGAACAAAATGATTGTCTCATTTTGTATGGTTGATTAAAACAAGATTGACTTTAGATAAACACCATTATTACAGGGATGACAGTGTGGTAGACTGTGAAACCGATTGTTGGGTGAAACCAGACTGGGCACAAATTGAACCTTGTAAATCTGCCCTAGAACCAGCCATGGGAGATTTAGGTGACTTTTTGTATGAGGACCAGCCGGAACTCATGAAATACAGGTAGGTCAACCTATTCCCCTATACCAGAATTTGTGATGGTCCAAATGGAAAGAAACAAGAGATAATAACAAATCAGTCTTCAATAAGAGATTCTTGCTAGGGTAACCTTACATAGCATTTTGTGTTTGGTCCAAATCGAAAGCAATAGCTCAAACAATTAATCAGCCATTGAATCAATCAATGGAACAACCCATCAGCCATTGAGACAATTAACTAATCAAAAAATGAATCAATCAATTAGTATAAACTTATTTAGTTTACATCGATTGTGAAACAAGTTATTACTCTCAAGTCTGCTTGCCGGATACGTTACCAGTACTCACGCCGAATGTGGATTCATGAAAGATTGCAAGATGGATCTGCTACTCATATGATTCGAAAAAACCCTCCTATCAAGAATCTGAGGTTCTATCCCTGAATCACTGTCATCCATCAATCAATTAAACAACCAATCAGGCATTGGATTGCTATTGTACAAAAATTGAGTTGCACATACCAGCAAGTAATCAATTACAGAATATGAGAAGCAACATATCTTTAATGATGTGTAGAGATCAGTCTGAAAAACAAAGAAGTTTTATAATATGTACAGTTTCTCTTTTCATCATTGCATTTTTTTACTATTTTTCTGATATTCTTCAGCAGATAATTGAGTAAATTCATACCGATAAGGGTAAAAAACACTTCAGTTATACAATCTTTTTTCTATCAAATCTCTCTGCTTAAAATGCTTTAAACCTTGTCTGTATGGGAGAAAAGTGTACTAAAACCCATTCTGTTTCTAACCTGTTCTTATTTCTTTCTTTTAGAGGAGACCTTACCCCTAACATCCTGTCAGAATGGTATCAGTTCCGAGCAAAAGAGGTTGAGAAATATTCCAGACAAACTGAGTACGCCCTGGAGCTAGTCAAGCTGGGCATAGAGAGAGGCATCCAGGTAATATACTTTTTAGCTATGAGGCTAATATGGTGGCGTTTGAACTCAGGGGTTCAAGGTTCAAACTTGATCAGTACCTCTGGTTTCTTGGGAGTGTCCTTTGGACAGATACTTTAGAGACCTAGCCTAGTACTGGTGAATCCATGAAAGTCGTGATATCAAGGGAAAATTGTTAACATGGCTTTAAACCCTATATAAAAAACAAATATCATTTCTTTTCAAACAGGTTCATTGTAAGCCTCTCGTTAAAAGTGTGGCAAAAATACAAATGGTTTCTCTATCAATTCAATCTATTTAAAACAGATACAATTTGTTACCATATCATTTATTTTATTATTATCAAAGATTTTGCAGATTTCTTTCAACTACCATTACAATACAATACAATACAATACAATAAGTTTATTCAGTCAAAGGCCTCTGGCCCATAATACAATTTACATGTTAAAATATACAAATGTGTAAGAGTTGTTTATAATACAAAAGACTAAACATCTTTGTGTTTCATACTTTCTAAGTTTTTGAGATTAAACAATTGTTCCTGGATTCTTAACCAGTTTGCGCATTTAAGATTGTTTCATTATCATAAAAACATATAAAGCTATTTTTCGTATTTGGACTTCATTTCCTGTTCTGAGGAGGCTATAAAAAATTTTTCTTCACCATCATATCCGTGATACCAATTGTAAAGATATGAATTACGTTGTTGTGCATATTTTTCGCAATGAAAGAAGGCATGGTATTCGTTATCTATTATTCTAGTGTTAGATTCATTTAAACAAAAAGTACAGATTCTCTCTTCTCTTGGAATGTTTTGGTGTCTCCCAGTTTCTATTGTAAATTTATGGTTCGAACATCTAAATCTTGACAATGCCTTTTTAAATTGATAAGAGAGTCCAATAGATAAATATTTTTCAGGTTCTAATAATGATTTAAAATGTTTGTAGGTATCACATCGAGATGACTCATTCACACTAGCAGACCAGTCCTGTGTTTTGCAGTCATTAAGTCTCATTTTGAAATATTTTAAAAACATGTCAAGGTCACCTATGTCCTGGCTTATCCACACATACCCAAAACCATATTGATAAAGAAGATTTTTTACACTTGTCACCCAATTAATTCTTCCAATATTATCATGTTTCTTTAACATTAAATAACAATTTCTTGGATATCTATATTCGGGCATTCTTAAGAGTTTACACCAATACTTAATAACTTTAAAGTAATAATCACAGCATAATGGAAGTCTGCCACATTCACCAAGAGCCATACAATCATTTATTGATTGGTTTGTCCCAAGAAATTCTTTACAGTATTGTATTTGTACTTGTTCTATGCTACTTGAAAATTCATTTCCCCAAATTTCTCCCCCGTATAAAAGAATAGGTTTCACCATAGAATCGAATAGTTTAAAATGTTCTCTAAGATTAAAATTTCCAAAAGTTCTTTGATAAGACTTTATTGCGTTTATTGATTTCTTTGCTTGGGCTACAAGCTTTGCTTTTCCTTTAGACCATGACAATTAAATGAAAAGGTAAAACCATTTCCAAACAAATAGGTTACACTGATGCACCCAAAGTGATAAGGTTTTAGAGACAGCATTTGAAATAGATATAAAATTTAAAGGTGTTTCTTTAATAGACAAAAAACTATCATTGGCCAAAAGAGCAACTGCTTGTTTAAGCTTCGTTTCACTTTCTTCAAATATTCAGGTCATCTGCAGCAAACTAAGTAAAGGGTTAGATTATTTCATATTTTACCTATTTGTATATTTTAGGGCCTAGAGTTGATTCTTGATGACCTTGTTACCATGGAGATGCTGGTTTATAGCTGCCATGTCGATGACTCGCTGACCTTCCAACAACTGCAGGACAAGAATAACTACGAGAAACTGGAGCTTATCATGTCCAAGGTAACTTGAATTTTTTCTCATATTTTTTATTTTGTGACTGGTTAGAGTTGGAAACTTTATCAGATATCAGCTTAAAAGTATGAAAACTAATTCTTTCGTTGTGATAATGTGTAGAGATAATTGTGACAAGGTTTTGGCACAATTGTTGTTGTTGACTATCTTACAAGGGGCCTCCGTGGCCTAGTGGTTACAGTACAGAACTAGAAATCACATGGTCCCTCTCCGTGTGACCAGCCCTTATGGGCAGTTGAGTATGGGGTCTTCCTCCTTTATTAATAGTCGGGCATCCCTACATAACTGAAATAATGTTGGTGTGATGTAAAACCCATATATATAAAAAAAAAGCTATTGTGTAGAGATAATTGTGACAAAGTTTTGGCTTGTGATCTGTGAGTAACAAATGTTAAAATGATGATTAAAGCAATCCTCCTCACTACACAATTACTGTTTTTAATTTGTTTTATTTCAAAGTCACTGTTTTGATAAGAAAAAAAGAAATATAAATGTTCTTGCCTTTCAGTGCTTTGATCACTAACTCTTTTCCATTTTGACGATTTTGCTTGACGGAAATAAAACTAATGTCTTACAAAGTCATTAAAAATATGTGATGGAGGAAACTTGTAACCAATTACATGTATTTTTACAACACGATAAATGAACTCTTTTTCTTTTAAATGTTTTCAGTCCAGTGATGAAATGTATTCCAAGAACTTGAGACGTTGGATGGTACCCTTTCTGAAGCAATGTGAATGCCGGACACCAGGGTCCTATAACAATCTGTTACGGACATATTTGGTCAACACGTCTAAATCTGATCTAACACGTTGCCTACAGGTGTTTGAGGCTTCCAAGACCCACGTAAGTTAGAAAATATAGACTGTATTTCGTTCAAAAATTATTTATGAATTACAAGTAAATTTATAACATGATATTCATATAAAAAAAATCAATGAAGAAAATATTGAAAGATTTACTGAAGAGGCAGTGACCATTTTATTTTGAATATCAATAATTTTCCATAAACATATAGTAAAATGACAAAACTATTTATGAAAGCAGAAATCCATAAATGGAACATTTTTTTTTATCTTTTTCAGTTGCCAAACCCTGTGATCATCAAACAAGCAGACCTAATGACATTTGGAATGGAGACAGTTTATAGTTGTGAAAGGTCTGTATTCATTCAATAATTTCAGGCATTTCATGCTTTTATTTTGTATTTTAATGTCATTTTGAACCTATTTCAGTTATATAGCAGCATTCACTTGATCGTAACCAATATGACTCTAATTTAACATGTAACTTGTTTCCCTCTCATAATGCTATTCTTGTTAGCCAGTGAACTATTGAGGGAAGCCATTGCCATCAATGGTTTTAGCCTTTGGTATAATCTTACGCAAGTATTAAACCACCTTAGATATACTCATTACAGTATACTGGTTTCTTAAACATAGTTTAATGTCGAAAGCAAGCATAAGGATACATTGTTTTTTAATGAATTATGAAGAGCAATATATATATAATTTTTTTTTGATAGACCTGTACATGTTATGGCATTCTTAGGATTTGGTTGACTACAGCGTCTGTATTGCAATGTAAAGTTGTAATTCAACATTTTTCCTTTAACGACCTCTTCCCAATTTTATGTATAATGATCATATATGTGAATCTTCATTGTTTTCAGGGATGATCAGCTGAGTTTAGCCATGAGCATATTGAAGTGTTTACCACAGAGAGGATACGGGTGAGTAGTATTTCCCTATGTAGGAATATTAGAAATACAATAGTGCAGCAGACAAAAAGTGTCAAATATGTCAACAGTGAAAACAAAAAATCTTGTCATATTTACATATTTAGATAGAATATTTTTGTTCAAAGATTCTCCAAAAGAGATAAATGAGTTTAAAAAAATAGTAGTCCATTATGATTTCACTATTCAAAACTGTCAAATAATCCTATGTTAATTTACTGATATTAAGAAGCATAAGATAAGCTTGGATAATTACTCATTTGCCACAAGAAACAAGTAGGATTTGTTTTATAGGTCGGACACTAAAGGAAGTTGGATCTTAAAACAGTGTTGATCTACTGATATTTCTGGGAAACCCCCCCAAAAGGACAGAATAAGCTTGGATGATAATGGCTCATATTCCCAAGATATATATGGTTGTGGCATGTGTTTTACAGGTCAGATACTAAAGAGATTCAGAAACTCCATAGCCAAGTGGACAAGATGGAACGCCATCTTAAGTAAGTTTTAAAGATAACAGAAATTTATAATTTTTTACATTTCTCTCATGTTAGATTTTTTGATACATCCAATATTATAGCAATAGCAGAAACATTGGAGAAGTTTGAAATTGATGTGTTGTTTTGTGATATTGGATGGAAAACTCGATTACAAAGAATGAAATTGCTTGTTCCTACAGTTTTTTCCTTCTGACCAGTGCATTGGATCAGTATAAAATTATTTTCTGCTTACAATATTCGAAAACTTGAAAAATGAAAAACCATAAGCAAGCTTTTCTTGTGTTAAACTGATGTCAATATTGATTAACAAATTAACATCTCACTTATCATGACAGTTCTTTCTTTTCACCATTATGGTCTATGATTACTTTTGATTTTATAGCATGTTTTTCACTTTCTTCCCTGTTTCAGTGCCGCCAAGATCTTGGAAGACAATGGTATTAAGAAGCCAGTGCATTATATAAAAGACACAGAGGTACAAATTTATAAAGTATTCTAAACATAAAAATTGCAGAAAATCTTAATACATGTTTGTTAACAATCGAAAATATCCGTACAAGCTATTGTTTTTTGCGTGAGTTTTCTTTGGCTACTAGGTACTAGGCTGTGGCTCTGAAGTGTCTTGCCTAAGGAAACTTCCACTGAATGAGCATCGTTGGTAGGTTCAAACCTGGGACTCCAGAGTTACAAGTCAATCACTTTTGCAAGGCAGGAATTAAGCCGATTCTTAAAATTTGTACTTGTTTAAAAGTATTAAGATTTCAATGCAAGCCTATAGTTAGTACACTAAGTTTGTGAGTATTTTTATGAACCATTCCCATTTATGTAGTGTTTGAAAATTGAGCTTGAAAAAAAAGAATTTTTGGTGTAGTAACAATGGTGTTTTAACAAGGTGGCCTTTACTGTGCCTATTTAGTAAATGGCTTGATATTGTTTTTTGATGTTTTTCAGAATAAGGCAGATGAAGCAGAACAGCTCATGATCAAGTTGACTAGAATGATGGGAAAACAGTGAGTCTATAGTATCTCTTTAGTACCTGCAGACAAATTGAGGATATTTGTAATTTCATTTCAGTCCGTTTTAAAATTTTCAGCGTAAGACTGAAATGTTCATTGTACAATATTTAAAGCTATTTCTTAACTAGTGGCCTATTGTGTACTTATTTGTCTCTAAGAGTGTAGTTTTGTCAATTACCCCCTGTATGTACCTTTAGCAGGTGTATTTGGTGTTGGTTATCAACATTACAAAGCTGGGTAAACAGTCGACAGTGAAGATTAAAAGAATCTTCAATAAGATTTTTTCCAATAATAAAAGATAATTAGAAAAAGGAGTTCCTGATGATTTCACTATTTGAAACACCATCTTTTTCCTGTGATAATCAACTGATGTTTCTGTTTACTCATTTGAAAATTATGAAATGACCTTTGGTGCCTTTAGTTTAACATGCCTTTACATGATAAGAATAGTATTGGGACAATTTTATTCTGTCCTTCTTCCATTTGAATACAAAACCTTAAAGACTTTTACATTTCAAATGCTTCTTTCATAACAACTAAATTTCTTTTAAAGCATGCGGGTTTCGATTAACCAGCATTGAATAAAACCAGTTATAACTATTTCGTCATTACAGTGAGGAGGTGACTGAGGCTATGTGGTCAAGATTACACGGAGAGATGATGGAACTACAAGATAAAGTGTACCGCTGTATTTCACCTGCACTCTGTCATGAGGTCAGTTGGTTGGTTTGTTTGTAAAGTCAAGTTGTTTCACTGCGTCGTCAATTTTTCAGTTTAATTGCAATGCCTGACTCACCATGAATAGAGGAAGACTTCTAACTTATATGCACTTAAGAGCTGGTCAAGGGGCCCGTTTTACTAAACAACTTACGGAAAATGTTTGCGTAAGTCATAATTGATTAACATGGATAATATCTTCCATGAAAGTACAATATTGCAATGTGACACGTCATTGGAAGCGTCTCGGAGAGACGATTCCAATGATGTGTTACTTTGCAACATTGCTTTGCCAAATATTAAAATAAAAGGACTTGTTGTTTTAGACTTGCGCAAATCTTAAGCGTAAACTGTTTAGTAAAACGGGCCCAAGCTGTGTACAACCTGGCATTTTCACGGTGCTGCTAGCTGGAATCAAACCCGGGACAAGAGCAGTTAAGTAGAACCATATCTACGAAAAGAAATCTAATATTTGTGCAGTTTAACTTGTGTTAAGCAACCACCCTTTTAAGCAGCCAACCTGCCTTAAACAGCCATTACAGAAAGGCCCATCGTTAGATTTATAGTATACATCAATTTGTGATAAGCAGCCAACCTGTCTTAAACAGCCAATTAACTCTGTCCCATAGGCTGGCCTCTTAACACAAGTTTGACTGTAATTAGGTAATAACTGTTTTGACAAGTTTCAAAACCTCATATAAGGGTTAACTTTAGACATTAGCCAAAAATGCATTTTTAGTTGGTGACAGTGGTGGAGCGTCAGTCTTTGGTACAAAGAGTCCCAGGTTTATTCCCTGTGAGATGGGAGGTGAAAAGGCCAGGACTAAACCACAAATAGGCCCGAGTACTGGTCATGTATTCATGAAGCAGTATTTAGATTGAATTTAATATGTCTCAACTATTTGTCACAAACAATTAAAGACAATTAAGCTTTAACTAAATAAATGCTTTTTTAAGAAGTCTTAACCTAAAGCACCAATAGTTGACAATAACAAAGAAGCTTTATTATGAGCAATTTGTCCTTTTGTCACAGTGGTTTCTGCAGACTTGTCAGATATGTCAAATTAAGCTATTTTCGAGTAAGGAGGTTGTTATTGATGTTCTCTTACAGATCTTTGTTGATGGCTTGCTGTGCTCCAGCAACTTAAAAAATATCCAATTAGCAGGCAGAATGGTCGAGAGGGCAGAGTCCGAGTCACACAAGCCGACGCCCCTCATCTATAACATGCAGACCAAAGTCCCCTACCGTAGGGCGATAGAGCTGGTCCTGTCTGCTGCAAAGGAGTATTTCAATTCTTCAGCAAACCTCTCTGATATCTGTATTGGACTTGCCAGGTAACCAAGATTGCCAGGGACTTCTCCAGGGCCTTTAAGATAACAAGACCTTTGTTGAATTAATCGATAAGGGTTGTTAAAGGCAAAGTTTTGAAGGAAACAGTCAACATGTTATGACTTATAAACGCCTTACTTGGATGAAGGATAAGCAATTGACAACTCCCATTTTTCTTTCCTTAAAGACAAGCCTTTCATTGACCCCAATTAAAAGAGTTTGCAGCTGACAAAAGAGATTAAAAAAAAGATGGAAGACCTTTTTATGTGAGTTTATTGATAAAGATAAGCAACATTCGCCATGTTTACAATTTTCTATTTCAACAGTTATTTCAGCAATCAACTTCAGCTAACCAATGAGATTCAAGAATCATTCACACATTACCACCTAAGGCCATATTTTTGCGTCTTGCAGCAGACAATTTTTAAAAAGCACTGTGGCAAAAGGAGAAATTGTTTGTCATAAGCAATTTTTCCTTTTGGAACAATGCTTTTTCAATCTATTCACATATCCCAACAGCAGAACAGAAAGGTTTTTAAGATGTTTACAAATCTTTTCTAAAGTCATCTGCTTCAAGTTGGAAAAAAAGGCCGTCTGCAGGTGGTAAAGAGTTAAGTAGAGAGTTGATTGCATTCTCTCATGTCTACATCTATTGCTGAATATGTTTCAGGTCTTGTTTAAATCTAATCCAAGACAGTCCACCAGATGTGCAAGAAGAAAATGATTTGATTGCCTCACTATCATTGCTCGAGGAATTTGGTTTGACCATTTTACCATTACAAGGTAGGCTTTGCTAATTACTGGTTTTCATACCATAGCACATGATACATTGCTAAGGTCTTAGTGTTTATTGTAAGTTAATGAAATTGCTGACTTTTCTCTATGGACACTGGTCTTAATGAGTGTCGTATGAGGGTCTTACACAGTGTTTGAAAAAAATATTTCAAATCCTATTTTGTGGGTACTCATTGGAGCTATCTGGAAAGGGTGACATAGTTAACAGAGAAGAGATAAAGCCAAGCCTCAGAAGCTCAGTCTTGTAGCTTGTCAAGATTGAAGTAGAATTCAAGGTTCTGCTTTTGAGACAAGGCAAGACCAATATTGGTTTGAAAAGGTCAATGCAACATGATTTATTCATCTGTCAACACTGATAAATTATATTCATGTCGGAAAGCAGTCTTGTGCAGTACTGGTGGTGGAATACCAGGAACATGGATTGGAGTACTGATTACCACAATATCTATCAAAATAAAAATAAAACAAAAATATGTCTTTTTTTGAATTGTTATCGATACAGAATGAGTAAGTAGATATTTTACATTTTCAGTGCGCTTGTGCTCAAATCGTGTTGAGTTGGTGAAGACTGCAGTACAGACTAAACAGAACGCATACAAGAATAAACAGAAGGTTAGAGTACATGTAAATCTATGATCTATGTCAATGGAAGACAGTAGTAATTGTATACATAGCTATACAAGTTTAGGAAAAGCCTTTATGTACATAATCTTAGAGTTCTTTGGAATTTGATGATTCTTTAGATGAAACAGAATTGTTACTAGTCATCAGATATTGAGGGTTCAATGCAAAACCATAGTAAGTGCTTCGCATTTGCATTTAAGTCTCGATATATTGAGATTTCTGGTAGTACGGGTAATTAGCTTTATAAAACGCAAATGTTGCCAGTCAATTAATCCTGCTTAACATTTTCTGTCTTGTAAGATGTCTTGATTTAAAGCATCAGTAGAGGCTAATAGTGAATTATTCAAGACAACTATTCCTTACTCGAAATTGTCAACAAATAGTCTTCTTTTTTTTTTAGCACAAAGGCTTCTACTTTCCATAAATGATATTTCAAATTCTCTAACAATAAGTTCATAAAACTTGAAAAAATAGATTTTAAAATTTGGTCTTATGAATTCCATACAGATATTAAGGCTTGCGCATCTATTGAGGATAAAAGCAAAAGATCGGATAGACAGAGATGATCAGGTTTTGCATATTTTGGCAGGAGCAGCTCTAAAGGTATCGTAATAACACTTTATTTTAATTTGGTCTAAAAGATTATCTGTTTTACAAATTTTCATCAGAGATCCCTATAACTTTGCCTCAAATGATCCGTTCAAAAACGTCTTGCTAGAGAACCCTTGTACAAAGCTGTCTATGAGGAAAATAAGTGCAACTAATGAAAAGCTGTATATAAGGAAAATAAGTGCAATGAATGAAAAGCTGTTTATGAGGAAAATAAGTGCAACGAATGAAAAGCTGTCTATGAGGAAAATAAGTGCAATGAATGAAAAGCTGTCTATAAGGAAAATAAGTGCAACGAATGAAAAGCTGTATATGAGGAAAATAAGTGCACTGAATGAGAACGTTATTTCATCTGGCTGTAAATCCACATGCCACAATTTATTTCTTTTGTAATAATATCAACACTCATTTTCTTCTAATGGATGAGGTCAAACAAACAGGTTGTATTTCTTAACCATGATGATAATTTTATAAATTTTCAAATCGAAGGAGTTTGAAGATGGTAACTTGAATTGTCAGAAGAATGGAGATATCCTTTCCTATATAGGTTAGGAAACATGAGGAGCTTCTCACTTTTGAACTATGCAACCATTTTACTTCCAGGAGAATGATTTCCCATTTGTGCATGAAGTTTGTGGTCAGTTAATGGTAGATGGTCATGGAGATGCCTGGGACGTCTGCGTTGATCTGGCCATGCATGAAGACTTCTGCAATGTCAAGGCAAAGTAAGGCTTATATACCTTCACTCATATGGATTTTTTTATTGGCCATATTGACAGTGAATGGAGGAGAGAATTATAAATTATAAAATATCATTACCATTTGTATTTGGTTGACCTACATGTTTTCTTTTTGTCGCAACAATTTCTGAAGTCATTACTGGAACTTTTAGTCAAATAATCTTAAATGCAAAGAACAGTGTTAAATGATTTCATTCCAGCTTTTATTTAATAGGTTCCTGACCTTTGAAGTTACCTTGAATTGAATGATTTACATCTTAAAACTGATGTTGTTAAAAGAGGAGCAATAATGTTCTGTTCCTTATGATGATTCTTAAATACAGTGAACTCTCGTTTAACCGGACACCGATTATCCGGATGTCTCGCAATCCGAACAAAATTGTAAGGGAACAGAATTATTGGACCAGTTTATTGCAGACGACTTTTGAAAACATTGTGGGTAAAGGAGAAATTGCTCGTGACGAGCAATTTCTCCTTTTCCCACAATGTTTTCTGCCATATCAGAAGATTATCTTTGAATTTCATCACGTTTTGATATGTCTTCTGCAAAACTCTTTCAATTTGGGAGGGTCGTCAATTTGGCGTTTACTAAAGGGTTATAACTATACACCACTCAGACAGACCGTTTATGTCTTAATGTGAATAAGAACATGCTCTGCTCCATTAGTCCGGATTATTCGGTAAACCGGACATTTTGTTGGGAACGGACGTGTTCGGATAAACGAGGGTTCACTGTACATTGATGCAAGCCTCATTCAGTATAACCTATGAGCAAGAGATAATGCATAACATTTCATTCCAGTTCATTATATTTATTACAGAGTGGATCTGTTGTCCTTTGCGGTAACGTTTTGCGCACCAGACATGATAGAGTCTATTCTTCAAGCTAGAGCACTTCTTGAGACCCAGGTAGGTTTCTTTTTTTCAAAACTCTTCTCTCTTCTTATAAAGTATGTAAGCTTAGGTCACTTTGTGCTTCACGTTTTGTGCAAACAACTTTTGTCACAGTGCTTGCGTGAAACGTCTGCTCTATGAAACTGTGTATAGACTTATACACAAACTTTTGGGGTAAAACTGCATATTGCAAATTCAATGCAAGACTAAAGTAAGTGCTGCATAAATGATTAGCACTTACTCAAGTATTTCACTGAACCTTGGATGCATCCTGTCAGAGTCAGACTTGGTGTAAATTATAATACTATTTGAACCTCTATAAAAATCCATGCACCTTTTTCATTCATTTACCTCTTTCTAAGGATTTTCAAGGGTATGAATAATAACACAAAACCATTTTAAACCTCTGTAACTAAGCATACAGTTGTATTACCTATCTTGTTATGTATTTAATTACAGATGCATTTTGAGGGTATAAGTCATATAACAGAACCATTGTAAACCTGTTTGATAAATGTGTTGCCTATCTTATTCCTATGTTTAATTGCAGGTGCTATTTGAGGGTATAAACTCTCATGTTGCAGATCAGTCTTCTGAACACGGTACAAGATCAAGTCACAGCCCATTCTCTGCCACAGCAGCCATACAGCAGACACAACAAATTTTGACCTCAACGAAGCAGACGACAAGAGCTGTGTTGTCAACGGTAACAGATGCAAAATGGTGGCATGGTACTATAAACAGATTAAAGCAGCCTGTGCAAAGACAGATGTCGTATGATGTAACAAACAGGAATAAGAAGTTAGAGCTCCAGTCCTGTCATCCTTTCTATGAAGATGTCATTGAGAACTGTTACTGTGATGTTGTAAGTTAATATCTTTAGCTCATTTCCCTATATTAGAGTTTGTGCTTGGTCCAATTCGAAAGCTACAGCAGACAACAATTCTGAATTAACTTTGTTGTATTGTTAAAAAAAATATTTTGACAAAGAAGGAAGTTGTTCGAGAATTAAGGGTTTAAAGCATTGATTGAGAGAAATGAGAAGAAAAGCCATGAGCAATATATTTTTTTGTTGTAGTGTTTCTTTATTATTCAGCCAACAATGCATCAAAATGGCTTTAATTTGAGTAAACTGTTAATGCTTTGCTAAAGAGGTTGTTCCCCAACTAACTTACAGAATGCCAATGGTACTATTCAGCTTGATAAGCCCTAATGGGCAGTCATTGTGAGCCATACATTGCAACATAACTGAATAAATGTTTCCTTGATCTAAACTTAATATATTAAAGATATAAATGACATTTTTCACACCAAAAGGAGGCTGTAGATTTCCGGTACCTGGAGAGTCATACTGACCCTTCCATACAAATGAGTGAGAATCTGTTGAGGACATCTTTACTGGAGGAAAGGCTTACAGAGGGGGAACAGACACAGTCAAACACTGAAGGTAAATAATATCTGATATGCTTATTAGCGATACTCTGTACACCTTGATTTATATGGTTCTCTCCATTGAAAGATGTAGAAACACATGAAGAAGGATAAATAATTTTTGCCACTCTAATGACGTCTTACTTGTCTTCTTTTGCACGCTTATCAACAAAATACAAGCTACCCCTTTTTGAAAAGGACTATCTCACAGATTGAGATTTTAACCATTTGAAAATGAAATATCTTTTACAGGTAAGATGACATCACAGATATAGAATTTTACATAAAACAATATAATTGACACCTTGTGGTGAAGATATAGCACATTTATTTTTATGAAAGAAGTTCTAACAACTAAGACTAATCACTCTCAATTCTGTTTCCTGGATACATAATCAGCAATCACACCAAATGTGGATAAATGAATGGTCGGAAGATAAACCCCAGACCATTGTGTTTCAAGGCTCAATCCTAAGAGCCTTTATCAATGAGGAACCACTGATGAAAAAGGATAGTTAACTACCTATAAGAAATCAATCTTTTTGTAACAATAGTTTCCGCCTAATATCATTGAGAAAAGGTATAGGTTTCATGCTATTTTTTGTTATTTGCATTGCTTTCATTTTGAACAAGCACTTCTACTGCATCTTTTTTATGGACTTTTTAACTAATAGAAGAGGCAATAACAAGATAAGAGGAACAATGTTTCCTTTACAAAGGTAAAAAACATTGTGACAAGGAAAGAGATACTCACATCGATTTTTCTCTGGAAGGAAACAGAGTGTGAATAACTATCAGATAGATGATAATGATATTTTTTATACCTTTCAGTTCTGCTTCAGTTAGCCAAAGTTAATTTCTGCACAGACAACACCCTCAGTTTGGCCTATCTTCTTGCATTAAAAGAGGTAGGTACCTTTGAATTATATAAACTAGAGTTTTAAGTGTATCTATTTAAATCTAACCTACTAGCCTTTTCCATATATATGTTTTTACCTTTGATAAATACCTTGAAGCTGGACAGATTTGAAATCATTGTGAAAAAAAGGAGAAATAGTTTGTATAATCTATAGTTTGAATGTTGGCTGCTGCGAAAAATTTATGACAGAGAAACTTCTTTCAAATCACTCCTTGACACACCTTCAGCAGAAGCTATTATGAAACAATGTAACAAAAAGAGAAATTACTTACTTTTCCTCACAAAGGTTTCTACTCAATTGAAAAAAAGGAAATTTTACATTGCCTATCTCATGATTGATTTCATATGATGGTTTTAATATGCCAACAATTTGCTAACAGATGCAAAACTTTTTTTCTAGAATATCTCTTGCCTCTAGAAGGTCCAATTTAAAAGTTACGCCAAATGGCAATTACAAAGTATACCCACTCTTGATTTATATTGAAGCCATTGTTATAAAAAGAGAAATTGTTTCTGACAAGCAATTTCTCTTTTTGTCATAACAATCTCAGGAATTTCTATTCTATATGCATTAAAGGGTCCAGATAAAAAGCTACTTATAGTATGATATATTTCATGCTTTGGTAATATGGGCTATAAACCATTGTGACAAAAAGAAAAATTGCTTGTGACAAGCAATTTTTCGTTTTGTCATATCGATTTCCAAAATATTCTTTTCAATATGCATTAAAGGGGTTCCAAATTAAAAGCGACATTAGATATCAATAACAGATCATGAACAATTACATATTTTAGAAATCACAAGCAATTTTCTTTTTGTCACAACGAGTTCTACACCGGATAAATTGAATGCACATGCAGCACACATAGAAGAAAGGATTAAATTGAAATACATTTATGGTTCATTTAGCCCACGGATGCAGAGCTGTGTTTCTCTGACCACCCAAAGACGGACATCTCCCTCCAGTTGGCGATTTATTACTACGCCCTGCAACTGTATGCTGCCATGAAGCCTTCGGATATTCCAGAAATGTCCCCTCTCTACTTACAACATCCAGGTATGTAGGAAGCTTGTTTGTTTGTTTAATTTGTTTTACATTGATTGTGAAGGAGGCTTTATAGCCCATCAAGTCACTCTCGATGACTGCATTGACTTTGAGGTTATCAATGTAATGTCTATATGTAAGAGTAGTAGTGTATAGAGATGTTGAAATGTGGGTTATAAATCTATAAAAAGAATAAGAAAGTGTCATTATGATTTATCTAGGATAACATTCTATAAACAGATATCTCTTTTCCTAAACACTTTAAATGCTTAAAATGTTGGAAATCTATTAACAAAGTTAAAAACATCTGTTTAAAATAATGAAATAATTGCTTTTCTTGCAAATTTCTTATCGCTTTATTGATTGATTTAAATGTCTGCTGCTAATTTAGAGGAAATATTTTGATAGATAAATACCAAATGCATTATACACTGCATGAGTTCTTGTTTAAAAAGTATTTCATATGTAACAGACTTTTCAGTTGCAATTATAAAACCTTTTATGAATAAAAAGGATGAAACTAAAGATTAACACCCTTTTCCTGATTTAATGATTGTTTCTAAACTATGTTCGATGCATTAGGTTTAACAGTTGATATGTTCAGTTAACTCTGATTTTTCATATACATCTATTATTTCAGTGAAAGTGATGAATGGTGTTAAAAATCTCTTGAAGAAGAAGAAAGATATGGTTTGGCCAGACTTTGTTGTTGGTATTGTAGAGAAGATAACAAAATACATCGAGATGTTAGAGGACTTCACACAGGCTAGAATTCTGAAAAATCTCGGGCGAGGTAAAGTAAATTGTTGAGTCAGTTCCAAAAGCTTGTGTCTTGTTCAATTTGATGACAATGAAACAAGCTTTTATATTTGCAGTGATTGGATGGGATACAGATTAAATGTTAGATGGCATTTACGTCTTTTTCTAAAATAATGACTTCGTATTGACCACCTTTGAAGCACCTGCAGCAGAAGAATTTAAAAGACACCCTGAAGATGAACAGAGAGTTTCTTTGATATGAGCAATTTTTCATTTTATTAATTAATTTTGTAAGTTTTTACCAATTATTACAAAGAAACTGCAGGTTTTCTTGATACTTAAAACCTGTTTTACATCTTATTTGTTCTATTAATAACCTTAAACTAAAATAGAAATTGATCATTAACTACCATGTAGTGTGTTGCAAAGGAAATGTGCCTTGTTGATTCTGAGAGAATCTTGTTTCCCTTAATGAACTAGTTTACTCAAAAGATAATACTTTCTATTCATTTCTAATTCAGGTATTGACATTGAGAGGTTTACTACTGACCTTGAATACAAGACAGAGACCATTCTTGGATTAGCTATGTAAGTAAACAAATCTTATTTATTCCCCTGTTGATTTTTTTGGTTTTGCCTTGGCTGGTTTTTACTTAAGCAGACAGGAATGCTAGAGTATGAAAAGCAAGTATTTTTGTATGGTTTATAATAGATGAAGACAATGATTATTACAAAAAAAACACTATTTGATGCTCTGGTTTCTTAAATTTTTCTGTTGCACATGTTTTTTAAATGAGTCTATAAGAGTGCCATGAAGGTAATCCATTATTGCAATTACCCAAGTGTCTATATCCATCACAAACGTCTTCATTTAAGGTGGACATTTTACTTTTGCCCTGCTAAGGCGTTCAGTTTGAGATTAATGTTGTGTATCAATGATGAGATACACCCTGGACATTGTCATAATATGTGTATTTTGTTAAAATCTGTAAAAACTAATAGCAGTGGAGCAGAAAATAGTCATATTCCAATAACTAATATCTTTATTGCTTCTCTAAACTCTATGTTGGGGGGACTTGCTGAGACAATGCTAATGAGTAAACACAAAATAGGGTTTGTCAAGTTGTTTGTAAAAAACTGTGTCGATGACAGTGATACACCCCTTATCTATACCAATGGAATACACTTGTATATGCACTCTTTCCTCATGACTTTATTTCATGCTACTCTTGCAGGAGTTTAGAGGAGAACATGTATAAGATAGCAGTATCTCTGGCAGAAAGACATAGTATACCACTGTGGGATGTACAGGTGGCCCATATAGAATTTCTGTTCACTGATAGTGGGTATGTATGAAGGGCCCTGAAGTGTATGAAAGGGCTTCTTACTTAACTCATTCACTCCATATGAAATGATTGTAACTGGTCCACATTGAAAGCAACAGCAGATGGGAATCATATATTATGACAAAAGGTTGTTTCCTTGGTGATATTGAGAGGAAACTCACTTTAACATAAGGAGAAATTGCTACTTTTTGAGAGTTGTTTTTTAGAAAAGAAAGTCCTCAAGCTGATCAAACTTTGCCTATGCCAGACCTTTTGCCAGTTTCAAGTACTTTTGGGTTTAAGCAAATGTTTCGTTGTCGAATTTGAAAACTTACTTGATGCCATAATATTTAAGTTGCCTAGAGTTGAGACTGTGTTAAACAATGATATGATCATATTGCAGGTTGTCAATAGAAGACATAGAAGCAAGAGTGACCCAGCTTGATGTTCTGGAGAACCTAAGGTCAAGGCCAGAAGAGTTTTGTGATCGCATGACGACTTACGTTTATCCGTCACTGGATGGGACAGACCAGAATACTCTGGCGTATTACTACACCACTATGGCAGGGAGCACAAAACAGTTGGAGGTGAGATTTTACCACTGCCACAAAAACCAAAAAAATAGTTCATTTTATCAATAAAATACATGGCAGGGAGCACAAAACAGTTGGAGGTGAGATTTTACCACTGGCACAAAAACCAAAAAAATAGTTCATTTTATCAATAAAATACATGACAGGGAGGGCAAAATAGTTAGAGGTGGGACTTTACCACTGCCACGTAAACCAAAAACATTGTGCACACAATTAGACTATAAAGTAATTAAGCGTATAGAAGGCTTTATGTTTATATTATGTTTTTGTCCTGTTGCCAGTGTGTATTTCAAGCCATAAAGTCTTCTACTTTTCCAAATTTTGATGATCAGTATAAAAATAACTATTCCTTTATTTGGTAGAGAGCATATGGACAAAAGGAGAGATTGCTTGTCTTTAGCATTGACTTATTTTTGCACTTGTTTCTTTATTTGAAATTATCAAGTTGACAGAAATAACATCATAAACGCCTGTTTTATTATTGATTTGGAAATATTTGTGATAAAAGGACACTGAAGCGTTGTGTTAAGTAAAAGCTTTGGACCATGTCTTAACGGTGCTTGTTCACAGATGTTAGGGAATTTGGAAGTTAAAAATCAATTTCATTAAAACTGTACAGCTGTACTTGAATATGATATGCCCGAAAGAATCGTCTTTGGAATCAAGTTCAGATTGTTTTTATTTCTTTAAAGTGTGTAGACAGTGAATTTACATCTTAATAAACAAAAAGTGACATAGCTTTTGAGAAATACAGCATACCGGGTGTAAACTGTACATAATTCGACAAATTAACGCTTCCTGAATTAATCATGGTTTCAATAGCTACTTTGAATTGTATATATAACAACACTACAAAATCTCTATTGTTTCAACAACATTTTATTTTGACTTTCAAATTTCTCTTCTGTGAACAAACAGCTTTTAACGCCATAAGATGAAACACAGATACAAGTTTAATGAAACACATGAAAATGTTTAATTGTTTCTTTTATAGGGCTCACTCACACCAGATCAGCATGTGAAGTTACTGAAAAAACTGAAAGGATCATTGAGAGGTATGTATTCTTGGTTCTTCTACATTTATCTACATCTACATCATACGTCAGCACAATCACACTTGATTATTATGTGACAGGTGGTGCTAGGTCAAGAGTGAGTAAGGAAATGATAGAAAGTTAGAAAAAGATCTGATAGTTAAAAGAAAGAAGTAAAAGCAAAGTAATGCCAGCTAGCTTCGCCTCTTCATCCCAGTCATCTCCGGTTACAGTGGCTGTGGCCGGCCCAGCATTGGGAATCACTAGTGGTTACTACTAGCTGGGTGCCCAGCGGCTGTTAGAAAGTGATTTTTGATAGCCCCAGCTTGAAGGATACCAAGTCAGGGGCCTCTGCAATGTGTGCAGGGAGTCCGTTCTTAATAACACACATGATATCATAACTTGTCTTGTTGCTAATACCCATTCAGAAGAAATACCGTATTGGAAGCAATTTCCCCTTTTCACAAGGTTTCCATTTAGGATCAAGTTGAGTTAAAAATTTTACTTTTGCTTATTGTGCTCTTTGGTTTAAAAAGCATTTACAGTTTTGTTTATATACAAAGGTCTTAATTTAGATGAGTTTTTACAAAGCCCTGTGTTAGGTATCAGATTGGATGATTCCTGGTTATCTTTTTGAAGAAGAAATCATTCTATATAGCTTGTGATTTCTGTGTATCCAGGTTTAGATTACAAGGCGTTGATGGACAAAGATGTAAACGTGGTAGAGGTCCTTTTACCTTGCCTGACTGCTTCAAACATCACCAATGCTGCCAAGCTTGCCAAGCAGATTCCTGACAGGGTCAGTTGCTTTATTCATAAGAATTTAGATCTCAACCATTAACACAGTCAGAAAAATCATAAACAATTAAATAGGTAGGATATTTACCAAATGACGAATTCGGAGTTCTGATGATAAACATTAAATTTGACATTGATACAAATTGGGTAATTAACTTAATGTTATAATGAATGATGTGTATGTCATACATGTCCATGTTTACTCACATCAATGTTCATAATGCAAGGTCGAGCATGTGTGTAAGTGACCCATAGTGTTCGGATTGTAATGGACGTTCTTTTCACCAAGGGATGTTACTTTTGATAGTACATGTGTACATCACTAAAGAAGCTAATATTGAACTACTTGTTCATTGAATGATAATCCTGAACTATTCAGTCACTTTTATCATGCTAAATGACATTATACAGTCTGTCAGTACTTTTTATATTCACTGTGTACTCTTAAACATTCCTTGACTATCCTTAAGCAAAACATGTGATAGTATAAAATCCGGATTTTTTCTCATCTATAATTAGTATGTCACTTGCAGACTTCTTTATTTCTTCCATTAACACTATCTTATGGATATTGTTTAGAATTGTCTTGTTAATACTTTTTTTGTACTGCTTGCAACAGATAGCTCCCTTACATTTACCTCTGATATCATGGTAATATGATATTATGTTTTATAAATTTTTCAGCATGGCGGTTATTTGGATGGAAGCGTGGTGTACTGTGCTTGGGCCGTAAAGTTCTTCTGGGAGGGTGATGGAAAACCAGAACCAGATAATGGCGTAAATGTCTAATTCATTTTCCGAAAATTCAATTAGAGGATTTTAAAGGTCTTATGCAAACCTGATGACCTGCTTCACAAATAACCCTCAAGTTTATAGAGTGTTTGAATGTTGCAACTGGTTTATGTCGCAAGTGTTTGACTGTTTCAACTGGTGTATTGAACAATTATATTTACTTATTTTAAAAAGTAATTTGTCTTTAGTAATTCTGTATGTCATGTTTTCTGGTAAAGCTTTCGATTTCAAATTAAAACAATGTCCTTTTGAGACCTTTACTTGAACAATGTCTGTTTTATCATACCTGTTGTTTAATTGAACATTATTGACAGAACATTGAAACTCTGTTTTTTAACAGTTGCAACATGTTTGTAAAGCAATCATATCACAAGGAGAATGTCTCCATAAAAAGGAATTTCTCCTTTTGTCACAGGTTTCTAACCAAATATCAGAAATCATAATCTAATGTTTCTTAAAATTTGGCCTAGTCACAAAATCCAATGTGTGGATTGACTTATTATTGATAGGCATTCAATGCCTTTTTCAAAACAACATTATTAATACGATGGCAAACAGTAAACCTAACCATGCTGTGGGCAGTTTTTCACCTTTACTGCACAATATTGGTCTCTAACCAGTGACTGCTTCCCCACATGAACCCATTTGTTCTGTGCTTTGAGACAAATGAATCATGGCCCAACTACGTCATTACAAATCGGAAAAAAGTCTTAGCAAAGCTGGATTGGTAAAGTAGAAATTTATTTACCAACTGTAAATCACTTATATAATGAGTTCCTAATATTGAAAGTCATCAGCATTTGATGTTGATGTAATATTTTAACTTTTTGTTATTACAGACTGGTTGGATACACCGATATGAGGCATGCAATGATTACATACAGAAGCTACAGCCGGAACAACTTCAACAATTTCTAGAGGCCATCTTGTTTGTTCCGAAGTCTAGAGTAAAGGTAATTTTAGTTATCAAAACAGACCCCTTCCTCATGGGTTCAAATTCCTATGGTGGCATTTGGATTTTTATAAGAGAATGTACCCAGACTGTTTCATAAAATGACTATTGTTTCACCAGGCTTGACAAGCCTTTATTGCCATTTTAGTTTGGGATCTTCCTCTTTCATTGTAAGTTTGGCATTGTAACATAACTGAAATAATATTGACACTTTGTAAAAGCTATATAGATACGTAATTAAGTAATATTTTGTATGTTTTTAATATCAAGAAACTATGTGTTGCTTAACCAATGCTCTATTTGGGAAAAAATGAGGCGAAATATCAAGTTGTTGAAAGGTTTTTTCGAAAATCCAGGAAACTTCAGTATCTTTTTAAGTTTTTCTGCATTATAATACAAAGAAACTGACCCTTTATGATCGAATAATAATGTTTTTTCAGCTGGATGTTGACTGCAGACAAGGAATCTGCAAACGTATGGTCAAATATTCACGACAACAGGTGAACAAGCGGAAGAAACAACTGCAGGAAACCGGCCAAGGGTTTGTATGAGTTATCTCCCTTGTAAGATTTTATGCCATACACATAGAAGAAGTAGATGGTTTGACAGGTTAACTTAACATGTGCCTTTGTCGATCCTTCCATTTATTTATTCTCAATGTGATGAACTATATAGTTCCAAATGAGCCTTGTCAAGTTGGCTTTTGAAATAAATTTTGGGACAATCCGGGGATACAAATCCACGCAAGATGTAGGCCTATTGTGGGAAATTTTAAGAATTAACATATAAATCATCTTCTGCAGGGGTTGCGAAATTTGATCCTAATTAACTTGTCCATGAATACTAAGATAAATTCTGCTCTTTTAATGGTTTCTACCCAATATCATATAAAGAACATTTGTTTGTCGTTCTTTGATTAAATGTCTGCTGTTGCTTTCAATTTGGGCCACTCTCAAACTCGCATAGGAGAAATGGTTTAAATGACAATGTTGTTTATTTTCAGGGATATGACATATGAAATGTTGGCAAACGTGTTCAACAATTACTTGAAGCATCTGGAGACCCTTAGTAGCCCTGTGATTGTAGAAATGTCAAAGTCCAAATCTAAAGTGGAGCAGAAATACATTGAATCATATGATTTGTCAATGGGAGATATTGAAAAAGTGAGTTTTTGTTTTCTATTTTCTCACTATCGTGTTGAGGATATAAATGTTAATGATTATTCTGCTATGAAAATGCTGAAATAAACAAAAGCTTATGTGCAAAAGTGATAGACTGAATTCTATGCATGTGAAGCTACATAACTAATAAAACAAACAGTGAATTATCATCAGAAAAAAAAATAGCAAATTCGAATTCACTCACAGTCTTTGCTTTGTCATGAAATGCTCCCAACTCATTCCGTCTTTGCTTTGTCACGAATTGCTCCCAACTCATTTGTTGGCAATGCTGTAAGCATCTCTTTATTAAGATATAACAATATTTTATACTGTTTAGTTGAAGTTGTGAAATGTATTTAGATAAATACACCAACTAATGGCGAAGGTGTTCTTTCTGAGGATTTGTCATTAAATGACAAGATGGTTGTTGTTTTGTATTCAATTATATCCCTTATAAATGCCTTGAAACATGGCAAATATGGTAGAATCATTTCCTCATTTATCTATTACCCAATGAATCTCAACCTTGACTATGAAAGTCTTACTGTGAAAATCTGTTTCATCAGATACACTGACTGAATGTGAAGATTGCACTTGATGGTGACTTGTCATATAACCTTATAGTGCATGAACCTACTTCATGCTTATGTAAACAAGTTGGATCCTGACCAGCCGCCAATTAACACCAAGTAAATTTGTGGGTGGCCTGTGATCTAACCTGTTTGCCTCTCTGAATATCATTCCTTAACAAAATTAAGCAGATATTTAAAATTTTGGAGATCAGCACTCTAAGGGTTAATATGTTATCCAATTGGTAAATCCAATTGGATTCATCAAAACGTCAAATATGATAATCCTTTTTTATGCATCTGTTTCAACAGATACACCGACTGATGGTAATGATTGTACTCGATGGTGACCTGTCATTTAAGGCCACACATGACCTGCTGTCAGTGGTCACCTCTAAAACATGGACGGTGAAAACTGTGGTCAAGGATGCGCTTGACCACCTCTTACAAAGATGGAGGTAAGGATGTTTTTTATTTCATTCTTTTGATATATGCTGGTTGTGTTGATGGTTAAAATGTTTATACGGTGTTACAAATGTATTTATATTTATATAAAATGACAAAATAAAAAGTTACTATTATTAAGTGATTTAATCTTTTGTTTAAGTATTTATTTTTAAGTATTTTTTAAATGTTTTGAATTTTTTTAGGGACGAAGCAGTTGATGAAAGAATTTCGCTTGTGATCAAATCTTTCACCACAATAACATTATTATCTATCCAAAATACGACTTTGTACTTCAGACTTTGCACTGTAAAACAGGGCTTATAATGGCATTAGAGTTATTAATAGAAAAGGCAAATTTACTTGTAAGAGCAACTTTTCCTTTCGTCAACAATATTTTGAAATGTTAGAAGCAGATTTGTGAAATATGGAGTTTGATTGAATAACGCGTTAAATGATTGTATTGTAATTTTTATTTTACTTTTCAGACATTTGGCAGATGAAGAAGAAATGATAAGCACCAAAGATCCATTGGCATCCCTACAGAGTATTGTAATTCATGTACAAGACCATGTGGAAAATGGGTAAGACTTACAGTATATATTCAATATAAACTCTACATTGAATTTGCTTGTTACATTACTTTTTGTGTCTTCAATACAAGGTTTTTAATTATCTATCATATTCAATGTATTTTCTTCAAAATAAGCTTTATGCTATCATGTATTCAATATAACATATTACTTTTCATGTATTCAATTTAAGCTTTATTTGACCTTTTTCCAAACTTTTGCATCATGCAAACTCACTATGTTTTTGATATTCTTTAACTAGTTATATAGATTTTTTAAAAGGTGTAGAGGTTTTAAGTATGCAACATATACTAAAAGATGGGATGTGGAATTCGACAATTATCTTGTAATTTTACTCTGCTCTTTATGTATATATAATTTTTAAAGGATAGTCTTATGAGTTGTGAAAAAAAATTATGTTTTGTTTTAGTGGAGATTTGATTAAGGCAGAGGATGTGCTTGGGAAGTTACGCCCATTTTGTTCAGATGCTTCTGTGGATGTCCAACCCAGATTGGATGTTCTGCACATCCTTGAAAAGGTCAGTAAAATGACTTTAACTCTTTCCCAAACAAATACGACATTTGACCACTTTGTTGCAGACGACTTTAGAAAACATGGTGGAAAAAGAAGAAATTGCCCTTAACGAGCAATTTCTCCTTTTCTCACAATGTTTTCTGCCCTTTTAGAAGATAATTTCATCACTTTTTGAAATGTCGTCTGCAACCTCTTTCATTTTGGGACAGTCAAAAATTTGTTGTTTTAGAAAGGATTAATGCTTGTATGGTTTGAGATAGAAATGCTAATCATTCTAAACTCTTGGTATTTGAGATAAAAATGCTATTTACTGCTATCCTTCACTCTTCCTTATTTGAGAAAGAAATGCTAGTTAAGTCCATAATTCTTCCTTTTTGTGATAAAATTGCTTATTATCCCAAAATCTTTGATTTCAGATAGAAATGCTAGTTATCCTAAGTTATTCCTCTTTGAGATAGAAATACTAACAATCAATAATTTTTCCATTTTGAGATAGAATTGCTTATTATCCTAAACTTATCTTTTTTGAGAAAGAAATGATGATCATTCCTTACTGGTTAATCTCCATTGCGAATCAAACCCAGGTTGATTGGTCACTACTCCCCAACATTAGCTATTTCACCACTGTAGATCCTCGAAGTTTGAATAGTATCCATTGTCTAGTTTAGAAAGTATTGTAAAGAGCATTTTTTTACGAATGTCATAGTTTTTCTTTTTTCCTTTCAAACTGTTGCTGATACATGCATTAATATTAATGTAGAGGAAAGGCTTACAAATATGAGTATTGCCTTTATCATTTCAGAGTTTTAAACTGTCGGAGGAAGACTCGTTGCTACTTACCTTGTATCGCACTCAAGCAGTTGTACATCCTGTTTGGACTGACCATGAGGTACATTTGGACTTTTTTTGCAGATGATTCTATACCTATTCCTTCATTAAGATTATAACATGTTCTACTAACTAACCTTGTGAATCAAATCTTTTACTTGCTAGTCCAGGGAGTCAATATCCATTTGTTTTTCAAGACTTCTGGGCTTTTTCTGTGTGAAAAAGGCCCATGGGACGTAACTAATCACCATATAGCTGTAGTAACATACAAATTCAACCCTGTCCCTACTTTTGGAAAAGTACAGCCAAACTTGTGTTAAGAGGCCAGCCTATGGGATAGAGTAAATTTGCTGTTTAAGACAGGTTGGCTGCTTAACACAAATTGATGAACACTCTAAATCTAACAATTAGACTTTCTGTAGTGGTTGTTTAAGGCAGATTGGCTGCTTAAAAGGGTGGTTTCTTAACACAAGTTAGACTGTATTTATTTGCAAACACTGTGACATAAAAAGAAGGTCTTCTTACCATTGATACAATTATATGTATCAAAGTGTTGTGAATACAATGTTTAGAAAATTGCTGGGTAAAGGCTACACTCATAACACTCTTCTGTCTCATTGAAACAATCTTAACCCTTTCCCAAACAACAAATTTTCAACTGTCCCAAATTGAAAGGGTTTGCTGACAACATTTCAAAATGTGATGAAATTGTAAAATATTCTTCTGATAGGGCAGAAAATGTTATGGGAAAAGGAGAAATTGCTCGCTACGAGCAATTTCTCCTTTTCCCACAATGTTTTCTAAAGTCGTCTTCAACAAAGTGGTCAAATGTCGTTATTGTTTGGGAAAGGGTTAATGCATATTCACAATATAGAGTTTTGTGCTAATATTAGAAATTAACAAGTGAAGCAAGTTCTTTCTTTTGATCTTTAATTTGTCAACACTTTTTCGACAGGTTGGGGAGAAGGAAGTATCTACAGCTGATTCAAGAAAGCAGTTGTTCTCGCAGCTCCTTGATAGGGCTGTAAATGGTGTAGGAGATTCGTCAGCCGAGAAAGAGTACTCTGCCCTTTGTCAGTTACTGAAGTTGTGGCCTAAATTCACAGTTACAGGGTATGTGTTGAGGAAGTGAATTAATTATAAGTTGTTTATTAGTTTGGTTTGCTGATGGCATTTTTATCATCGCTTCAAAAGTATTTTGGTAACAATAAAGTGAGGTCAAAGCACAGTGATAGTTTAAAGGTTTAAAGAAATTAACTTGTAGATTCAAAATTTAGTCACATCTGTGAACAAGGACTGTTAAGGTGCAGCACTGGTAACATGGTGGTCGTGGGTTCAATCCTTACCTGCAGCTCTGAAACTTTTTCATGTGAGTGTATTTGTGCTCAACATTGCTGAGCACTAGCCAAGTGCTTATTAACTCTTTACCACACTTTGTAAACATGTGAAAAAACTTTCAGTCCTGCTGTTGGGATACATGTATAGATTATAAAAGCATTGTCACAAGAGGAGAAATTGCTTGTCACAAGCAATTTCTCCTTTTGTCACAATTCTTTATGAATGCCGTCTGCTGCAAGACACAAAGAGGTGGCGTTAGGTGGTAATGTGTTAATAAACCTATGAATTTCAGCTCAGACAGAGAAAGTCCCTGGATTGTTCTGCTCAGCTCCATGTGTTCAAGTGGAAGTCAAGCCAATATAAACCTAGTCCTTGAAGTTGTGAAGGAAACAAAATATGTTCATCCATCAAAAGAGGTAATGAATACTAGTGAACTATTTGAATTTTTTATTTATTCAGTGTGTAATTAGGGTTTGTGATTCTAGATTGAATCCAGCAGGGCCTCATAAGCTTTACACTTAGAATACTGGATGATTTTCTAAAAATAGATTTTTGTGTTGTCTGCTTTCCAAAAATCTGCTTTATTTTGATGATGTTGATACTCAGATTAGAGATTAGCAAACAGGTTAGATCGCATGCCAGCCGCCAATTAATTTAGCGTCTGGCCTGGATCCAACCTGTTTGCATAAGTATGAAATTGGTTCCAGCACTGTAAGGGTTAATGGGTAGTGAGTCTTACCTAGAATACAGGGGTTCCGAGTTCAATATTGGGCCTTATAAATGTTCTCTCTGAGGATAAGTGAAGGCATTGTGATATGATTTATTTGTCTCTCACCAACAATCTATTATGTTCATGTGGGAAAGCAGTCAGCAGTTTGGATAGAATATTGTGTAGTTCTGGTGAGGGAATACCAGGAGCATGAATAGGTGTGCTGACTGCTTTAAATCCTCAATCCAACAACAACAACTAGAGAGGTTTATGTGTTTTAAACCTTCTTTAAAGAAGATGACTTTTAGCTCTCAATTAATTGATGCTTTTGTATTCCTAGAGTTGAAAGAATATAGTATCTGCATATAATTAGAAAATATGAACTTCCAGGGATAAAAGAAACAATTGTCTCTGTAATGTAAAGCAGAAGAAAGTCTAAGTAAATTGAAAATGATAAGCTCATTTCTAAGATTAGATATTGTTTCTAAGATTAAAGTATTTTTTCTAAAATAAAACATATTTCTAAGATTAAAACTTATTTCAAAGATGAAAGCTAATTTCCCTTATTAAAGCATATTTCCAAGACTAAAGCTCATTACTAAGATTCAAACTTATTTCTGTTAAAGCTTGATTCTAAAATTAAAGTTTATTTCTAAGATGAAAGCTTATTTCTGCTTCACAGAGTACAGAACACCTGTACAAGTCGATGATTGAGAAAGGCTACAGACTACAGGGTGTCAAATTGTGTCTGATTTCTGGGCATAATGAACTGTTTACTGCCGCCCTTGAAACATTGTCAGATATCCCACAGGTAAGTTTGATTAATCCTTTCAACCTGTTCCCCCCTATGGGATTTTGTTACTGATCCAAATTGAAAGACATGGGCATACAACAATCATTGAGTATGACAAAGGATATTTCGATTATAATATTTAGTAAAAGCTATTGTGTTTAAAGATGAAATTGCTTTTTTTTAGTAATTTCTTCATTTATTTATACACTGGTTTTTTTTTTTTCATTTTGAATGTTAAATCTCAGACTTTGTTAACTCCAAAGAAAAAAGATATATGTAGCACCTTAGATGTAGTAAGGACTTATTTAACCCTATTTTGTTCTTTCTATATTTTCCAGACTGATGACGATGAACTATTTTTGTTGTTGCTAAGACACAACCTGGTACCCGACCTTGTCCCTACTTGTCATTATCCAATCATAATTCAATATGTGTTGGCCAATCAAGATGAAGACAGTGTGTCACATGATTATTTAAATGTTGAGAAATTAGCCAATCAGCTCAAAGAAAAAGGATTTGAAGCAGAGGCTGGTTCCTTGCTCATGCAGCAAAGGTCAACCCATCCTTTGTTGCAAACATTTGGTTCTGCTCTCGGATCCTTAGGTAAATGGTTTAAATAGAATATTTGTTAGAAAAATTATATGTTTTCACTATTCCCTCATATGTTTCATTGTTAATGCTCCAAACTGAAATTACCCACAGTCAATATAAGGTATAAGATATAACATTTTTTTTGTAATTCAGAAAAGTCCTATTAACTTAAGTAGAACATGCTTGTTACAATCAATATTGCATTTTTTCAAAATTGTTTCGTTTGTCATCAGCTGCAAATGTGACAAAATGATTTTTATGGAGTAAAGAGTTATATAGGATATTTGTTATATTTGTATCATCACATGTTAAATTTGTTTGTTTTGTTAAATGCTTAAGTCAGAGGCTTGTGGATGAACTAAATAGACTCCACTTTCTTCTTCGGAATTTACACAATTTTTCAGTTATTTTGAAATGCCAGCGTATTATTACTGGTAAACCAAACATAACTGAAAGTCAATTAGGGCTTATTAAAGTGGCATGGAAGAGCAACTCACCTTCCCTTTGTAAACCTGGAGACTTCATGTTGTAAAAGTCCAAAAAGGTTAGATGAGATACAATCTCTCAGAAATGCTCTTTTTATTTCAACCCTCTCACTACATGTACAACAGATAGCATGTTAAAACACTGCAATAAAATAAAGTTTGCTCATCATGAGGTAACTCTCCATTTTGCCACATTTTGACACCCTTTCTTTGAGAGTTCAAATCCTGCTGATCGCATTTGGATTTTCATGAGACGTAGTCTCACAACTGAATTTCGAAGTGCAGATGGTTCTACCCTACTTGACCAGTCTTTATGGGCAGTTGAGTACAGGTCTTTTTTCATTGTTAGATTCTGGCATCGCAAAATGAATGAAATGAGTTGACACTAGGTAAAACCCACATAAACAAATGAATAGATATTATTGTTTTCATTGGTGATGTATTTAATTCTTGGTAATGGTTATACCCTTGATAAACGTGATCGAAGTTATTGTAAAACATCTGTTGAGTTTTATTGAATAAATAGCCTTTTTTTTCTTAGATAATGAGTCCTTATGCCTGCATAAAGAATGTTGAAGTAGAATTTCATTTTCAGTCTATTTAGATAAAAAAAAATGAATTGAGAACCCCAATTGAAAGTATGAGCAGAATTTTTATGCTGTGACTGAAAGCTGTCGGTGACTCAAATTGGGGGTTCAAAATGGAAGCACTATTAGGTGACATTTACGAAATTGTTCTTCCTGAAAATTGGTAGACATGTTTGATAAAGGGAGCTCTTTATTTCGTCCTTTGTTAAAATCATTTCAACATATGATTTCCCTTTCCTTAACATTAGTTCCAACCGATTTTAGAAATGTAATAGTCATCTGAATCATCTATCTAATAAAAATCAGTTCGAAAAATGATGATTTCCCCTCATGAGAAATTTATCATTTTGTCACTGTGGTTTCTACCACGATGAAGACCTGTTTGTCAGTCAGATGCCATTCTGTGTAGATGTAATGGACTCATTTTCTAGAAAGTGGTTTAAAGATACCTGAATTATTTTTTGTTGTGTTTTTTGATACTCCAGAACTTGTACGATCACATTCAAATAGTATTTTTTTCCATTTCCTAATTCTATTATAAAAAAGATGAATCAACAGCAATAAATTGAAGATTATAGTCCAGTGTCAAGGCAGTTTAGTGCACCTATCCATGCTCTTTTAATTCTTAGCAAGTACTGCACATTTGTTTGGAATTCACTTGCTTCCCCTTTGAGGACTCTCTTTGTTTAGAAGTGTGTTGGTTGGATCGAGGTATAACACTGTTCTCAAAAGAATTTTAGTTATATCGCATTTCAATATGCCTGGCGTAGAAGTAGACTATACCTTTACCTTTTACCCTCCTTTTTCTAATATGAGAGCTACTTTGACGAATGGAAGCAATTGCTTGTTGAAGGTTGAGGGATCAACACTCGGAACACAGATTTAAACAAATACAGTCTAACTTGTGTTAAGCAGCCACCCTTTTAAGCAGCCAACCTGCCTTACACAACCACTACATAAAGTCCCATTGTTAGATTTATAGTGTACATCAATTTGTGTTAAGCAGCCAACCTGTCTTAAATAGCCAATTTACTCTGATATAAATAGTCCACAGTAATCCACATTCGGCGCGTGTATTAGTTGTGTCTCGAGAAAGCAGAATCAAGAGGGAGCAAGCTAAGTTGTTAGAGATTGATGTAAAAATATATTTAAACTAACTAGCAAGACCCTTTAGGCTAGAAAATAAGAAGACAAATACTTAAATACAAATAAAGCGATCCATGTAAAATACTGGGTAAAGGAATGCGGTCCTCAGTAAAGCCATTTAGGGAAGTATTAATGATAATTTGTTATATTTTGTCAACGCCAATAAAGGTAAAACTGTTAGATAACACAGAACGCGTATGTTCATCCTTGCCTCTGAAGCTCACTGCATTAAAGGTGCTTGATCTCAGATATTTGGAAATTAAAACTTGATTTCTTTAAAACTGTGCAACAACTGTACTGTTATAATATACGCACTTAAGAATAGTCATTGGAACCAAAACTATGTCGTTTTAAAGTGTGTATACAGTGAACTCACAGGTTTTTAATCCAAAAGCGTGTTATCCCTTTTAAGATCTACTGAATATAAACTGTACATACATGTACTAAGATAAATTGACCCTGAATTAATCATGCTTTCAAAATCTATTGTTAATGGTATATCAAACAACTGTATCGTTTCAACGACACTTCATTTTGACTTTCAAATGTTCTCTTTTGTGACCATACACCTTTAATGAATACTAAACAACATTTATTGAATAGTTTGTTATGCTATACAAAGAGGATTTGCCAATGCGAGTAGTATTAATGGAACATCGTTAAATTACTTAGGGGTGTTCGTCCCAGCATTTGGCCTGCTGGTAAGAGTACAGAACTTGAAATCACACGATCCCTCTCTGCGTCGGTTCAAATCTAGGTGGCGGTATTTCGATTTTGATGAGAAGTAGGCTCCCGACTGACTTACAGAATGCCGATGGTTCTAGACAGCTTGACCAACCCTTTTTGGCAGCTAAGTTTGGGGTTTTCTCTCATAGTTAAGAGTCGAGGATCGCAACATAACTGAAATAATGGTTACGCGATGTAAACACCCATATATATGTATGAAACGTCCCAGCATTCGTAGGTCACCGCCTAAAGAAAGCACCATCAGCAGTGTTTAAGTCAGTATTTAAGAAGTGATGTTCATACCAACATAATGGCAGAACCATTGTTAGGGTTCTTTTTGGTTTTTGGGCATATACACCCTCACGATAAATACAGATGTGTTCGAAATATTTCGGACAAATCTTCCATCTTCGTGTTGAGAATGAATGGTTAGTGTCGTGAACCGGAAATTTTTATCGGGTAAGGCTTAGGTATAGTAAGGAAATGGTCATACAAGTCCAAAACTAAAACGTTCGCGCGGGTTTTATGTTCATCTTGTATAAACTTGCTAGTTTGAGAATATATTTTCTTCCTTATAATTCGTTCTAAAGACATCTGTATGTGACATGTAAAATGTCTGCATTATCGTTAACCATTTCACTCATATACATGTACACACATTTATAGCACGCGTTATGACAAAAAGATATGAATACTTGAAACAGTCGATTCTCATTTTGCTATAATGGTTTCTGCTTTACGTCACAAAACAATGTTATTTTTGCCGGGTTTTTTGAAGCGCCATCTGCTGTTTGTTCAATTTTGAACACACACGAAAACTCGATTGAGAGAATTGATCAAGGGTGAATTTTTAAACAGGCAAATCTTAGACGACAATCATTTTGGGAAAAAGAAACAAATAATTTCAACAATCTAGTATTATCCGGGATTACATGTCAGTCATAATTTTATTAAATGTTGTCTGCTGCAGATATGAATAAATGATGTGTTAAGGCGCATCGACAGTTAAGGTCATTAAGCGCGCTCAACTATAGAACATTTGTTATTTGGTAAAATGATAAAACTAAGCCACATATGTTAGATATACTTGTAACACTAAACACTTGCAATAAAGGATAACACAAACTTATATTTATATCAATCAGTTGATGCTTTAATTTGTTCATTGTTATTTACAGTTTCAAAGCAGTTCATTTTCATCAGATATCAACGTTTATGATATCGTCATTGTAGTCACAGTCCGTTTGGGAAATAGCGTGTCTTCATGGTGTTTGATGTTTTCATCGTTTCCTTGCGTACACTGAAATAAAAATTGTGTGCGTTAAGATTAAACAACAAAGTTGTTATTCAACAAAATGAAAGGTAAGAATGTGATCAAGGGATTTTTACGTTTTGTTTTTTGTGTGTTTATTGGTTGTGATTGTTTTCGTCCCTAAAGGAGTAAGTATAAGGCTTAACTTTTGTGGAGGAATAACCCTAAAACCGTTTTCACACTGTATGAAATTAAAGGACACTCAGTGCCTTTTAGTAGCTTTTTTTACACATATTTCACAGCTCTTTTTATGGTCATTAAATGATGTACAAGAACATAGATAATCCTCCAGGTTTAACCAAAAGCAGTCGTAACAATCTAGTAGAGAACTAATGGCTACACCAGGAGTTAAGTAATCTATCATATTGTCTCAAGTGTTTTCCATTCAAGCATATTTCATGTGTGTTACGTAAATATATAAGCGAGTAATGGGTAAGAAAGTTAAACATATTCATTAAGAATAGCTAATGTTTCCAAACCAGCGATGTGAGATACTTACATGTTTCCACACAGACGTTACACTGGCATTCTGTGATCTCTCGTATGTGAGCTATACGTTCCACTCGCTCGACACCGCAGTAAACCTTGATCTCAATCAGAGAGCCGGATACACCTGGAAACACAGGGAGATTGTATGCATCACTTGGCTTTTACGTTGTTTCGGACGTTTAACTGTTCACGAAGGTTGTAGAGGTGTCCGAATGTATACATTCGGACACCACTGCGATCTTCGTGACCGATCATACGTCCAAGATGGTGCGGGATCATTTTACAACCATAAAAGCATTCAGAGAAACTCTAGTTTAGAGTTGTAATGAACCTTCCATAGTCATTGACCAAGCTCTATGTTCGTTAATGTAAGATTAGAGCTTTGCATTCCTTTCAACAGTGTTCCATTTATACAAGACATGTTAGAGGATGTATTTAAGCTTGTGCCATTTTCTTACCTAAACAACACGGAAACACTTTCGAGGCATATGACTCTTGCCCATGTGAACGCAACCAAAAGAGAAATCACTTATTTTGACAATGACAGAAAAATCATTTATAAACCGGGTTTCAACCTCGTGATGCATGTGTTGGAAGTCAAACTAACAAAGTGAAGCATTAAACCATTGAAATGTGGAATATATTGAGAATATTTTTAGAACATGTTTATCTACTAAACTTCTCATATCCCCACATCAACAGAATGACTCAGTTTTCGAGGGATGCATTTATCCCTTTCAATGTACAACTTACATGTATCTATTATCTTTAATACTCTGATTTCTACTTTCACATGGTAACACCATTGCTCAGTTGTGAGGAACGCAATGACATCTTGGGAGACAAAAGTTTTAAGTCAAATTTTTCCGTTACCTTGACAACAGCGACAGTCGGAGGCAGCAGATTCGTCACCAAGCGCCATCATGAGAATACTCTCGGACGTACTGTTACCACAACCACCGGAACAATAGTCCACGTTCACAGGCCCGTCTGTGATACAGTCGGAGGCCTCGTCGTAAAGTACTTTGGATTCCGTGTATTTCTGGCAGGTGTCTGTGAATAATAGTGTTATTTCATTTTACGTTTTGATTAACATTTACGTTTAACCCTTACCAAATTTCCTACTGTCCCAAATTGAAAGCGTTTGCAGACAACATTTCAAAATGTGATGGAATTGGAATGTAACTTTCAGATAGAGTAGAAAACATTGTGGGAAAAGGAGAAATTACTCGTAACGAGCAATTTCTCCTTTTCACACAATGTTTTCAAGAGTCGCACTGTAACAAAGTGGTAAAATGTCGTTATTGTTTGGTAATGGGTTACCGACGTTCTCAAAAGCTTTTTCAGGACTGCAGCATGCAACGGCATTCGATGGCTATAAACCAGTATTTCCGGTTTCTTGGCTAGAAATAGTTTTTATTGTCCTAATGCTATTTGCATTACCCAGAGAATCACAGAAGGGTGCCAATTTTTTTATTCAATTTTATCATTTGTATTACTATTGTCGATTCTTATTTTTTAATCTTCTGTCTGACTAGTCTGGGAATCGAAACCGTGCTAGCCGACAGTCTGCCTCTGCACAACCGCAGTGAGAATAGAACCATTTTCTGCAGTTTCATATATAGTATTTTGAAATAAATATTCTATCATGTTAATAACGCATTTCATTATTTTCAAATGCGTTTAACCGTAACTGTAGAAAGATAGCTGCTCTTTAGGCGGATGTCATTTCTTAATTGACTACTTATATGTCGAATTCGCCCCAGAAATGTGATCTCAAAGGCAAAATATGTCAATTTTGTTACGCTTTTCCCACATTTTGTTTTGATTTCAAATTAAGCAGCCTTTTTCTTTACATTACATTATAAATATGATATCCAAATCAACACTACAATGGCTTTTTATAACAGAAGAAACAAGAAGTCTTTTGGGAACTCTTTAACAGCGATCGTCTGATGCAAAAAGACCAAACATTGTCGTTTATGGGAATTTATTTGAATGAGGTGTAATGTCGTTTTAAACAATGCTTCATTAATATCCTAGTGTTAGCTAAATTACTCATGCTTCTTTGACTAGGAATTAGATCTTTGCCAGAGGACAATACACCAAAAGCAACACCAATCAGCAATGTTTTTAAGTAACACATTATAATTGGTTTCAAAATATTCATCCATACCTGGGACTGGTACACATATTGGGCAGCATTCGTTGGGTACGTCGTAGCTCAGCACCTCATTCTGAAATATGCAATCAAATGTATTAACCCTTAGAATTCTGGGTAATTTTCTTAAAATAGATTTTTGTGTCGTCTGCTTTCCAAAATCTTAAATATCTGCTTAATTTGACGAGGAAAGATATTCAGAGAAGCAAACAGGTAAAATTACAGGCCAGCTGCCGCCAATTTACTTGGCGGCGGCTGGCCTGAATCTAACCTGTTTACATAAGCATGAAGTTGGTTCTTACACTGTAAGGGTTATTTATATTTCTGTCAGATGTACTCGTTTTAACTCATATTGATCATAGATCGATATATTAGTTTGTTTGTGTTTTTTTTTAAATGGAACCTTTTGTTTGAGTAAGAAGCATGACCATCCTTTTTAAAGATCATAAAAAGCAATGCGGCAAAAGAAATTGATTTCAATAAAACAAATCTCTTTTTTGTTTTTTATACTTTCAAATACATGCATATTTTCATTTATCATCAAAATTGAGTTGTCACTTTGATTTCTACTGACGTATTATCTTATTAACACATACCAATTTCTCTGTCGCAACAATGTCTCATGAACTCAAAATACATGCGGCACATGTGCTACGACAGGTTTCTTAACCCGCTGTCTCAATTTGAATAAGGTGACTTGTAGATATTTGAAAAAATGTGACTTGTCGAAATTTAAAAATGGGACTTGTCGAAATTCAAAGCAACAGCAGATGTCTTGGATATTTTCGTCTTTTGTCAAGATAATTTATCGCGTCGTATGCGACAGGTGTCTTAGTCTGGATGATGCAGACGTAGATATTCCACAACAACAACCTGAAGCACACGAGTTACAGTTGTGTTTAAAGTTTGTTTTATATACCAGAAGGGATTTAAAGCGATGGGGCCGAGAGGGGTGTTTATCACGTATATTACAAATAATCCCACAGACTGGTACACCACATTTTCGTAATTGATCAGGACGTAGAAATTCCATGCTACAACTTCAACTTGAAGCACCCAAGATACAGCTGTGTTTAAAGTTTGTTTTATATAACAGGGCACAGTTGTTGGAACACTTGTTAAATCTAATCATCTATTAAACTAACGGCTGATTAAAAATCACTAACAAACTGTTGGATTTATCAACCGTTTGAACAACTGGGTCCAGATCGACTTATACCAATGGGACCGAGAGGTATTATCGCGTATTTATATAACTTACAATTCCACAGACTGGTACTTCACATTTTCGTGTGCATTCCTCGTGACCGGAGACACATTCGCATGAGTAACAAGCGTCTTCAGGACTGTCAAATATTTCTCCGGCCTGCAGAAAAGAAACATATTGAACAAATGAAGGATTCACTCCGATATTGATCATGTTCTCACTCCGATTTTGATCATGTTCTCACTCCGATTTTGATCATGTTCCGATTATGTTGCACTAGTTCATATAGATAACCCAGTTACAGGAACCAAGATCAGTATATATATTGTTTTCTGTGATTTATTAAGCATTACGAGAATCTATGTAAGTACTTGAATTTTCTTTTGTTGTATGATTTATTTAAAAAAATGGAGAATGACCTATTGTTGTGTTACGAATTAAGAAATATATTTACTCATCATATGAATTGCGAAAGATTACTACGTCTATGCAGAGTGCAAAATGAAGACAGTTTGAATAATATTTCAACGAGCAACATACAAAGTCTTTCTTAAATGTGACGAGCTTACTACATTGTTTTGCATCGTGGTCTCGCATAAACCTTACGCATGTATTAGATTCTCGAAAATCTGATGTAAAGTACTGTTTAATGGGCAAGGAAGCGCAAAAATAGAAGAAACTATTTCCGTGGTATAACTAAAGAACCGTTGAAAATTATTTAATCCTTAATTAATATGATTAAATGAGATCGCATCTACACCTATACCAGGACTTTTTTTCTCACGATATAACTGGGGCTATCATAGTAACCTTGCCAATTGGAAATTTCATACAGTTTTCTCGAAAATTCAAAATTACATCAACTTTTTGGTTTCCTAATTCGACAATTTGATCGAAAATAATTCCCTAAAATCATCAGGCCAATGCTTCTTCCCAATTTAAGCCATTACCAAACAATAACGACATTTGACCAGTTTGTTAGACCAGTTTGTTGCAGACGACTCTGGAAAACTTTGTGGGGAAAATTCAATCACTGTTTGAGATTTAGTTTGAAAATTCTTTCAATTCGGAACAGTGGAAAACTTGGTGTTTGGTGGTTAAGGAAAGAAAAAGCCCCGTTCGCTCACCTCGTATCTCGTTCCGTTGAGATAACAGGCGTCGCACTCGCTGTTGTTGACACAGTTACCGTTGTCGTCAAGGAAGTAGTTGTCTGGACACACACATCCGGGGTCTGATATCGCGCAAAGGGATTCGTTAAAGCTGAATCGCTCGTCGCACTTCCTCTGGCACAGGCTGTTGTTACTCCAAACGAAGTTATCCTCGCAGACTGAAATGTTTTATTTAACTCTTTAACTAAAGTCGTCATCATCATGGACTGAAATGGTTTATTTAACTCTTAAACTAAAGTCATCATCATGGACTGAAATGGTTTATTTAACTCTTAAACTGAAGTCAGCATCATGGACTGAAATGGTTTATTTAACTCTTAAACTAAAGTCATCATCATGGACTGAAATGGTTTATTTAACTCTTAAACTGAAGTCAGCATCATGGACTGAAATGGTTTATTTAACTCTTAAACTAAAGTCATCATCATGGACTGAAATGTTTTTTTCAACTCTTAAACGAGTCGTCATCATGGACTGAAATGGTTTATTTAACTCTTAAACTAAAGTCATCATCATGGACTGAAATGGTTTATTCAACCCTTAAACTAAAGTCATCATCATGGACTTAAATGGTTTATTTAACTCTTAAACTGAAGTCAGCACCATGGACTGAAATGGTTTATTTAACTCTCAAACTAAAGTCATCATCATGGACTGAAATGTTTTTTTCAACTCTTAAACGAGTCGTCATCATGGACTGAAATGGTTCATTCAACCCTTAAACTAAAGTCATCATCATGGACTGAAATGGTTTATTTAACTCTTAAACTGAAGTCAGCATCATGGACTGAAATGGTTTATTCAACTCTTAAACGAAAGTCATCATTATGGACTGAAATGGTTTATTCAACCCTCAAACTAAAGTCATCATCATTGACTGAAATGGTTCATTTAACTCTTCGTTAATCAACCAACGTATGCTCATAGATTGAATTAGATTAGTGAACTATTAGTTGACTTCTAATGCCATCATCACAGAATGAAATGGTTTATTTCACCCTTAGTAAATCCATTAATTTTTTCTCATAGATTGAAATAGCTTAGTGAACTATTAGTTGACCACTTAACTCATCGTCACAGACTAAAATGTTTTATTTCACTCTTAGTAAATCAATTAAGTTTTTACCGTCGACTGAAATAGTCTAGTAAAATATAAGTAGACCACTGAATTCATTATCATGGACTGAAATGGTTGATTGAACAATTAGTAAACCAATATATATATATATTCTTACATTTGAAGAAGTTTAATGAATTATCAAACAACCAGTTTATGTATCTTAAATAGTGAAATACGTCATCTAACTATGGGTAAGCTAATTCATTTATACTTCCAGACTGAAATATTTTAGTATTATCTTCTGCTTTTGCTTTCAATTTGAACCAATCACAGAACTCCGTATGGGTCAAGGCCATTTTCCGGGGGAAATTGGAACATTTCCCTTGAACATCGAACCTTCGACCTACTCGTCCCGAGGCGGACGCCTTTACCACTCGGCCACGGTGACAGATAGCTTACGTCCGTCTGCGGATGCTTTCAATTTGAACCAATCACCGACCTCCATATTGTACAAAAGGTCAAGGCCACGTACCACAGTCGCCCATGTAACACACGTCGTCGTCAAGGACGTTGCTAGGACAATCAGCAGCTGGCTGGACTGGTTCCCTTCCTCTTTGTTTGGTTCCCTCTCCGCAGGTTACTGAGCACGGAGACCATTCCGACCAATCACTCATCACACACGTGACTGGAAAATTGAAACGAGAATGATTTCAGGGTACTCGTTGTAAGTCATGGTTTCTTTTTGTCACAATATCGTCGATGTAAGATAGATAATCATGAAATGTACTATATAGCGAAAAAGTTGCTAAGAGTGAGCAACATCAAACAATTTTTTTAAGTTAAACACCAACGTTGTTGTTGTTGGTGGTGCTTTTGTTGTTTTTTGTTTTAAACAGATCAGTATATGGCTGGGACTGTTTACTAATTCATCCACTCTGGGTATTATGTTAAAACGAGCCCTAGAAAATAGTGTCTTACCCAAGGACACTATTCAGTAAACAATAATACAATGAAAATGTCATATGTATATACAATCAAATACAATTCATTTTATTTGCATTGTAATACAAAGTCATTTTCATATTACAAAATAACAAAATTGAATTCAAATAGTTGTGTTGTTATGATACAACATACACAAAATAAGAACAAAATAACAAGCTGGTATTGGGTATCAAACCCGAATATATAAGTAAACCACACTTACTATTGCATTCTCCGTAGTTGCAGGGTCGGTATTCGGGGACCAGTTCACCACATTCAGCAAGGTCAGCTGGGTCGGCATATTCCTGTACTCTCTCCTGTATGCCGTCTCCGCATGTCGCACTACAATCGGACCAATCAGAGAGCGGTCCAGTCTCGCAACCTGTTCATGACGGGATAAGTAAATTGAATTAAATCTTATAAAGAATGCAAGAAGAATAGAAACCTTGCATTGAGACCAAATGAGCGTTGACCTGAGTCTTCTCAAGATAACAAGACTTAGATAATCAGACTATTGGTCTCATATTCGAGCAATGTCATCTTATATCATTTTTGTCATAGCATTCAGATTATAATGAAACAACGCAGGCTCAGACAAAACGGAAAGTTGTTTTCATTTTCAAACAAATTGATTATGAATCACAATATTTCTTATCCTTTAACTTTCAATCAAACATATTTGTTGGTTACCCCTCTCCCGCCATAATTTGATACAAGATTCAAACTTGCATGACATTCTCTAATAAGTTCGGATAGTCGGTTGATGAGTTCAAAATTACTTAATACTCCCTGTTCTCGGTGGCAGATAAGCTTTCGGTACTCATCTATCCATTTTGAACAACGCATCACGATATAACTGAGATATTGTTGACGCGATGTAAAAATTCTAAAAAAAAAAAAAACATTGTATCAAACACTTACACGAAACGTTAACGTTACAGTCCTCAGAGTCCGTATTGGCTCCCGGACATTCCGCGCCTCCGCACGAAGGTAGTGGGTCCGAGCAGGTTCGTGTCCTCGTCTTTGCGCCGCCCGTGCAGGAGCTCGAACAGTCCGACCACGGTGACCAGGCAGCCCAGCCTCCATCAACTGTTGGTGAAACAGACGTTGTGTTTATAGGGAATTCTTAACAAGGGGATGTAAATGTCAAAATGGTGAGCTTGAATTCATTTATAGAATGATTAGAATAATTTCAAGATTGTGACATCAAAATCACTTATGGAAAGGCTGAAGCCAAAAAACATTTAATTGATCTAGAGTGGCTTTGAACAAGCTTTAAGCTTCTTTCACAATCGATGTAAAACAAAATATGGTAAACAAATGGTAAACGAATAGTAATTGAATGAGATCGTAGTTGGCATAACTGTGACCAAAAACTAGCTCCGGTTGACATCAAATTTAATTAGACTGTAGTAGGTATTTTTGTAACAAAATGATAAAGTTCACAATACGAATCTCTCCTTTTAATGTTGAATCAGGATTTGAAAGATATATGGAGTCAGGAATCAATAGAAGTTTGTCTTACTTACTAAACAATGTATATAGTATTCAAAGGAAAAGTGGTTCTAGGCTTACCAACGGAAAGTGTGTCATTTACGCAATAAGTCTGGTTGTCGTAGTTACAGTAACTGAAAAAACAAACAAAAAAAGTATATCAGTCACTTTATCGTTAATTGATACATATCCTCTGCAAGTGACCTAGACATTTTCGAGATGAAATAAAAATAATATTATATGAATCAAATATGATCAAACAAATCAGGAACATGTAACAAATTGAGGATAAGCGGCTCATTCTTTTTCTGCCAGGTAATATTCAGGGCATCATCTGCTTTACGAGGAGATGCCAAATATTTTCTGCTTGCATTACCCGTGTTCTTTTACTTCAGGATTTGTATAGTTTATTTTACTTGACGTTTTCAAAGAGGCGATATGCATTTGGATAGATCTGCAAATTTTGCAGGCGGTGGACGGTCCGAAATATTGTGAAACCATTATATGAGATCTACATTTGGTTAAATACATATCTAATTATTTTAACATTTATGCCTTTATCATATATTGTATTAATCAAAGATTCTTATCAGAGAGTTATAAAGAAAGTATAGAAATTTTATCAGCTTCATGCTTTTTTTTTTACATAAAATCATGTTGATGACAAAAACACTGTTATACATAATTCACTACGTTTCAAAATGGAAAAATGACTCTTAACAAGTAAGTTTTCATCATGACCAAGAATACATGGTATATAAAAAGAGAGTGAGAAAAGAATAAAGATTTATCACTCTTATATCCAGCACTCTAACTATGTCAAACTCACCATTTTTCACAGAAGTCGTCCGAAATGATATCAAGGAAGTCGTATGCTACACCATTGATGAAGCAGACAGCTGGACAATCTCCAACGCTGCATGGCTCTGATTCCATTGTGCTTCCACAGTTGACGCCGTTCTTGAGGGATCTGTATGAGAAATGGGAAAGACGTATTTGTAGATACTCAAATTATGAAAACGGACAATATTTGCTTTGGCCAACGAACAAGAAATGTACTGCAACGAATATGGTTGGTTTTGGCCAAAAAGCAAGGAATGTGCTGCAACAGACAATGCTTGTTTTGGCAAAAGAACAAGGAACTTACTACAACGGAAAAGGTTGCAACGAATACAATTTCAAATGACCAACGGTAATTGTTGCTCGTACATCGTATGCGCCAACAGAGTTGACTCAATTATGCAAGGAAGATATCATGACAAACGGATACTTTTCAGCAAAAGCTTTGAATTTGCAAAAGAAAATGTGTATTGATCAATTAAAAAGAGACCTACATTCCGCAAACAGCAAGTTTTATTTCATTCATAGCATCACGAAGCACGTATATGTGAGCAAAAGAGAGCAAAATACATTCTCAACAATGAGTTATATTGATATCGATATGAGACACACGTGGCAAAAGAAATGTTGCTCTAAATGTTTAGTTCAAATGCTTATTCAATTCAGTCTAAAGGACTGCTTCCTGAATACCAAGCCAGTACTCGCGCCAATTTTGTAGGCTAGTCTCGGCGCTTTTACAAAGTCTGGTCTCTCCTTTGGTCACATGGAGGCCCCTAAAATACTGTTGAAAAACAGAATTAACCCCCTCACTGTGCACATAAATAAAGCGTACCTGTATCGGTTTCTGGATCCATCGCCACACTGTACGGAGCAATCTCCCCAGCTTCCCCACTCTTCCCAGTCACAACCTGTAGAGAAGAAATGGAGAATGTTGGCTAAGTTTTTATCGCGTTCCCCCATGTGGTGATTTTTGTGACTGGTTTAAAGCATCATAAGGCGACACCAAATCAAGACAAATACGTCTATGAAATTGAAAAGAATCCATTGAAAAGGGGAGATAATGCCCAATACGAGAAGTTTATCTGAGGACGTCTTCTACACCAAAACTTTTCAAAGTGTGTTATGACGAAGGAAGGGCTTTGAATTATTTGTTTCAGATCCGTGAAAAAAGTTCTTTTTACCTAAGACCGAATTTTGATTGATAAAAGCTCGCTTCGGATTCGTGCATGCCCCCATTTCTTGAAGAAGGTGCTCCCCCAAAATGTAGTGAAGGAGGATGCGGTCACAAATCTTTCAGTTAACAATCGTATTCAATTTTGACATCAATATCGATATTAAGATGCCCAAAAGACTGTGATATGATTGCGATGGATCTACTTTTATGAAAGAGATAAAACAGGTTTATGTGACGGGTCCAAATGAAAAACAGCAGACAGTTTTTATAGAGTTTGAGAATGATCAAATTCTGTTTGTTAATGGGTCGATTATTTTATGACAAAAGGTCAAATTGTTCGATACGAATAAGCTCTTCTGTTGTAACCAAGGATTTCTCGCTTTTGGTGTATCAAAAACTTAAGTCGATTTTTAGGAATGTTTCGAAATGGATAAAAGAAAAGAAACATAGATTCCATATCGAATAGACAGACTTACACTCGGGGTCGACTGTGCATTCCAATGTATGGTTAGCAGAACAAGTGCTGAAAGGTAAAAGAATAAATGATAGAAATAAACATTTAACCAATGGATAGCCAAAATGGTGTTCAGCGAAAATAAGAGAGTTCTTTCATAGTTTCATTATCTTTCTTTTCAGCTTTTGATAGACATGAACTTGATATTACACGTTCGCTTCAATTAATGATTTTACAGTTTACTTTATTGAAAACAACTACTTCAGCTTGCTTTTAAACAGGTCTTCTTTCAGAAAAGTTGCTTCTATAATAACATGTATTGCATTCAGCATTGAAGAAAAACATGTTATCTGCTACAGATATTGACACATCATCTAGCATACCTAGGTTTGAAAGATACATTGTAAGTGAATTAAAACGAATTCAACTTTATCAAACGACATCAAACACTAATAGTAAACCACACACACTACATACCAGATCTTGCAGGGCTCGTTTTCAGGGACGTATTCTTGTCCCTGGAAGAGTGAAATACCCTCGACTGAGTAACAGGGACACGAGTCCTGTGGTATACACGTGGTACCATCCAGTGAGGTGACGGTACCTTCCGGACAACTACATCCGGGCAGGCATTCACTCTCCACACAGAAATCGGAGAGTCGGTAATCCTGGCACGTCTGGTTACACGCGTTAGCACACTCAGACCACACTTTGTTGTTGGTACACACGGCTTCCTCTGAAAATGTAATGTTTTAAGATTTTAGTAATTTTGAAATCGATAGAAGGAGAATGTTCTCATTCGTCATTGTTTTTGTTCTTTTTTGAGTTTTCAGTTGCAGTTGAGGCAAATTAAGTATATATAAAGTAATGGTTTAAAAAAAAAGGAAAAAAGTGTTAGTGCACTCCGACCACACTTCGTCGTTGGTACACATGGCTTCCTCTGAAAACGTTATGTTTTGACATTTATGTTGACTTATCAATCGATAGAAATAGAATGATCTCAATAGTCAAAACACTTTGTTGAGCTTTCAGCTGCAATTGAAGCAAATAAAGTTAATATTATCTTTAATGTTATCTATGCCTCTGATGCACCCTCTATATACATTTTTCAAAAGAACAAAAAACATTAACAATAAAAACCTTAAAACGGTTGCAGTTTCCTTATCATATCAAACCGACTACAAAGTAGATGTATGACAACTGATGACATAAAACCAAAGTTATCCTGAATCTCCAACGAACAAATCCGGTAACAAGTAATTCAAAATCATAACACTCTTTTTCCCATGACGCCCCATGATCCGCACACATATTTATTTACCTTCATCACATGGGATTATGCAGGTCTCGGATTCGATACTGTCGTCACCACAGTCGGCCGTCAGACATTCCCGGGTCCTGGAGTGTGTGCCCGCATCACACGGCACGTTAGTCGTACAGTTGGACCATTCACTCCATGGGCTCCATTCGGGCTCGGCTGAAATAGGGATTTTTTTTATTTGGGTTTTATGTCGTTTCAACAATATATTGGTTAAATCGTGACGTCTGTCCACGTATGCATACTCCTTCGCAATCGTATCTACTCGGCAATCCCCGTAACAAGTCGGCAGATATACCTCGTAGGTAGTACATGAATACACCAGAAATCCTGGGGTAATTCGCCTTATTTCCGGCGGATAACGCAAAATGCACACAGGCACTAAATATGTTTTTAAATACACACAAATTGGTTATATAACACAATCGAATGGTTTTTTTTACCCTTTTCATTAAAGATGATCATATCAACACATCTTTGTTTCATATTTTGTCAATCAGCTCTTTTCGGCAATCCCCGGCTTGTGACGGGGATTGCCGAGTTGATACGATTGGCCCTTCGTTGCTGACCTACTTTCAAAAATGGCTCCCCATTACCTCCGAAGTTATTTTGAGAAATGGCCGAGGTGTTCCGAATGACTTCTTCGGTCATTATATGGTACATATACGTTCCACATGGGTAGCTTTTGGTGTTATCCAGGATTGAACGGTCTAAAATGCCCGACGATTACCACGCACTACCGCGGATCCTTCAAGCACTAATTTACCCTTAATTTCACTCACTTGCAATAATTTTTAGGTCAAAGTTTAAAGTATCGGGCGACAACACGCAAAGAGTGTGCGAAGTTGCTTATTGTTGGTGCTATCGAAAAGAAACATATTATCAACAGCGAAATGATTAACTTTTACGTTTTTTTTTTATCAATTTCTTCATTTAACCAATAGAAAAACGAAGTCCTGTGCTGTTGCTTTCAAATAAGGTTTTGAAAACATGTTTCACAAGCGATGCAAAATGATGAAGTTGCAGTTGCTTTCAAATTGGCCCTGTTACAAGAAAAACATCACACGAGGAAATCGGTTTAAATATTTTAAAGATCTAATGCTTTTGATGAGAACTTTGGAAAAATGTTTTATCAATGCAATACACGCTTTCATATTCAATGTAACTTGGTATTCCATAAGAGGGCATCCACATATTCGTCCAGAGAAGGAATACCGCGTTGTGTTTTGAGGATAACATGTGCAATGCTCGGGCGGGATAAAACTAAAGAAGTGTTCTTGAAAACCGCCTTTAAAACCAAAGAAAAGCAATCGATTGAACACTTACTCGGGCAGTTTTCGGTGTTACAGTCCTCGGCCTCATAAAGGTCGTCCGTGCAGAGCTGAAGGTTCGGGCCGGTTATGGTTCGAGTCCTTGACCTCTGACCGACGTTACAGCTGGCCGAGCAGTCCGTCCATTCGGTCCATGGCGTGTAGGTGCAGTCTGGAAAACAGAGTTATGGGTGAGTCGAGGTTGATCAATTCACCCCACATATTGGAGAGCGTGACTGACAAACCAGACGAAAGAAGTAGAGCTTTCCCGAAAGCGTAATTATCTCCCTTGATGAGTTATCTCCCTTGATTTCAAACAACTTCAGGCTATCTAATGAATCATTTAGGAATACGAAAAGAATATTTTTAATAATGTATACAATGCATGTAGGGGCAGTCTGTAAAACAACATTATGAGTGAGCAATGGTTGATTAATTTCACCACATATTGGAGAGTGTGACTGACAAATCAGACGAAAGAAACACACCTTGCCCTAGCCTTGGGCCTGGCCCTTACGTATACCCCACACTAGCTAATGTGGTTATGCATGGGCCAGGAAAAGGTTGTTATCTCCATTGATGAGTTATCTTCCTTGATTTCAAACTACTTCCGGCTAGTTAATGAATTATGCCGGAAAAAGACCTATTCCTTTTACGAATGTATACATAGAAAACATTGTGACTATAGGCTTAATTACTTTATTTGAGAAAGTTAGCCTTAAGTGGCAGATTTTTCTAAATACACTTTAATAGATGGTTCAAAGAGAGTTATCATGGAGTAAGGTGAGGTTTTAGAAAGGGGCAGAACTATTCGCATTAAACAGCAGTCTCGCTCGGAACTATTCGCATCAAAACGACCGAAGTAATCCGACGAAAGAATAAGATTCAAAATGGCGGATTATGGGTATTATACCTTAAGAATACAAGACACGAAGAAAACATTTAAACGATATGCAATTCATGCCAACCATATTTCTTTTTGACATAATATGTTTAAGGAATATTTTCTCATTTTTGCACTAGCCAACAAAAGGCTTACTACATGTAAGGGGGGATTTAGATATATTCTTTTTTTGCATTAAACAATTTCTTCATATGTTTTGTCGTTCAAGGTATGCTTTGGGTGAGTATGACACATGCTGTCTACGAAATCGAGAACACAGTCTAAATGGAAAATAACCCTCAATATGACTTAACCCTTTACCAAACACCAAATTTTCGACTGTCCCAAATTGCAGGAACTTGCAGAAGACATTTCAAAATTTGATGAAATTAGAAAATAATCTTTTGATAAGGCAGAAAACATTGTAGCAAAAGGAAAGATTACTCGTTAAGAACAATTTCTCCTTTTCCCACGATGTTTATTTAAAGTCGTCTGCAACAAAGTGGTCAAATGTTGTTATTGTCTGGAAAAGGGTTAAAAATTCATACAAAAGTCGACGGCATGCGCAAACAGGAGAAAAAAAAGAAGAAAGAAATGTAATAAGTACTTACTATCACATTGAGAGTGGTTGCAGGCAAAGCTTCCTGTTTCACAGGTACTGAAATGTTTATCGTAAAATTACAGTGAATGAAAAATAGCATTTTATTTGTGTTACTCGAAAGAAAACAGTGTGACAAAAGGATTGTCGATCAAATTAAGTCCTGTACTATTACGTCAGAATTGCTTGTTATATAACAAGCAATTTTGACGTAAAAGTACAAGACTTGTTTTTATTACGTTGGTTTAATACACAGTTTGTATTACTTATATAACTAATGCAAACCGTGTTTGTACATGTATTTCCAAATTTTAAAATTACCATCTTACTGTGCGTATAAGTCCTCCCAACAGCACAGAAAGATTCAAACAATTTTTCAACATACGGTATTAAGAAAGCAATCGGGGATGGCAAAATCAATGGTCCATATTCCCCAGGATGTTCAAAGGCATAAACGAGCAAGTGAAATTTTACTGAAATTTACTTTATAACCATTTTACGAACATGTGCAGGAAAAGATTTAGCATTTACGGACAAGTAAATCAAAATCTGTTTTTGCCATCCCTGGCAATATTGCAAAGTAACAAGTCATTGGAAGCGTCTCATCGAAACGTAAATCACAGCAAAATCTTTTTAAAGATTGGATTTAACGTAAACATACAATACGTTACAATCTACGTAAAGCACAAAAAATTGTATCAAAGATTCGGCGTAACGTAAACCTACCAATACGTTTCAATCGACGTAAATCGGAGCAATTTTTTTTAAAGATCGGACGTAACGTAAACCTACAATAAGTTACAATCTACGTAAAGCACAGCAAAGTGTTTTAAAGATTTACTTAACGTCAACCTACAATACGTTACAATCGAAGTGAATCACATAAAATGTTTTAAAGTTTGACGTAACTTCAACCTACAATACGTAAAAATCGAAGTAAAGCACAACGAAGTCTTTTTTAAGGATTTGACGTAACGTCAACCTACACTATGTTACAATCGACGTAAATGGTCATACACCTGTTACTTTTGAGATCTTGAATTCCCATTGACTCCAATGTTATATCAGGCATTTTCAAGACTCTGCAGAGTGAAAAATAGTGTTTTCTACGCATAGCTATATACACAAATATCAAATTGGGCCATATGACTCTCAGAAACCGTAATTAAATGGACATCTCAATCGTCTTATTTTTTTCTACTGTCAAATCTAGCCGACGTACCCGCATTTGTGTTCATACATCCCAAACAAATAGTCCTGCAATAGGCAATCAAAACAAATTTGAGAACATTCCAGGACTTTCATATATACAGGAAACTCATCAGTATTCTACCAGCTCATCTCTTACTATGCACCAGGGGCCCGTCTTACTAAACAACTTACGGAAAATGTTTGCGTAAGTCATAATTGATAAACATGGATAGTATCTTCAATGAAAGTACAATGTTGCAATGTGGCACTTCATTGGAAGCGTCTTGGAGAGACGATTCCAATGATGTGTCACTTTGCAATATTGCTTCGTCCAATATTGAAATAAGAGGAATTGTTGTTTTAGACTTACGCAAATCTTAAGCGTAAACTGTTTAGTAAAACGGTACCCAGAAGTCGAAACTCAAAATTTCCAAAAGGGACTACTTTTGGGAACTACGACCCGGAAGTACTCCGTAACAGATACGAGACCTTATGTTAAAATCGATGTAAATCACTGAAGCAACGTGTTTTAAAGATAGAGCGTTACATCAACCTACCATACGTTACAATCGACGTAAATCACCGCGTCTTCACCGACTGGGTCTCCGAGACGCACGGCCTCCGAGTCGCTGGTTGCTCCGGCTATGCCGTCCTTCTCCATGTAGCCGATGACCTCTCCGGGCTCGTACCCGAACTCATCCTTAAAGGCGGACATGTCGAAGATACACTGACAGGGGTTCTCTGTGCAAGACACGGTCTCTTCTTTCGAGCCGATGCAGCCATTTTGGCCTGGCAGTGGTGGTGGATTGCTGCATTCTCTGTATGAGGAAAAATGAGGTATTAGACTGGTGCCTTTGTTTCGGATGATAGAAGAATAATGTTTACGTTTGAAACGAACCGAGTAAAGACACCTCCAATTAACACATCCCATCTGGAGATTACTGCCGTCTACTGATAAGGGGCCCGTTTTACTAAACTACTTACGGAAAATGTTTGCGTAAGTCATAATTGATTAACATGGATAATATCTTCAATGAAAGTACAATATTGCATTGTGACACGTCATTGGAAGCGTCTCGGAGAGACGATTCCAATGATGTGTTACTTTGCAATATTGCTTTGCCAAATATTGAAATAAAAGGACTTGTTGTTTTAGACTTACGCAAATCTTAAGCGTAAACTGTTTAGTAAAACGGGCCCCAGTTGTGTTGTCTTTTAACCCGCATGTTCTCTTATACAATGCATCAGTCCTTCGGATGAGACTTTAAACCGATGTCCCGTCCTATGAGTAGACATTGCTTAATACAAAAATGGACATAAACCCACCGATATGATATGATATAAGGCTCCCAAATTTGCACACACGTTCCACGAACGTTACGCTTTGTAACTTTGGTAAGAAACAATTGCGACAAAAGAAGAAAATGCTCATCCGGAGCATGAAATCATGCATACATGGTGGTTAGTTTGATTGAGGTTAATGCTGTTTTTAATAGTATTTCGGTTATAACGCGGCAGCTAGCTCACCTTCATATGCTCCTTGCATTTCCTCACTGTCACGTTTGTCAAACGACTATGCAAGTGTAAGAACCTATAACGCATTGGTCTAGAGAACATGTAGGTGTATGGATAGGCAGCACAACCCATCGGTGAACGACAGTCTTTTACTGATCGAATGTAACTCTGTCTATAAGAGGGTTATTTGCTCGGTTGATTAGACTCACTTTTACTGCTAACGTCTTTTTCCCAAAAAATCATTCACTCGTTACTCCCATGGTAATAATTAAACAATAGTGAGAGACTAATCGATAGATATACTAATTTTATTTCGTTCAATAAACTTTAGAAAAAGTATTTAAAAAAGGTCATGACCCATGTGTTCAAAAATTGTCTCGCTAACGATTAAAGCTATCGATGCTCTTAAAATGCGAGGGAAGATCGGAATGCCTTCTAGGATATGTATATGCTATACTTGTAATGAATTACTACGTAAGAAAAACTCAACCGTAAAATTATGTTAATTATTTCTAATCACCTCAGCCTGGTTTGTTCCCCTTCCCCACAAAGCACGTCGCATTCCGACCATGAGGTCCACTCGGTCCAGCCAGGAGTTGCTAAAAAAAAGTAAACTCAGTATCAATAAATAAACCTTTATTCCGTTCTTTAACCCTTTCCCAAACAACAAATTTACGACTGTCCCAAATTGATAGAGTTTGCAGACGACATTTCAAAATGTGATGAAATTGGAAAATAATCTTCTGATAGGCCAGAAAACATTGTGGGAAAAGGAGAAATTGCTCGTCACGAGCAATTTCTCCTTTTCCCTCAATGTTTTCTAAAGCTGTCTGCAACACAGTGGTCAAATGTTGTCATTGTTTGGGAAAAGGAGATAACACAAAGTATAATGCTAAAATAGATGAAGAAAAATGATAAATATTTTCATTGCAGGATAAAAATGAAAACATGTTCATGTCAACTCACTGAAATGTGAAAATAATGTTATAACAAGTTTGTCAGATGATGAAATGTAGCAACAATAGTGATATAACGCACATAGCATAGATAAGACTTTCAAAACGGCGCCCACTTAAAGAGTATTCTTTAACATATGACAAGATAAGTGAAGGAAATGTGCGGTGACTTGTGCAGATTTCGAGCATATAAGAAAAAGATAAGAGTAACAAAATGGCGACCACTTGGGTAGCTTTATACCATGCATGACAAAGATAAAAGAAACACATTGGCGCTAAATTGGACAGTTTTCGAGGACACAACACGAAGAATAAAGTAAAGAAATGGCGACCAAATGGGTTATTTTCTACCATACATGACACAGAAAAGACGAACAAGATGTCGCTCAATTGGATCGCTTTCAAGCCAACATGACATAGATCCGGGTATCAAAATGGCGACCACATCGGTAACTTTTTACCAAACATGACAAAGATAAAGATAACCAAAATGGCGCTTACTTGGGCAGTTTTCTAGTTCGCACGAAATCTCTTCGAAGTCTGGGCCCGGGCACGGGTACTGGCCGATGTACTGGGAACCAACCTCGCACTCACGGTTACGGGTCTTGATAGCCATTCCACAGGTGGCGCTACAATCGGTCCATGGAGACCATTCCGTCCATCCGGGCATTTCGGTTGTTCCCGTCGACGAGGATGCTAGGGGTTTATAGGAAATATGTAAATAATTTATGCATTTGACGGTTCACTCCAATGGGATTGATTAATGACTAACTTGTCGAAATTGAAACCAACCGCAGACGACAAGACGATCACATGATCATTTTATTGAAATTCTAATCGTTGTAACTTTATGGGAAATAAGCGAACAATTTACGCATCCGTTTGCCAAAGGAAGCTTTAATGGGATTGATGACTGGTCGAAATTGAAAAACGATCACATGAACCAATACGTTTTATTACTATTTTCTGAGGAACCATCAGGATGAAAGGATGAATTGCTCATCGTGAGCAATTTACCATTTCGTCACATTGGTTTCTAGAGCGGATTTTTGTTTAATTGGAATGTTATTGGTTTAGGGCACAACTTCTGAATGACCCATTTTTATTATGCAGCTACTCTATGCTAGTTTCAACGCACATATAAAAACACAGAAAGGAAGTTCGTTTGTTTATTTGCATGGTTTTTGTATTAGTTTGTATGTTTGTTTTGTTTGTTTGTTTGTTTGTTTGTTCGTTTGTTTGTTTACGTCTTTTTTTGCTTCTTTGTTTGATTATTTCTTTTTTTCTTTCATTCCATATTTTGTTCGTGTGTCAAACATCTTCAATGATTTGCTTAGAATATTATTCTTCAATTTCGAATTATGGTAAAACTTCACAAGAGGAAAGCGTATTCGTTTACCTCTGGTTGTAACAATGGTGGTGCTGACGCCGGATATACCTGTTGTAATCGATACCATGGTTGTTGACACTGAAAAGGTCACAAAACATTCCGAATGAGTTTCGACGTGAATCGGTTCCTACGTTTACATCATTTGTGCTTTATTTGTAACGAAAACGAAAGACTTTGATTTAACTGGTCAAAAATCAATACAAGAAGCCATGATAACTGAATATACTACTCTATCCGGTAAAGGAATTGAGAAAAAAAAAACCTTTTAATTTTATACAAATCTGAATGAAATATTGTTGTGGCAGTGATCAACGCAGCGTAACAAGGGGAGATTACTGTGAGGAATTTAACAGTTGTGTGCTGCCATGTTCGGTTCAAAATAACTTGTGCAGAAACTAACTTCAAAGCATAGATATCTTTTTTTTTTAAAGTATAGCAAAGATTTTTCATGTTTTGAACAAAGCTGCCTCAAATACCATTGTGCTAAAGAAGAGCAAACGATACTGTTGAAGCATTGGTATCATTATTCTCTTTGTAAAGTACTTCAAAGATTTTTCATGGATGGAACAAAGCTGACTCAAAAACGATTCAGCTAAATACTACAAACGATACTATTAAAGCATTAGTATCATTATTTTCGTTGCGAAGTATGGCAAAGATGTTTTTATGTTTGAAACATGGCCGCCTCAAGAAATATTTTGCTAAACCAGGAAATATGTTGGGTCACATTTGTTTCTTTAGTCATCTGCAACAGGGACATGGTTTTCAGACGGGGTTTCTTTGTTTCTTTGTTTTGGCGAAAAGGCCATGCTTTTTTATATATAGAAAAGTGCCAATAAAGCGCAACAAAATGCATTAAATTTCTTTTCTAAAGTCAAATAAGGAAGTTCACGCAAGAAAATCATACGGCTGTCTTACAGAAACTGGATGGTTCTACACCCAAATTTGACCTCCCCCCCCCACCCACCAACATTCATGACTGTAGCATCGCATTATTATTAAAATATCGTTGACGCGTTGTAAACCCATAAGCAAATTAGAAAGTATTGAAAACCTTACCGTACGGATGGAAGCAGGCTTCCACCTTCAAAGATCCGGCTTTAGGATCTGTCAGTGGATCAGAGTCCTCGATAAGCTGTAGACGGACCTGGTTTCCGACGGTATTTGCAATCGGTATTGTGACGACTCCGTCTTCGTCTGGTAGAATGGTGATTGGCTGAAAAGAGTGGTCAAATGGTAAGTTAGATACGACTGGATTCTCCCCAGGCCTGTTAAACGTTGTTGGGCCCTACTCATGAACTTCAAAATTAGCACTGACATTGTTTGATATATTTCCTTTAGTTTATAAAAAATTCTCTTTCTATGTTTATTAAAACATTTAACTAGAAATTTCTAATTCAAGGACACATGTTCTAAACGAAATTGGCAGGGAAAGAAAGAACCCGCTATTATGCCATACATCCCTTCCCCAGCACACATGTAAAGCACCCTAGCGCCTGATAAAAGTCCTGGGTATCGTTTAACGAAACACTTTATGCTCAAAATGTGCGTAAGTTCAAAACAACGTTCCCTCTGTTTCCAATATTGGGCTAAGTAATATTGAAAAGTGAAATTTCAAAACAACATTCCCTCTCATTTCAATATTGGGCTATGCAATATTGCAAAGTAACTCCTCATTGATAACGTCTCTCCGAGACGCTTCCAATGAAGTGTCACTTTACAATATTGTATCTATTGTTTTCAAGATACCATCTGTGTTTATCAGTTTCGGTTTACACACATAAAGTTGTTTATTAAAATGGTACCCAGGAGAAGACCCTGTGCGGGATGTGCATATAAATGACATTTTACGAGATTTCCTTAGTTGATGAAAAGCGTTTTCTTAAATACGCTACTACGCAGGTCCAATGTTAAATGCTCACTAGATGAGCTGAAAGCTATAGTGCGAGTTACCTTTGGAATGAACCTTAACCCTTTACCAAACAATAACGACATTTGACTACTTTGTTGCAGACGACTTTGGAAGACATTGTGGGAAAAGGATAGATTGCTCGTAACGAGCAATTACGCCTTTTCCCACAAGGTTTTCTGCTCTTCCTGAAGAATATCTATTAATTTCATTACATTTTGAAATGTCGTCTGCAAACTCTTTCAATTTGGGACAGTCGAAAATGTGCTGTTTGGTAAATGGTTAAACAAACTCTTAGCCTTATAGCGGTAAAGACACAGACACGGTCGGAAAACACCTGAAATAGTGTTGACGTGGTGGTAAAGTCCTAAGAATCAGTTACTTTGTTAAACTGACAAGATTGGTGCGATATTTATTTAGTATCTTGATATAATGACAATATCCTTAGAAGGCTGTCAAGAAACTGTATTTATTATAGTGAACATGTATTATATGCCATATTTATTTTGTATCATCAAACATTGTACTGTAGAAACTTACAGAGTCGACTGGTACGCCGTCATTCAACACTGTGAGTTTAATCTCATCGATACCTTCCACGACGAAGTCGACGTTTGTGAACTCTGCAAGCTCTTCGTCCGTGTCTAGACTGATGGTGACGTTGTGTATGACGTCAGGAGAATCGCTGGCCGGTTCCCATCCGGTTCCGAGGTAAAGAATATCTTCGGGCTGGGCACCATCGATTGTTGACGACGCATCGACGGTGACGTCAGCGTTATTCGCGTCAACGACGGTGTGTACGCAAGCTATGACGTTATCGAAAGAGAACAAGTATTATTAGACGAACTAGATTAGTTGGAGTAGATAACGCTGGGTGGATGTTTTAGATCGTTACTGGATATTTTGCCCATTACCAAACAATAACGACATTTGACCATTTTGTTGTAGACCAGTCTGAATGATTTCATCTCAGTTTGCATTACCAAACATTAATGACATTTGACCTGTTTGTTGTGGACACATCTGGAAAACGTTGTGGATAAAAGAGAAATTGCTCTTAACGAGCACGAGCAATTTCTCTTTTTCCCACAATGTTTTCTGCCCTATTAGAAAATTATTTTTCAATTTCGTCAAAAATTTGGCGTTTGGTAAAGGGTTAAACAAACAGTACCTAACGACAACACATGGACGTCACAGGACAGAACAATCACAAACACTGCTTACGAGTCTATCATATTCTACTTCTTACGACACATACCAACAACAAAGGCTTTATCTAAATTACGATATTTGTGGTATACTTTTGATACTTATCAAACTAATGTTAACGTAGGCGGTCTTTAGCTATCTATGTGTATTATTTATCTGTACATAAAAGTTTGCGGTCTTAGCTAAAGTCATACATAACATAAGAAGAAACGACCACTATACTGGTTATATAGTTTACGCAAAACTTAAGTACAATCTACATTATAATCATATTTATACTCTACTCTAATGTAGAGCTTCCTCGTATCTGAAGATGGTGTGTCATGGATGGTCCTATAACGTAACATCGGGTGAGTGGATTCCAAATGTCGTACACTGTAATGGAAAAAATGAATTAACGAAAATGTAACCATATTTTGGAGAAAAAACTCCTTTGTTGATCTGCTGTTTTTCTTTTATTCATGTGGAATTCAGATATAAAATCGATCACATGCGTTTAGTTTCAATCGTAGAAAGGTTTAACATATCGAACCATAAGTCCGTAATATCGACTTGTGGAATGATGTAAGTTAAGAAAAACTATAATTAATTCCCAGCTTACCTAAAGTATTTATAGAACGACACTTGAAATGAAATTAAAAACAAAAATAGTACAAGTTGACGAATATCATCATATTCTATTTCATTGTCGTCTGCAAATTATTTCAAAATAGACATAATAAAAAACTCGTTTGGATTGTCACGGATAATGAATATCATAGTTATTGTAACAAAGACGCACATACCTGTCAAAAAGTGGAGAGACTCGCTTTGGTTTTAAACGAAAGAAAATCTATACAGGTAATGGTATTCGACCAAAACTTTTGTATGTTGAAAAATCATCCTTATTCCATTACAAAAAATGCAACTAAGCCAATAATTCCATTTAATACTTCGCAGACAATATCCAACCCTTTCTATATATTGTTGGGATAGTAATCTTATTTTCGAATCAAAATAACGCATCGGAATTCTTTGTCTCTTGACATTTGAAAATTTTGGTGTCTTTTAATTCAAAATTTGATTATCAAATAAGGCATTATTTGATTTTCTTTCTTTTCTTTTTTTTAATAGAACTAAGAAGCAAGGTACTGAACCACTGATAAGTTTCTATCGAAATTTATGTTTTTTATTATTTAATTTCTAAAAATCATAACACGGTTTAAGAATATTCGTCTGCTACAGACTATCGGAACGGTGGGGTCCTTTCGTCTATTGTGGTGTCAACCAGTCTGAAAAGTATACAAATGAATTGTAATGGTATCTACGTTTTACCCTTTACCAAACAATAACGACATTTGACCAGTTTGTTGCAGACGACTCGGGGAAATATCGTGGAAAAGGGAAAGAATGCTCTTATTGAGCAATTTCTAATTTTCCCGCAATGTTTTCTGCTGTTTCAGAAGATTTTTTTTCTCAATTTATCACATTTTGAAATGTCGTCTGCAAACTTTTTCAATTTGGGACAGTGGAAAAATGGGCCTTTTGTTACAGGGTTAATATGCAGTTACTTTGCCGTACATTTGTCGCGTTTTACTACAGAACAGCAGCTTAAAAAGTGCTTTATTACAGAAAAGAACAATTAAAAGTCAAAATAAGATGCCTTTGAAACAATACATTTGCTAGAAAATTGTTTGATAGGTACAATTAAAAGTAGCTATTGAAAGCAAATTTTATCCAGGAGGCGTTAATTTATCGAAGTATTTACAGTCTGTATGTGGTAGATCTCAAAAGAGATGTCTCGCTTTTTGATTAAGGTATATGTTAATTCACTGTACACACACTTTGAAGAATCAAAAACGAATTTTTGAATTGTTCATCTCTAGAAAATTACCCATTTTATCGCATGGATAGCCACTTGATATCATAATGAATGATTATCCCGTTTTATTGATTTTGTCGTCTGATATTGCTTTCCATTTGGACTTATAACAAATTCCCATAAATGAAGAGTTGGGTAGAACGATAAAAAAAGGCACTTACAATTTCTCACAAGTGACGGCTCTCCGTGTTTTCCGCTTCATCGTGAAAACAACTTTGTTGCGCCAATGCCCCAGCCTGTTCAGTTTATATAGCTTATGAAGATCGAACATAGGTAACATGTGTAACAGTAAACATTTGACGGCCATCGCCACCGGATCTTGTCGCCATTGTGCGCTTTTATTTATTGGACAGTAAGCCTTTCTTGGTACCGTCTGTTGCAATCTTTAGTGTGTAATAAATAACTTGCAGGATGGGCGGTGAATAAACCCGCTCCACAACATGTCTAAACGAACCGGCTCGTGAATATACGGGGTATTGTTACCGGAGTGTTAGGGAAAGTGCGGAATTGTGGCTCCGCATAATAGCCGATTTGGGTTTGTCTGATGGGACGAATACCTGAGTTAAACGTTAAGATCTGGACAATTAATTCTTATGCATACAGTGTATCATACCGCTGGACTTTATCAAAAGCATCTATTGATGGCAGTCGAACAAAACAAAACCTTTCTTATGGAAGGCAAAGTCCCTGTTATGTCATATACCAAATAATTCCCACATCTAACGGTACTATTTCAGATAGCGTTCATATAAACGATACATCAAACCTTATATCGCATTGTATCGAGAGATGTTTTATCTGTTAAGGAGGAGTCTATGAGTTCTTTTAGGAAGATACAAATGAATTAATGAGCACTTTATTTGAATTTTGAAACATCGTAGTTTAATGGAAGGTTTGACTCATCCGATAGTTTATCTTCTATCCGGTCCAACTTGAAAGCATCAGCAGACGAATGCTATAAAATCACAAAGTAGAAATATGGAGCACTTTTAAGAAACAATAATGACGAAATGAAAGGTTGTTTGGCCATATGGGAAAATGCGTCCTTTTGAAACAGTGTTTTTCAAAATGTCTTTACCCTTTCCCAAACAACAAAGACATTTAACGACTTTGTTGCAGACGACTTTAGAAAACATTGTGGGAAAAGGAGAAATTGCTCGTAACGAGCAATTTTTCCTTTTCCCACCAGGTTTTCTGCTCTTTCTGAAGAATATTGTTCAATTTCATCACATTTTGAAATGTCGTCTGCAAACTCTTTCAATTTCGAAAATTTGTTGTTTGGGAAAGGGTATAGCGAATGCGCCAAAGTGAGCTAACGTGGAGTAAAGGGTCAACATATGTCCTCACTCGAGATTACAGTTGAAGTGAATGTACAATTAAAGCTTTTTATCAAAAGGATTTATCATAAGGATTTATCATAAGGATTTATCATAAGGATTTATCATAAGGATTTATCATAAGGATTTTCATAATAAATGAAATACACAGATTATTTGTTCATGAAAGAAGCTTTTGTAAAAAAATGAAACATTCGGCAAAGGCTTTTTCTAGTATTTGCTTCTTGCACTGCAATATTGGAGTAGTGATTATGTAATGTATTGGTCTATGATACCTGAAGCGTATAGAAATTGATCAGATTGAAACGTGTCTTTTCAATTGGTCCATTTTCTAAAAGAAAAGTAAGGAGGTAATAATGAGTTTGTCAATGATTTACAGTATTAAAACATCGTCATCCGATAACCAATATAAAGAACTTGCGACTTGCCAAAATGAGAGA
>OX401412.1:21503359-21553255 GCA_947846245.1 Cerastoderma edule | reverse complement strand
TACTTCTACGACATGTCACATACTCTTCACTATCCTGTCATGTCACATACTTCATTCTACATTGGTATGTCAAATACTTGATACTCCTATGACATGTCATGTACTCCTCATCATCCTGTCATGTCACATACTTCATTCTACATTGGTATGACACATATTGGATACTTCTATGACATGTCATATACTCCTCACTACCCTGTCATGGCACATACTTCATTCTACATTTGTATTTTACATACTGGATACTTCTATGACATGTCACATACTCCCTTCTACCCTGCCATGTCACATACTTCATTCTACATTGGTTTGTCAAATACTGGATACTTCTATGACATGTCAGATACTTTAAACTACATTTGCATGTCACAAACTGGATATTTCTATGACATGCCACATGCTCCTCACTTCCCTGTCATGTCACATACTTCATTCTACATTGGTATGTCAAATACTTATTACCTTTATGACATGTCATGTACTCCTCATTATCCTGTCATGTCACATACTTCATTCTACATTGGTATGTCACATACTGGATACTTCTATGACATGTCATATACTCCTCACTACCCTACCATGTCACATACTTCATTCTACATTGATATGTCAAATACTAGATACTTCTATGACATGTCATACACTTCTCACTATCCTGTCATGTCACATACTTCATTCTACATTGGTATGTCACATACTGGATTCTTCTATGACATGTCACATACTCTCTTCTATCCTGTCATGTCACATACTTCATTCTACATTGGTCTGTCAAATACTTGATACTCCTATGACATGTCATGTACTCCTCATCATCCGGTCATGTCACATACTTCATTCTACATTGGTATGTCACATACTTGATACTTCTATGACATGTCATATACTCCTCACTACCCTACCATGTCACATACTTCATTCTACTTTGATATGTCAAATACTAGATACTTCTATGACATGTCATACACTTCTCACTATCCTGTCATGTCACATACTTCATTCTACATTGGTATGTCACATACTGGATACTTCTATGACATGTCATATACTCCTCACTACCCTACCATGTCACATACTTCATTCTACTTTGATATGTCAAATACTAGATACTTCTATGACATGTCATACACTTCTCACTATCCTGTCATGTCACATACTTCATTCTACATTGGTATGACACATATTGGATACTTCTATGACATGTCATACACTTCTCACTATCCTGTCATGTCACATACTTCATTCTACATTGGTATGACACATATTGGATACTTCTATGACATGTCATACACTTCTCACTATCCTGTCATGTCACATACTTCATTCTACATTGGTATGTCACATACTGGATACTTCTATGACATGTCATATACTCCTCACTACCCTACCATGTCACATACTTCATTCTACATTGATATGTCAAATACTAGATACTTCTATGACATGTCATACACTCCTCACTATCCTGTCATGTCACATACTTCATTCTACATTTGTATGTCACATATTGGAATCTTCTATGACATGTCACATATTCTCTTCTATCCTGTCATGTCACATACTTCATTCTACATTGGTCTGTCAAATATTTGATTCTCCTATGACATGTCATGTACTCTTCATCCTGTTATGTCACATACTTCATTTTACATTGGTATGACACATATTGGATACTTCTATGACATGTCATATACTCCTCACTACCTTACCATGTCACATTCTACATTGGTATGTCAAATACTAGATTCTTCTGCCATTTCACATACTCCTCACTTCCCTGTCATGGCACATACTTCATTCAACATTGGTTAATCAAATACTTGGTACCTCAATGAAATGTCACATACTTCTCACAACCCTGTCATAGCACTTGCATTATTCTACATTGGTATGACACATATTGGATATTTCTTTGACATGTCACATACTCCTCACTACCCTGTCATGGCACATACTTTATTCAACATTGATAAGTTAAATACTTGATACTTCTATGACATGTCACATACTTCTCACAGCCCTGTCATAGTACATACTGGATACTTTTATGACATGTCACATACTCCTCACTTCCCTGTTATCGCACATACTTCATTCTACATTGGTATAACAAATTATCTGTCATGTCACATGCACTATACTTCATGACCCTGTCACACCACTCACCCCTACTACAATGTCATGTACAATTTCATGTATGTTTAATGATGAAAATGATTGACATGTACATGTAAAATATGCCAATATCATTTTTCTTCTACTTTAAGGTTCGAGCAGTTCTATCATAGAAGGAGCATAACCATGAGGCTAACTTCAACAAGATTAAGACAACTAAAGCTATCAATGTGATAAAGGACGAGGCTAACTTAAACATCAGTCGCGGATGCCCTTAGCAGCTTCTAGTTGACATTCATCAACCTCTACAAGTGAACAAATACCACCCAAATACCCTGCATCACTTCAAGAACTAGACGTTTCTGAAGAATGGAAACACACTGACAAGCACTACAGACACCCTTTCCTTCTACATGATAGCGCGAGGGAATCTGAGAACTGTATCCTCATGTTTTGAACTGGCCAAGCCCTGAGACACCTGTGTGCATCGAACATGTGGTACATGGATGGAACTCACCCACCAACTAGAGGTCTCCTCAGACAGTTGAATATCATTTGTGCACCTCTTGGGAACACAGCAGCTGCTGTGAGCTGTATTTAAGCCCTTTTGCCTGGTGAATCCATACACCTACCCTAATTGACTTATTTTGCATACAAGACCATATGCTTTTCTGTTCCTTAAAGACGGTTCCATACTTTGATAAAGGTTGTGTGAGGTTTGAACTTAGGACATTCCAAAAAAGTAGTCTATTTGGTAAAATAAAGGCTATTTTCATTAAAACAAAGGCTTGCTTCTTCATTTGTTTAATGACATCTAGCAGGAAATGGTTTAATTATGTTGTTTGAGACAGAAATTTAAGGGTTTTGGGGGTAATCTAAGGTGGATATATATATGGGCTTTTTAAATTAGTATGGGAAAATGTGTGCAACATAGCTTTGTACTCATGATGTGTTATTTATGGTGTGAGAAATGTGATTTCTTTAGCTAGAAATAACTGGACAATTAAACGATTGACTAAAAATCCTCTTTAGTATGTAAAGGAAATTATTTTTTTTTAGAACATTATGGGAAAATTAGTCAAATTGGTCCTCATCTTAACACTGAACATTTTCATGTTACAAAGCAAATGACTGATTTTCATGCATACATGTATAAGGGCTTTTAAAACGGGTGAATCCTTTATTAAAGGATATCTTTGGAAAAGCAGACCCAAACATGCAATCCATATTTAAATGATTGGTATAAAAGTGTATATTTTTTCAATGGCAGAAAATCCATATCTAAAATACTTTCTAAAACACAGCTATTGAGAAGAATGTTTGATATTCAGGCTTTATCTACAGACATGTCCAAAAATTTTCATTGGAAAAATAGCATTGGGAAAGAAATCATTGATTTTTAACTATGGTTTCCTCTTGTCCACCAATGTTTTCATTAACTGGTTTTCAACAGTTTTCTTAAAACTAGCATAACATATGAATAAAACTCACCAACTAACATGCAATGGATATATGGTAAGATAACAATAATAAGTAATATAAATGATAATAATAACCATAAATGATGTTGAAATGATGATGGTTGTGATATGAGGAACATGATATAAACTTATGAAGATTTTGGGAATGAGCAATTTGTCCATCAAATTGAATTAAAAAAGTTTGACATAATTTTTTATAGGATTGTGTGATTGTTTCTTTTGCACTTTACCAGCCGCCTTAACCTGTTTCACTTGAAATACCTTTGAACAGCTCTTTTTGTCTTTTTACAATTATTGTAACACATACATTTAAGACTGTAAAATGCTGTTTCGGTTAAGGAAAAGTATTATTTAAAAGCCTTTAAAAGTCCAGTGTGAGATCAGACAGTATGAGATGATGTATGGGAGGGAATGTCATTTCAGATGTGCATTTCAGATCATTGCTCGATGAAATGTAGTGGCATCAAATATAGTTGACAATCATATTTCCTACCATTGCAAAAACATACTATTATATTGTCATGTCACATACTCCCTACTACAATGTTATGTCACATACTCACTTTTACAACGTCAAGTCAAAAACACACTACTGCAATGTAATGTCACATACTCACTGATACAATGCCATGTCTTGACATGTCTCATACTCCATACTACCGTGTGATGCCACATACTCCATACTACCCTGTCATGTCTACAACTTCATGCTACCCGAACATCTCACATACTCCATGCTACCCTGACATGCCTCATACTTCATACTACCCTGACATGTCCCAAACTCCATACTACCCTGACATGTTCCAAACTCCATACTACCATGTCATGTTCTCCTTACTTCCTTGACAAGTCTCATACTCCATACTACCCAGTCATGTCTCATAATCCATACTACTCTGGCATGTCTCATACTCCATACTTTGGTGACATGTCACATACTCCATACTACCCTGTCATGTCTCATACTACCCTGTCATGTCACATACTCCATACTACCCAGTCATGTCTCATAATCCATACTACTCTGGCATGTCTCATACTCCATACTTTGGTGACATGTCACATACTCCATACTACCCTGTCATGTCTCATACTACCCTGTCATGTCACATACTCCATACTACCCTGTCATGTTTCATACTCCATACTACCCTGTCATGTTTCATACTCCATACTACCCTGTCATGTCTCATACTCCATGCTTTGGTGACACATCACATACTACATACTACCCCGACATGTCTCATACTTCATACTACCCTGTTGTTTCACATAATTCATACTACTCTGGCATGTCTCATACTCCATACTTTGGTGACATGTCACATACTCCATACTTCCCTGACATGTCACGTTTTCCTTACTACCCTGACATGTCACATACTCCATACTATCCTGACATGTCAGATACTCCAAATTACCTGTCGTGTCACATACCCCATACAACACTGTCATGTCATGTTCTCCTTACTACCCTGACATGTTACATACTTCTTACTACCCTGACATGCCTTATACTCGAAACTACCCTGACATGTCACATATTCCTGACAACTCAGTCATGTCTCATAGTCAATATTATCCTGACATGTCTCATAGTCAATACTTCCCTGACAGGTCTCATAGTCCATACTACACTGACATGTCTCATACTCCATACTATGCTGACATGTCTTATACTCCATACTTCCCTGTCGTGACACAAACTCCAAACTACCCTGTTGTGTCACATTCTCCATACTACCCTGTTGTGTCACATACTCCATACTACGCTGACATGTCTCATACTCCATACTTCCCTGTCGTGACACATACTCCATACTACCCTGACATGTCATGTTTTCTTTACTACCCTGACATGTCTCATACTCTATACTACCTTGACATGTCAGATACATAATACTACCCTGTTGTATCACATACTCCATACTACCCTGGCATGTCATAATCCTCTTACTAGCCTGACATGCCACATACTCCTTACTACCCTGACTTGCCTCATACTTCATGCTACCATGTCATGTCTCATACTCCAAACTACCCTGACATGTCTCTTACTACCCTGACAAGTCACATACCTATACTTCGATGACAGGTCTCATAGTCAATACTTCCCTGAAATGTCTCATAGTCAATACTACCTTGACATAATACATACTCCATACTACCCTGACATGTCTCATACTCTATACTACCCTGTGGTGTCACATCCTCCATACTACGCTGGCATGTCTCAAACTCCATACTACCTTGACATAATACATACTCCATACTACCCTGACATGTCTCATACTCTATACTACCCTGTGGTGTCACATCCTCCATACTACGCTGGCATGTCTCAAACTCCATACTACCTTGACATAATACAAACTCCATACTACCCTGACATGTCTCATACTCTATACTACCCTGTGGTGTCACATCCTCCATACTACGCTGGCATGTCTCAAACTCCATACTACCTTGACATAATACATACTCCATACTACCCTGACATGTCTCATACTCTATACTACCCTGTGGTGTCACATCCTCCATACTACGCTGGCATGTCTCAAACTCCATACTACCTTGACATAATACATACTCCATACTACCCTGACATGTCTCATACTCTTTACTACCCTGTGGTGTCACATCCTCCATACTTCGCTGGCATGTCTCAAACTCCATTCTACCCTGACATGTCACATCCTCCATACTACGCTGACATGTCTCATACTCCATACTACCCTGTCATGTCTCAAACTCCACACTACCCTGGCAAGTCACATCCTCCATACTACGCTGACATGACTCATACTACATACTACCCTTTCGTGACACATACTCCATACTACCCTGGCATGTCACATCCTCCATACTACGCTGACATGTCTCATACTCCATACTTCCCTGTCGTGACACATACTCCATACCTCTCTGTCATGACACATTCTCCATACTTCCCTATCGTGACACATCCTCCATACAACGCTGACATGTCTCATTCTCCATACTATCATGTCGTGACACATACTCCATACTTCCCTGTCGTGACATCCTCCATACTACGCTGACAAATCTCATACTCCATACTATGCTAACATGTCTCATACTCCATACTACGCTGAAATGTCTTATACTCCATACATCCCTGTCGTGACACAAACTCCATACTACCCTGACGTGTCACATATTCCATACTTCCTTGTGACACATATTCCATACTACCCTGTCATGTTTCATACTCCATACTCCCCTGACATGCCTCATACTACCCTGAAATGTCTCATACTCCATACTACCCTGACATGTCTCATACTCTATACTACCTTGCATGACCTAGAGTGTACCTCTGTATATCATTTATATTGAGGGATGGTATAGTCATGGATGGCTTCATGTAAATCTTAACTTGATGCTGCTTATCATTCATTTTGAGAGTGGTGGAAGTTACGGATAGCTACATGTAAACCAAGAATAACAGAGAATGTTCAAATTTCTTCTACGCGGTCTATATAACTAGCTAAAGTTTCCTTTATTCATGTTTTAAATTATTATAGCTATATATTTCCGAAACTGTTGATTGAAGTAGAAAACACTCGTTTTGAACGTCTTTTATGTTTGAAATAAGCACATTTTCGAATAAACGAAGAGTACGAGTTAGACAAGCTAGTGTACGGGGATTTCCGTGGGACCCAGTAGTTAATGTTGAAAGGGTTGTCCATATAGGGCACGTGTTCGATCCCCATCTGTACTACTGAGTAAGTGCACATTTCTTTAGCTAAGCACGTTTGAGCCCTAATATAGTAGTATGGGGAAATCTGTAATATGCCCGAATTATTTGTTGACAATCTGTTTAACACCGTAGAGTGACTAGACGGCCCTATAGGAAAAGAAGAAAATAGTTGAGTTCTCATATGGAAAGACGTGTGCATATAGATTTGACTATACATGTAGTTTTTAAAATGTTGTTTTCTATAGTGTTTGAAACTGCCTATTAAAAGGTATGTAGTTTTAAATATATATATGATATATGGGTGAATATCATTTAAAATAAATGTAAAATCCCAGTGGAAATTATTTGAAATTACCAATTTTCTCGTTCTATCGTATTTCCAAGTCTTCCTGAGACATACGGACGGACAAATATGTATAAACTTTCTTTGTCTAAAAAAACTCCCTTACCCCACCCTGATTAATAAGCATTCCTCTGAACATGGGGATTTAGTTAGGAATATAGGAAATGCAATGCTATATCAAACGAGCTAAGTTAATTATGTCCTTGCTTTTTTTGGAGACACAAATTATGTTAAAACCAGGGATCGGACATTCGTCTCACAATGCGTAAGGTAATTAGGTCGGAACAAATTAACTATCTTGTAATGCAAATTATGGCAATATGCTGTCAGAATCCGAATCCAAAAGACATTTTTGTTTCAATTTTATTTTTGTAATAAACCGAATTGGGTGAAGTGCCCTCTATAAACTATCAATATGTTTTTGTGCTTTCTCGGACGGATGGACACACAGACATGTGACGGTTGTAACATTTGGATATATTTATTCGGATAAAACGAATGCCGTATATATAGCTGAACGGCTAAATAAACGGGATAAAACGTTCTAGAATTAAGTTTCATGAGAGCAGTCTTCCGACTGACCATTCACGGAGTGCCGATGGTTCTACCCGGCTTAACCAGCTCTTTTGGGATGTTGAGTGTGGGGTCTTCCACCATCATTTAAATGTACTATTGTTGACGCGATGTATATACCCCATACAAATAATAAAATAAACCTTTTATCAAATGCAAAATTTTCGACTGTCCCAAAATGAAAGAGTTTGCAGACCACATGTCAAAATGTGATGTCAAAATGTGATTAAATTGGAAAATAATCTTCTGATAGGGTAGAAAATATTGTTTGGAAAAGGAGAAATCTCTTCCTCTCCCACAATGTTTTTCTGAGTCGTCTGCAACAAGCTAGTGATATGTAATTATTTTTTGTTTGGAAAATGTTAAGGTACGTTGGTTGAAAAACGTCGCTTTAAACGTAGAAACTTAAACATATCCAATTTGATATTTCGGTAAAGAAAAATCGGAATGACAAAATAAATTGTCGGATGATAATCGTCTGCTGCAACTGCGTCTTAACGAGTTTTCATCGAAATTATTCTTAAGGAAAAACATTCGCATCAATAAATTTATTTTATTGTACATTGTATTTAGAGAAAGAGAGACCGCAATATTGTTATCGTTTTTTTCTTCTAATTTTTTCTAATCGAATGTTTGTTGTGGCAGAAAAACTACCACGAGGTGAATGAAAAAGAAAACACTTAAAAACTAAAAAAATAGAAAATAAAAAATAAATAACAAACAAAATCCGCTGCCAAAGATTTCAACATACCGATTGTATACAAAAGTAGATGTACTTAAATTGTATGATAGCGTCTTGAAAAGAAATTAATAATTATGTATTTCGGCTTTGGTTGTTACCGTTAGTTATGAAAACCTCTTATGATACAAGAGCGTTGATTGGTTGTTGAGAAATAGAGGGTGATCTATAAATAGATAAGGGTCTACCCTCATTTCGGGATTATGTAACAAATCCAGGTAAAATCAGCTAAAAATAGACTACGGCTTACCGCTATTTTATCGGCTTACCTATATTTTTAACGGTTGACCGCTAAATTTGAGGGTATACCGTTAAAATTAGCGGTATACCGCCATTTTAAATGGAGGTTTACCGCCATTTACAATTTCGGTCTATTCCGTACACCATACTTAAGATGGCTGCCCAATGACGGAATATGTATTTTTGCTTTTTTCAGCTACTTTTACAAATGATGGCAACATTGTGACCATCAACTTTCCAGTTCTGGTGACATACGAACTTGAGAAAACATGTCCAAAATCTTGAAAAAAACGGTGAAAAGTACGAAACTATGATACATTTGGAGGGTTATAAAAAGTGATTTCTTTTTGTAAATATGATAAAATCTTATGCTTTTCAAGTCATTTAAGTATTAATTTCAACAAAAAACGTCATATTTTTGTGTTAACACTAATTCTCATTTTTTGCAAAATTTGAGGCCAATAAATGGGGTTAGTGAACCTACCTCTTTGTTTAGTTATGAAACGTCTCCTTTTGTCACAGTGACTTCTCCATTTAAGGACAGTCCATGACTTGAGGCCGCTGACTTTCTCCGTTGTTTCTGTTTCTAAAATCTCTGGCTGTTAATTAGATAAAACGTCTACAATGGTTTAAAGGCTCAGTTTCTGGGAGGTTTCTGCTATATCACACTACATTATTTTGTAAACGTTCGGTCAGATTCAAACAGTTATCACCAAAAAAAATCATTGGCACAACTTAAACATTAAAGCCAACGAGAAATAACCAAGATTAGCTAGTTAAACAATTCAGTTTGCCTGACTCTTTACCTCTTACCTTGTAAGTTGATACATAAATGTCTTAACCGACCAATCAGAAATCGTTATTTTGAATATGTAAACAAACAGGTTGTTGATAAACACAATTGAATTGGAGACAACTAAATTTTCACAAAATGACTTATGTTAAAGGAGTCTGTTTAATAGGGTCTCAATGCATTCGTTAATAATGTCTCATAAATTTTATGATAATAAAACTACATATATTTTTCGGTAATTTACATGTACTCATCTCCTTTCATGTGCCTTTAAGAACCAATGAGAGAAGTGTTAAATATAAGAGTAAGGTTGGTTCAAGGGCACATTGAGTCGATGTGTTCAAGCAATTCACCGGAGAAAAAAACGAACATATTCAAACATTGTATAAACGGCGGGGTTTTACTACCAATCCGTCGACCTACTTTCTACCCTTAAAGTGCTGAAACCGACTGCATGCTTATGCAAACAGGTAAGATCCGGGCCAACCGCCAAATAAATTTGCGGCTGGCTTGTGATCTAACCTGTTTGCTACTCTGAGCAGCTTTCCTCATAAAAAATATGCAGATGTTAAAGGTTTTGGAAAGCAAGCGACTCAAAAGTCTATTTTTAGAAAATCACCCAGCTTTCTAAGGGTAAACAAAGTGCTATGAAGCTTTTGCCCTGACCTATATTCAACGCACTGACTAATATAAGGTATGCGTGTTTTCACTAAACTGTTCTAGGTTCAATTTAAAGCCATACTTGCGCTCATTAAGACTAAAATTGTGAAAGTATAGAATGATTGAGAATTAACTTAAAAATACTTTAAGTTCCCTTTTACAGAGGATTTAAGATTGTAAAACATTCACATGATTCTTTTAAAAGAGTGAAAAGTATAAGGTTTGTTTAAAATTAGCGATAAAACAAGAAACGAGAAACGTTGGGAACCAAAAAACCCCTAGAAATTCTGCATTTTGAATATTCATGTTGTTGATTTTGGATAAATGACCCACTGTTATGAGTACCACGTGCTTTTTCTAATCAGGTGATCGCCACTCATAAATCCGAACGCTCCTTGCTAATTTAGATGTTACTCGAATGTAAACAATGAAGTTAAATTGGTAGTTTTTTGGTGGAATCGAACGTGCCGCGGTAAGACACGGTTTCAACGAGCTCCGTAAAAATTGAACTGTTTGTAAGTTGTATTCGGATTTGGGTATATTTCTGCGTGTTACGCATTTGGTATAGGATTTCTGATATATTTCCTCCCGAGTACAACAAGAAAAAACGGCGACCAAGACGAGCCAACCGAGTAAATTCAACAGTATGAGTAGCCACGTCAGCAACAACAAGGGCGGCCATTACAGTAGAGGTGCGGGGATGAAGGGACAACCAAACAAAAGGCAGCGACATTCAACAGGTGGGACATCTGGCCCTCTCAAACAAGATTCTGTTATGTTTAATTTAGACCCACCTGTCTCTAAAAGCGACTTTGACCAGCAAAATATCGACCAAAAACTTGGAACAATTTTCGACATGCTTGTTAATGTAAAGACACTCAACACGAGAACTCTCAACTTAGAATCCCACATGGAACGCGTCGAGTCAGGGAACGTCGATCAAGCTAGGCGCATTAGAGCTCTGGAGTACCAAAGCATTAATCACGAAGCTAGAGCTAGACGATTAAACCTCACATATTTAGGGGTATTAAGGAGGAACCCTCGGAGGACTCCGCGATGCTCGTTCTTAACTTCATCCATAAGGAGTTAAGCGTTGAAACGGCCTAAAATATTAAAGTGCAAAGAGCTCATCGTTTAGGTGCCCCGTCTAGACCCTCCGCCCCCGCAAGGTCACGGCCTATTATAGTCTGTTTCTGTTTTGAAGAGGACATTTCTACTATCCTTAAGAACATGTATCAACTTCAAGGTAGACCAAACCTCAGCGTCAGTCGAGACTACCCGAATGAAATAGTCCAGGCCAGATCGCGACTTTGGGGTCTTTATAAACAGGAAAAATCACGTAATCCCAGAAATTCAGTGTTCATACGGTTTCCAGCAAAACTCTCAGTACAAGGGAGGATTGTCAAAGATGAGTTTCCTGAGTGGAATGAACTTTTGAAAGTATCTCGCACAACCCACTCTCCACCAAGCTATAAAGATCGCCCCATATCTTCAACACCTGCAAGCCAGACAAGGGACAGCATTCTCAATGCAACTACAATCGTGGACTCCCCCTCTAATGTGCACAGTAACATACTTCTAGATGTTAGCACCATAGATGAACGGGCTGATCCGAACCCTACTCTACTGAGCCAGGCTACAAATGACCCTTTGATCCCGCAAGAACAATCTGTGCCTAAAAACCCTATCCCAAACCCTGAACCCCCACTCTTGGATAATGATGCATAGGGTCACAGGGGAAACAATCCTCATGAAACTAACAATAACAGAAATATTAGGTTATGTGAGCAATCAGAAAACTGCCCTATAGGACAATCTTACCAATACAAATTATCTACAGCCTCATTAAATGTGTGTGGCCTCAAGCGTAGAACAAAGTATCCAGAGTTTGCTGAATTAGTCCAAAAATATGATATTTTCTTGGTAAATGAAACCAAAATGGATAACCTTGACTGTGTTTGCATCCCTGGTTATACATTTATGAATGTTCCCCGGAGGCAGAAATTCATACGAAATTCTGGCGGCCTGGGAGCATTTGTAAAGAACACTATATGTCACAATGTTGAAGCTATTGAATCAAACTCTGAGTATTTGTTCTGGCTTAAATATACTGATAAGTGCTCTGTTGAAAATTTGTACTTATTTGGTGATTTCAATGCTCAGACTGGCGGGCTATTGGATTATACCGCTCTCTCAGAGCGCGAAGCGCTCGGAGAGCGGATAACGGTAACATACGTACGAGTAACAAGTTATGTTAACACCGGTTATACCCAATCTGAACACATCGGGTTTATGGGGTCGGCCTGGTCTAATTTCCACCCATCTCCACCATGTTAAATAGCAACCGTTTGAGCAGTCACAGAGACAAACTGCTCCCATACCGTACTTTCTCGTGACCATGTCACCTTTAAACTATCTTAACACAATCCATTTGGGGGGTTAAATGTGCATCATGACCGATCCGTTTTTTTGCTATCGGCTGATTTCCAGAGAGGGGGCGTGTCAATTCAAATAGAAGAGGTCACGCCCAGACTGATAACAGACATCTTTGGTTCTCACCGCATGGAGAAGTAGTCCTGTAAAATACAAACAAAACACTTTTAAAACATCAGGAGAAGACAAAGCAATCACACAGTACCAATATATATATACTCTAAATGTAACACTTTCCTGTGAAAACACCTTGGAAGTGGGACTTTCAATATTTCAAAGAACTACTTTCTAGGCTACAACGACCCGGAAGTGATTCAACACCGGGCCAACACCTAAATGAGGAGAATTTTTTTATTAAGCTGATATTTTCGCTTTTTTTCTTGGAAATATAGGTCTTGCGATAAATAAAACACAAAAATTTAATACCACAAGCCGAACAACCTACCACATAGGGCTTTCAAAAATGTCGCTCGGTCGGTAGCATAAAGCGCACAGAAATGGGCGTTTTGGGGCATTTAAGCAATTTCTTTAAGTGTACATTCCATTTAAAGTATCAAACATATTACAATGAATTAAACAGTGTTTTATGCTACAGCAATTTCACTTTCAATATATGCAAACATATTTCCTACACTATTAGTCTATGTGTCACATTTGTACACTTCTAAGCAAAAATCCTCTGTTTTTACCTAAAATAATCTACATTTTCTCTCAAAAGCATACCTCAGAATAGATATATGTACCAATTAGAGACATTTTCTAATGTGTAAACACTCCTAATGTCATCTTAAGGCAATTTATCCATGAACAAGGCCCCTAAAAAAGAGTTGAAACAGCCTAGATCCGATGAGAACCAGCCAATATACACATAAGGAGAAGCACGGTTACCGTAGTTAAGGCCGGGAGCCAGCAGGCCTAGCTGCTATTGTGTCTTTGAAATATTGAAGAAAAATGGCCAAACCGCAAAACATGAAATGATCAATGCCACATAATTCCATTTACACCCATATCCAAGAGGACCATGCAAATTTTGCCAGTTTTAGTAGAAGAACATTCCACGAAATAGGGAGGAAAATGAGGCGTGCAAGGCGAAAAACAAGCATGACATCTTTTTGTATAAATTTGACATAAATTGGACTGTTGGACAGATTGAAAATGCAAATCTAAGCAAACACATTCAAGTAAATAGAAATTATGTAGAGTATAAACCAATAAACAACTGAAACGATAAAACATCCGGAGGCAGAAAGTAAAGCGAAAATTGAGTATTCATGCTCACATGTAATTTCATACCGATCGAGCAAATAATTGCATTCGGTGATCAGGTATGGGTGAGAAATGTCATTTCGGACCAGACGATATCCCCCAGAGGCAGATATTGCGTCTTCAGGTTTAAGAAAAAGGTTTTTAGCCCATAAACACATCTGATAAGTATCGCACTCAAAGTAGTCTATCCCTTGTTAATAACAAGCGAGACAGCTTGAAATGAAATGTCACCAACAAATTTTCATGACAAAACATTGTGGAAAAAGAAAATATGTTGTTTTTAGCTTTCTTCTTGACATCATTCTAAACAGTTAAGGAGAAAACTTGTTAAACATGGAGCTTGTGTGACAGAACTGATGATTCTTTCTAGTCTTGAGGCTACCCACACCAGTCAATAATTCAAATCAAATGTCAAAAGTATATATCGGTACTTTCAGTACTTTGATTTCGTATAAAAAGTCACAAATCTGCCTTTATCCATTTCAAATATCATTGGAAATGGAAGTTCTAAGCTGTTATCATCTGTTTGACCTTGCAAAGTTGCAGTCGACACAAAACAGATGGAGTAAGGCAGGGGAGGCTACTCTAGCCAGACTTTTCTGGGTTTTTCCCTCTCAAAATTACAAAATGCTTTATAATTCAAAAAAAATCTACAAACCTTTGAGAAATACTATTATCCAATTGATTCCTGTGTTCACTGCTACTAGAATCACACATTTCGTTGAATTAAACTCAATAATAAAGAATCTATGACACTTCACAATTTCTTCATATAGGGGTCGGCCTGGTCTAATTTCCACCCATCTCCACCATGTTAAATAGCAACCGTTTGAGCAGTCACAGAGACAAACTGCTCCCATACCGTACTTTCTCGTGACCATGTCACCTTTAAACTATCTTAACACAATCCATTTGGGGGGTTAAATGTGCATCATGACCGATCCGTTTTTTTGCTATCGGCTGATTTCCAGAGAGGGGGCGTGTCAATTCAAATAGAAGAGGTCACGCCCAGACTGATAACAGACATCTTTGGTTCTCACCGCATGGAGAAGTAGTCCTGTAAAATACAAACAAAACACTTTTAAAACATCAGGAGAAGACAAAGCAATCACACAGTACCAATATATATACTCTAAATGTAACACTTTCCTGTGAAAACACCTTGGAAGTGGGACTTTCAATATTTCAAAGAACTACTTTCTAGGCTACAACGACCCGGAAGTGATTCAACACCGGGCCAACACCTTATCCAATGAAAACACCTCTGAAATAATAGGGATGACGCCATAGTGTTTTCCGCAAGAATGACGTCGCTTTACTTGTGTATCAAAAATAGATCTTATATGTGAAATCTAAAAAGTCGTTAAATATGATTGAGGAAACAACTATACATATCACAACAACAATTTCGTCATTTTGGTATGAGTTACTGATAAAAAAAATGATTAAAAAGGATATCCAACACTTCCATACATATTGAACTACTTAACGTGCACGCTTAGAAAATGTGTTAATTGGCGGATGCCGATTTACCCAAAAAATTGTAACCCTACACTTATATCCGAGGTGTATTTCACAGCTCACGGAAATACCCGAGTAGTTCCGATTGCGGTTATACCATTAGCCATTCGGAACACCTCGGCCATTTCTTAAAATAACCTCGGAGGCAATGGGGAGCCATTTTTGAAAGTAGGTCAGCAACGAAGGGCATGTCCGTTTGCAATCGTATCTACTCGGAAATCCCCGGCACAAGCCGGGGATTGCCGAGTAGATACGATTGACAAAATATGAATCAAATATGTGTTGATATGGTCATCTTTAATGAAAAGGGTAAAAACAAACAATCAATTGTGATATATAACCAATTTGTGTGTATTTAAATACATATTTAGTGCCTGTGTGCATTTTGCGTTAGCCGCCGGAAATAAGGCGAATTACCCCAGGATTTCTGGTGTATTCATGTACTGCCTACGAGGTATATCTACCGACTTGTTACGGGGATTGCCGAGTAGATACGATTGACCATTAGCAAAAAAACAGGTGGCTTCCGGTTTACCTAAAGGAGAAAACTCGGGTTTGCTTCGGGTGTTTCCGGCTTTACGGAATGGACTGGTTCTATCTAAATTTATTTTCAAGCATTACCTTTATCTACCAATATATCTACCAATAGTGAACCATTCCTTGTAAAGAGAAAACTCGGGTTTGCTTCGGGTGTTTCCGGCTTTATGGAATGGACTGGTTTTACATAAATTCATTGCCGCTCATTGAGTTTATTTCCGCCAATCATGAATGAACCATAAACCATTCTATCGAAAAACAAAACACGAACAACGGGATCGGCGCCACCGCTTCAAACTTTAAATTGGACACAGTGTTCAACTCCTTGAAAGGAAAACGAATCGCCGGTTGTAGGTAAGAGAACGTTTTGTACTCTTTCATTTCGTTATAAAACAGTATATCTAAATAGACCATTTTCGCCAAAATTCGTCGTAGAAAAATCGAGAAGGCGAGCCCTCGTCACGCCTCGCTGAAGATGCTTCCTCTAAACAAACATCCATCTGAAAAAACTTCTTCCTTTTAAGTAGAACTACAGCATTCATTTTTTAGTATTACAGTACATGCTCCCTGCAGTACTTGGCTAGAAAATGTGTGTTGCCCGGTGAAATAAGTGTTCACCTATCGATTCGGTGATTACACCCTGCAGTTAGGCATAATCTAATGTTTAAAAAGCCAATACTGGTCACTTTGACGTACAGATTCAGATTCAGATGTTTATGTAGACGGTCTATGTCATTTTTGCGGTGTGTATGTAAAGCATTAGGTACACATCGTGTTGTAGATGGAATACACTATTATGCTGACCAATAAAGCAACGATATCAACTCGTCAGTTGCTGATATGGATTATTTGTTATTGTTGGAGCTTTTAAATTGAGTACAAGGTACCTTCTTGACAATTCAATAGCAATTCAATAATTCAATTATGGGGCGATATTTTAAGTAACAATAACAGCATGAATTTCCTTTTCCAAAAGTGAAATACCCTTTTACATAGGCGTAGGAGCTGGGGGGGGGGGGGGGCAGAGTATACTTTGCCCCCCCCCCAATATTCACAATGGCAAATGAAGATATTTGAAAAGAAAAGTGTGTAAAGAATAAATGTGTTTTTTTGTGCTTTATCTTACACCAATTCGCCTTTTGTTACGCATTATAACAAAAATCTTTTTGACGTCATCATTGCAAATGGCAATCTAAACACATCTGGTTTATCCAATGAAAACTCAGCTCACTGAAATACCCGGGAAGTCTAGATTGACGAAAACAGTGGTGTAAAACGTGTTCTAAGGAGTCAGACTCAATATTGTCTTCAATTGTTACCTAAAGGGGTCAGACTCAATATTGTCTTCAATTGTTACCTAATGCTTGAAAATTAATCTAAAACGAGTTGAATGCGTGGCTGTGACAGTCTGGCCGCTGCACCTTTTGTTTAGATCAATGCATTTGATTTCCGCGTGAGATCGAGACCTGTCATATCCTTTTATTTATTTTTTTTTATTATTTAAGATACACATTTTCATACGCTTTCTTGTTATTCTTATAATGTTATTGAATTTGTAAATGCATGAATAGCCATGAAAAAGTTTAGGAACATTTATTCTTAGACGGGCCCTCATCTGAAGTTGGCCCCCCCAATATTGAAAACGCTCCTACGCCTATGTTTTAAGTATTTGGTTATGTATGTCACCTTATATGGCAGTATTTTATTTTATTCGTTTCGTCCAGTGATGATATAATTCCAAAACATTGAATTGTTCTTGCAAGTGAGAATTTTGTCCTAAAGGTTTATGGTAATAGATCCCTTAGTTGTTTTTTCTATATATTACAGGATGGATGATGGTTGGAAATATGTCAATTTTAAAGAAAAGATGATGCAGACCTGCATAATCATTGATTCTGTTTTATAATACAAGTAAGTATGTCTAAACATGTATATTCTTTATCTCCTATTTGAATAAAAAAAAAACATAAGTGTCATAAAGATTGAAGGTATCTTATTAATGTTATATATATCAAAGAAGCAATTCTCTTCAATGTGGAAGTTTGTTTTTCTCTTTAATTTGAACATTTCTGATTAGATTATAGCATAATTACATATGCAGAAAATTTTTATAGGAAACAAGCAAGTGTGACAAAGGTTGGACTTCTTAACATGTTCTCCTTTTATTACTTTGTTTTCAAATGATCATTATGGTCCAGAAATGTTGATGAATTTGGCGTTGCTCACAATTTGTAATTGACTCCTTTTCTTTTTCAAAAACATGGGTTAGAATGAGAATGAAACCAAAATAAGTCAAGACAGGTTGGACTAAAGATTTTTTTATCACCAATCAGTTCTTTTTAATTCTGTCAGTTAACTACTTCAATGATTACCATCAGGAATGAATTATTTCCATTGTAACCAATTTAAAATTATAAGTCAGTTTAATGTGGCCAGTATTGCCAAATGATTTATATTTTTTATTTTTCTCTTTTAACAGCCAAATCTGATGACTAACTGGCAGAGTAAGGAAGGGGTAACAGCAACAAATCATTCAGTGATGTGGATATAATAAAAACAGATGAAGATTTACAAGGAGATACCTTAAATCTTCATGTTTGATCAGTGAATAGTCTTAAAGTTTAGTTTTCTCGTCAAAAGACTAATTTCATGAAGAAAAAATAACATTAACAATGATCTATCATATGTTATGAACATCAAAGGACAATAATATAGAAAAAATTGAGAAGGACTATGAAATATTCTACAATGACAACACTGTCACATGTGTCTCATCTTTTCTTTCGTTCAAGAAGCCTTAAAAAACCAACTCAATCAAATTATTGAGACGAAAAGCATAATCATACTATGTTAAAACTGCTTAGTAAGTCTGCAGCAGACCAGAGGAAGACAGTAACTTGAGTCATTACTTGAAGTTCTTTTCTAATTATTGCATGAGTATGAAGGGGAAAAAGATGAGAGTTGAATTTGCATACAGAATTATTATTTCTCCTTTGATTTACCACAAGACTTTGAAGCCAATTATGACAAGGGGAAACAGGCTCAGAGAGAACATTTTCCTTGTCACAATTGCTTTTATTCATTGGAAAAAGAAACTTTAATTAATACCTGTTATTGCTTTAAATTTGAAACAACATTTAAAAAAAAAAAAAATGGCTGATTTGTATATCATAGAACATTTGTTATTTTTTTATTTGAAGAAGTTGAACACAAATGTTTCTGTCATATTTTTCCAACTCTCAGAAGTGTTTTTCTACTATACAAACAATGAAGGTCAGGGAACTGTTGATGTCAAGAATGAAGCTAATGTGCCAAAACTAAGCTGTGACTTTGTTTTCAACCAAATTGTTAAAGCAAGGAATTAGAATACATGAACTAATGCTGTCTGCTGATTATCACTTATGTCTTTTAACTACATTTCATTAATCATTTATTGCATACAGAACTTTTTTTTAAGTTCTTTAATAAATAAACACATATAAAAAAGCAGTGTTTCATGTGTGAACAAAGGTTTATAAAATATTAATGAAAAATTAAAGATTTGTTTTTATTTTAAAGTTAAACGAAATAGCTTTTGGCTACAACAAAGCTTTTTGTTGTTATTGAATGACCTTTTGTAGATCAGCAAAGCAATTTCTGTGGGATTTTCTTATCTACATTGAACAATAAAGAACCATTCAAACAAAGACCTGATTGGCTTTCTATTTGATGTAATTTGGTTAGTCCCAAAGCATGTACAAGCAGATGAGTATGTTGTTGAACATCATTTGAAACTATTAATCCAACTGACCCTTCTTTATCACTAAATGACTTGTTGTTTTTTCTCATGATGATTTAAACCAGTACCTACAACACATGATTTTGTGAAGAAAATTGTATGATTTCATGCAGAGACAGACTTGTGGTTCAAAAATTATAGTTTGGTGGTTCTGACATTGCATGAGCAGTTTGTCCTTACATGGTGAACGTCTCATTATTGATGAAAGGCCCTCATACATAGCCCAAGCAAGCTTAACCCTTTCCCAAACAACAAATTGAAAGAGTTTGCAGACGATATTTCAAAATGTGATGAAATTGAACAATATTCTTCGGAAAGAGCAGAAAACCTTGTGGGAAAAGGAAAAATTGCTCGTTACGAACAATTTCTCCTTTTCCCACAATGTTTTCTAAAGTAGTCTGCAACAAAGTTGTCAAATTTCGTTACTGTTTCCGAATAGGTGAACAAATACCCATAAAGAATATAGTCCATCAAAAAAGTCTACCAGGAGACTTGCCCTTTTACTGAGACCTATCTAAATGTGACAAAGATGACAGCTCTGTGATAAAATGAGTATTTGCTCCCCAAAGTAAGCCAATTCTTTTATTTCCACAAAGTTGTACGTTGAATTTAGATTGAAAAGCATATTCAGTATGCAAGTTTCATGCAAAATCCATAACAATGAGTTGAGAGAGCGGTCTAGAGGCAATGCCTTAGTTCATATTACATCTAGAGATGATTTCTTATCAGAACACTTTTGTTTTGATAGTGGAGTCAATGCTTTTGTGATACTTTTTGTTTATATAATGATTGTCATCTGTTTCTTTGTCTTTTCAGATGATACTTTTGTGTATAAATAATGATTGTCATGAAACTAGTTTCCCCAAACAACACCCACGTTTTGACAAAACGAAGCAACTATCCTCGCCTCAGCACAGGAAGTCAGCTGCCCAAAGCGGGAAGCTGACCTCGTGTGAAGAGACGAATTAGCTAATCTCAGCAAATTATTCTTCAAAAACCGCTTTCACGTCTTAAAAGAATATTTAATTTGATATTGGTTTAATAACTCATGCATTGTTCTTGTAACAATTTGGGTAATAAACTGAATAAATGAAAAAAAATGGTAGGCATCAGATCTGTGAAAATAGCACTTTAAAAGATAGATAATGAATATTGCAGGCATTTATTGGTTCCCAACGTTTCTCGGCTGACCTCGTTTTATCGCTAATTGTAAACAAACCTTATAATATTCACTCTTTTAAAAGCATCATGTGAACGTGTTACAGGCCTAATTCATTTAAAGTTAATTTTCAATTTTATAGAACTTTCACATTTAAAATGCAAATGAGCGCAAGTATGCCTTTAAATCAAATACTTTTCATACGATTAAATAACAAGTTTATATACAAATACCGCATATAATTAGTTGGAATGTGACGATTATCTTGTCAAAAACATATCTTAATTTGGCAAGATGTTCATTGACTTTGACTGCCTTACTTTTGCAGGGCGAACCACGGACAAGAAGTTCACCAGGAAGGCTTGAAAAGGTAAACCAAAAGATTAAATGAGATGTGATATGTTTCACCGCTTCACCCAAGACAAAAAGAATGAAAGCATTCGCACAGGGCACAATTCATAAAAATCAATTTTAGGGGTGTTAAAAAGAAATTATATTTCGTAAAAGAAGGGGTTTTACTATCGATATGCTTTCCACTACAAGCACAAGTTTACACATTGCCAAACAATAACAACACTTGACCAGTTTGGTTGCAGACGACTGTGCAAAACATTGTTGGAAAAGAAGACATTGCTCATAAAGTACAATTTCTCCTTTTCCCACAATGTTTTCTGCCCTTTCAGAAGATTATTTTTTAAATTTTAACACATTTTGAAATGTCGTTTGCAAACTATTTCAATTTGGAACAGTCGAAAATTTGGCATTTTGGTAAAGGGTTAAACGAGTTAAGATCAAGTCTCCGTATTGTCCAGCTTGTCCCTAAGCTTTAACGGACAAGTGGGTTCGTACTGAAATTTAATTTACAACCATTTTACAGTCAAGTGCAGAAATAGCTCTGGCATTTATGAACAAGCCAATCAAAATCAGATTTCGCCTCCTCTGCGCTCAACTCTGAACAGTCGATTCATAATTTAGCTTAACCTTTATAGTGCTTGAACCGACTGCATGTTTAAGTCCATTTTATAGACATATAAGAAACGAGATTCTGCCAAAGTATTATTGTAGATGGCCTACCCAACAGAAGTTTATCAGTCTTTTGAGTACGCAATCGACAGTATTATTACAACAAATCGCAAAGTACTTATACACAGCTTTCAAATCCCGTCAGATTGCTAATTAAGACACTATCGTTTAGTCATATGCTGAACGATAAGAAACATATATTGCATATATCTTTCATTTTGTCCCAAATTCTTGTTTGTTTGTTTCCATACTTTTCTCATATGTATGTTATATGTCATACTTACCATTTTGTACCGCCTTTATTGCTATAAAACAACAATTGATTTTCGCCAATAAAATAATTTTGATATTTTTTAGCCTTTATGCAAACACGTTAGGTACAGGCCAGCCGCCAAGTTGATTTGTAAACCTGTTTGGTTCTCTGAGTATCTTTTCTCATCAAAATTAAATTGCCCTCAATCCGTTAACACCAATCACGATATATATGACGGTAATCATCCCAATATTGTTGTACGGATGCGAGTTATGGAATAACATGAAAGGCTGCGATATTGCTCATCTAAATCAACTCCAATATTGGATTGCAAAAATTATACAAGAATTCCACATCCGACTCAGGTTAACATGTGTGAATCAATGCTAGGTTAAGGTCGGATCTATTAATCTCCGAACAAATCCCAAAGTGACGCGCCCCTTTCCCTATTAGTAGGAAATACATTCATTCATGAAACTGACCATTTGATGCATTTGGGAATTAGACAAGATTCGTAATGAAAGTTAAATAAAAGAATAAATGAAAGATGTCAAAAGGGTAAAAATGCTTTTTTTTCGCATTAACTGGTATAGGTATACGGTCGGACGCCATTAATCCCATCGCATCTAGCAAACTATATAACCAAATAATTATTCCTACAGTCCTTTATGGTTGTGAATTGTGGAATGAAATTACTCAAACTGAGGAAAAGACAGTTGATAAGTTTCAGCACTATGTTATTAAAACTGTTCAGGGATTTAATATCAGAACGAGATCAGACATGTGTGAATCTATGGTCGGCTTGCATCCATTGCCCTCCACAATAGAAAAGAGAAAAATTTTGTTTCTTTATAAAATATTAAGTCTTAAGAACTGCACTCTTAGTAAAGATCTGTTTCTTTGTCGATACTTTTCGTATGTAACTAACAGGAATAAAACAATGAAGGGCTTTCATTCCGGACATTTATAATATATTAACCAAGTACAATCTTAGAAGTATACTTAATTCATTCGTTAATGCGCCCGGAACATTACCTTCAAAACATTATTGGAAACGTACAGTCACTAACGCAGTTAATGGACTCGAAACTGAAAGCTGGAAACACAGAATTAATACCGACCCTGATTTTACTATATTTAGAGTCCTCCATACCTCGGTTTGTCCGTGTCCTCTTTACAATCTCTACGGCGATGCAACCCAACCTAAGATCATCAGAATGATGGCCAAAGTGTGGGTTGCACCTCCGTTGAGTATGCCTTTAGTGCGTATATAATGCTCTAAGACAATCACCGATGAAGTCGAACATGGTATAAGCGAATGCCTTAGTAATGCTATAGAGAAACAGGCCTTTATCAGAGATGTAGAAAATAATATCAGCTATTCTGCAGCACAAGCATTCAAGCATTAAGATCTGACTCGCCTGACAGGTTTATGCTGAGAGTTCTTAGATCGGACCTTAGCATGGACCTGTCAGATGAGAACAAACCAGTTTGCTTAAGACTCTGCATGTTGTTTGCATACACATGTATTAAGAAACTCTTGTGAATTTTTCGCTCGAGGTGTGTGGGAACAAATAGTTTATAAGACTCTGGTCCCCAGTTAGCTCGATCTTGAAAAGTGTACCATGTAACTTGAAAAACAAATTTCAGTGATAATCTATTGCATGTAATTTTCTTTTTCAATTATTTATTCTGTAAACATGTACTTGTATTGTGTTATTATTATTATTATTATTATTATTATTATTATTATTTTTATATATTATTATTATTATTATTATTATTATTATTATTATAATTATTATTATTATTATTATTATTATTATTATTATTATTATTATTATTATTATTATTATTATTATTATTATTATTATTATTATTATTATTATTATTATTATTATTATTATTATTGTTATTATTATTATTATTATTATTATTATTATTATTATTATCATTATTTATTATTATCATTATTATTATTATTATCATTATTATTCTTTAGATATTGAAACGCATCAAGAAGGTAAATGTCAAGGACACTTGTACCGGTCAGTCTGACGACGATGTTACCATAGAAACCGTGCAGACGGATACAGGGTCAGCGGCGTGGCAAGCCTGTGCCGGAAGTGTCGTCTTAGCAACAGCTGTTTTCGTTGTCAATTTCACGACCCATGAGGCAGTGCGGTCGCTGAATGAAGACTTCGGAAATAACGCTACAACACCAGCCCAAACGCCTTCAAATCTATGCTACATTGGCGTAAAAGAGCATTTTGAGACGCTGTTGGGCATTTACCCAGGTTGGCAAAACTTCATCGCATTTCGATGTGATCCGAGTAATCGAACTGACGAAGCGCTTTATACCTGCTTCATGAGCAATTACCTCTCTTACGACCAGGAATACTCCCGTGTCAGCGAATACTGCTCTGTCCGTACATTTGACGGCGTAACCAACATCAATTACTATCCTTGTCTTTATTACATGGATCTGGTTCCCGTCACAAACATTTCGTCGCGTCTGGTGTCCTTATGTTCAAGCCTATGGCCTTCAGCCGAAACGTACGTCAATGACACTAACTGCTACAGGGGTGTGAGACAGAACTATGGTGTGATTATAACGATCTATCCCGCAGATCGGATACCATACATAGCAGAAGTGTGTGATCCTGGAAACCATACAGACAAGGAACTCTACAAGTGCCTGCTGTCAGAATACTACATCTACCATCGGGATAGCCAACAAATTTCGCAATTCTGTGCGAGCAGAACAAGTGACCAGAATTTCCTTTATTACTATCCATGTTTGAACTACACAAACGGGTTAGAAATTAGCAACAGTGGTACCCAGCTTTTGTACTCTCTGTGCGGCAGTATATGGCCAACACCGGAAGCATTATTTAACGACCCACCGCGGGCATTGCGGCTCCTAGCTACGGAGAATCTGGTATCAGCCTCCTTGCACACAGAGGGAGACCAGAAGCAGTTCGGGGACACTCTTAACTATGTGTTTGTGTCCATTGGGCTTGCCTTCGGTGAGTACCGTCGTCAATGTTTGAACCATTCATTTAGCTTTCTAGTTTGAGCATAGTTTTATTGCATTCATTGTACATGATGTATATGACATATTTACAACAACAGATATACACGTGTTTAAAGTAGATGTGTAAAGGCATGAAATAATTGCAAATGGATATTGTTTCGCAACCTTAACAACCTCAGCGCTGGATTCATTTGTATTCAGTTGTTTATTTGTCAGTATGTACTCTTATAGTACTGCAACCGACTTCATACTTGTGCAAACAGGATTGATCCAGACCAGCCGCCAAGTAAATTGGCGGCTGGCCTGTGATCTAACCTGTTTGCAACTCTGAGTATCTTTTCTCATCAAAATTAGGCAGATATTTAAGGTTTGGGAACGAAGACGACACAAAAATCTATTTTAAGAAAGTCAGCAAGTCAGTCCTTCACGTTTGTGAATAGCTTGCTATAGTATTGAACCCTAGATATAGAGTATGAACACTAGCAGTTCTATATTCTGTAGAAACCACCGTGTCAAAAGGAGACTTTTTCGTGCGAATACTTCTACTCTTATAAATACGATCCAGGCGCGATGTGGTTGTCGAATTCTGGATTGGCTGAAGTCTGTCCCTCACAAATCAGTATTATTTTCGTTTCATAAAGACAAGTTTATTCTGGACAACAAAAGTTAAGGCGATACGTTTGTGAGCGCTCAACTGTTATTAAAGGTGCTTGTTCGTAGATGTGAGCAAATTTTAGAGCTAAGAATTAATTCTTTAAAAATTGCATAACAGCTGTACAGTTATGTGATGCGCACTTAAGAAAGGTTATTTGTAGCAATACAAGATCGTTTTTGATTCTTTGAAGTGGGTACAAGCTTTAGAGATATTACACATATGAACTGTACGTATTTAGATAAATCGACGCTTGCTTAATTAATTATGCCTTTATCAGCTAGTGTTGACTGTATATCAAACAACGTTACAAAAGCTGGATTACTTCAACGACATTTTGACTATCAAACTCTCTTTTTATCTGATTAACCACCTTTTTTAAAGATTAGTTAAATAATATTTTATTGCAAAAAAAAAACAACACCCTCTTGATATCTGTACAACATACAGGAAGACGAAACATACAGAAATATAACATATACATGATTATTATAATATTACAATGCAAAAGGATTGGGCCACAAATTTTTATAAGTCTAGCGATTGGCCCGCTCATAAGGAAGACATAAATTTTGAAATGGATGAAAGAATCATTCTTATCGTGTTCTTCTCCCATTTAACAGTGTTGGTGGGCGCTGTGGTTTCGGTGTATTTCGGTTACAGAGTGGTGTCTATCATCGGTTCGATCCTTGTCGCCCTTGGGTTCGTCTTTGCATCCTTCATCGACACTAACGATGGTGCCCCCGTGCAAATCTTAGTGGGCGGGGTAGCTGGTAAGTCTTTATCTATACGCTAGAAAGTACAAGCACGTCCCTTCAAAGGAAGTTACCAAACGGAAACGGGACAATGTATAAAGGAACAATTATTTTTTGCAACAACATATATGAGTATGAGCTTTTTAGTAAACTTAACCCTTACAGTGTTGGAACCGACTTCATGCTTATGCAAACAGGCCGGATCCAGGCCAGCCGCTAAGTTAATTGGCGGCTGGTTTGTTATCTAACATTTTTGCTACCCTGGATCGTTCCTCAACATAATTAAGCAGATATCTAAGGTTTTGGAAAACAGACGACACAAAAATCTGTTTTCAGAAAATAACTAAGTATTCTAAGGGTTACACATATGTCAGGTTTAATGTCAATATGTCGGTGAAAAAATACAAGTATGTGCATTTCAATTACGTTAGATCGCAGCTTAAAGTATTGTTCTAAATCGAACTTTCAATTCAAATGAAGTTGTAACACAGCTTCAAAACCGCACCTTTATTAATATATGCATTCTAAAAGTATCGCTACTTAATCGGTCTGTACCTTCCAATGAAACTATGTATCTCCCAATGGAACTATGTACCTTCCAATGGACCTATGTACCTTCGAATGGAACTATGTACCTCCCAATGGAACTATGTACCTCCCAATGGAACTATGTACCTCCCAATGGAACTATGTACCTTCCAATGGACCTATGTACCTTGGAATGGAACTATGTACCTCCCAATGGAACTATGTACCTCCCAATGGAACTATCTACCTTCCAATGGACCTATGTACCTTCCAATGGACCTATGTACCTTCCAATGGACCTATGTACCTTCGAATGGAACTATGTACCTTTTAATGGGACTATTTACCTTCCAATGAAACTATGTACATTCCAATGGAGCTATGTTCCTTCCAATGGAACTGTGTACATTCCAATGGAAGTGTGTACCTTCCAATGGAACTATGTAACTTCCAATGAAACTATGTACCTTCCAATGGGACTATGTACCTTACAATGGACCTATGTACCTTCGAATGGAACTATGTACCTTCCAATGGGACTATTTACCTTCCAATGAAACTATGTACCTTCCAATGGAGCTATGTATCTTCCAATGGTACTAGACTTAAACTTAAAGTTTTGCTTTCTTATTGATCTCTTTCTTCAATAATGTTTTAACACAGCTTGAAATACCGTTACTTTATTGATATAAGCATTCAAATTCGCTGATACAACAGCTTTAACTATCGTACACCTATATACCACAGTTCATAGTAAAGTCCTTTTATCGATCAGTACATGTCAATGAGCTTATTACACAGCTTCTATCTACCTGTGGCTTCCATTAAGGTTACATCGCGGCTAGTCCAGATGATCCAGACGTAGACTACAGCTTGGTTCATCCGAGTTACCTCGCGGCTTGCAGTATACAGTAGCGTCCATCATGGTCAATCTGCATAATGGTATCATCCCGTTATGAAGCAGTTTGTTCCCACGAGATAATGAAGCCCGCCCTCTAAGCAAATCGAAAAGAACAGAGGGTATGTCGTAACATAAAATACGGTCATGTTTGTAAAGTAACTGTCACTGGTCGGAAGCCATACTAAGCATTATAGTGCTGTAACCGACTTCATGCTTAGGCAAACATGTCAGATCCAGGCCAGCCGCCAAGTTAATTGGCGGCTTGCCTGCGATCTTACCTGTTTGCTACTCTGAGAATCGTACGTCATCAAAACTAAACAGTTATTGAAGGTTTTGGAAAGCAGACCACACACAAATCTATTTTTTCATAATTACCCAGCAATCTTAGGGTTAACGCGAAAAAATCTCTAGCATGCGTTACTCCATGACGAAGATCTTAATCATTCAGTTGTGTGATTCAAATGTAGCTAGATCCATGTTGTAAAGGGAGTTGATACAAGTCACAGGAGAAGCCCGATAAATATTTGTTAATTTCCTGTTACGGAAAACAAGCCATTGGTTTGGAAAAAAAGCAACAACAGGTGTTTGCCCTTTTTATTCCAGGAATCGGGACAGCCTTTCTTCGATTGTCCTCCATTGTTTCGGTGTTGGAATATTTCAAGGAGCTGCGCATGCGCGTCATCGTCATGAGCGGACTAGGAGCGGTGCTCATCAATTTTCTCTTAATTGGAATCACGTTTGTCGACGATGCTGACTTCTACTGGAAAACGGTTTTTAGACTGCAGCTTATTCCAGCAGGTGCGCTTTAAATAGGGCTAGTCCAGATATATAGTCTCGAAGGCTATTGCTATATTAACTGTACAATAACGAAGCTCAATAAACTGTCCAAATTTTCAAAAAAAAGTTTTGTTCACGGATCGTAAATGATACTAGAATCGGACGTGGCATGGGTTCAACGCCGGTTTTAACAATATTCAAATTATACCACGCGATTATATCAATTATTGACTAGAACAGATATTCTTTCAGTAACTTACTATAAATCATGCCACGTTTTAAATCTACAATGGAAATTCCATCGATCCAGATGCATAATAAGTGTTACGTTCTCAACTCTAGTTGATCTCATTTAGTGTGGGATTCGATTGGTCAAAGCACGATTTTGGTTAATTATTGATCCAAAACATCTCTTCATTAATGATCGCTCAATATGGTTTGAATGGTCAATATTTGAAGTCGAAGAGTATTTTAATTGTTCTGATTCTACCATGCTAGGAATACGTTGTAGGGGTCTTGATTTAGAAGGTAGAGTTCAATTCTTCGTAAATCCCACTTCCTGCTCCATTACAGTTATAAGCCTGTTAATCAGCTTCATTCTCAAACCTGTGTTGTTGGTCGCCGAAGCTGTAGAGGAGCCTGTTAATGAGCTACAGGAAAGGATCGACGAGCAAAAGGACGAAGTAACGTGTATCACGAAACTGTCCGAATATGTGTATAGCCGGGAACTCTTCCTAAACAAGGTCTTCTATCTCGTATTGGGTTTATTCTTCTTTGACCAATTAGGTGAGTGTAAGGATTTCTTTTTTACCGCCGAGTCGGACTCGAGTTTTAGACCATTCTTTGCCATAACTCATTCAGACGTTTGATTAACCCATTACCAAACCACAATAACATTTGACCAGTCTGTTGCAGACGACTCTGGAAAACATTGAGATAAAGGGTGAAATTGCTCTTAACGAGCAATATCTCCTTTTCCCACAATGTTTTCTGCCCTATCAGAAGATTATTTTTCAATTTCATCACATTGTGAAATGTCGTCTGCGAACTGTTTCAATTTGGGACAGTCGAAAATTTGGCGTTTGGGAATGGGTTAAGTCAAAGCGGCATGGTTTGTGTGTTCCTCACAATGGATCCTTACGTCTACGTAGGAAGGACAGCAGCTTGGAAAGAATGTTGAGAGGTTTATGTAAAAAGATATAAAATCATAGATAGATACAACAACTGCCGATATACGATTATTGGGGTATTGTTGAAAACAAACGTAACACTCCAAACAAACCAGAGAACCATTTTTTCTAACAACGATTTCGCCAACTATCTTTCTGTTATGTCCGTGAAGTTAGGAGTCAGTTCGCAGTTCGCAGTTCGCGATTCAATTGCGAACCGCGAACTGCGCTCTAACTTCACACGCTAGCTGCTAATTCAATTGTTTTTAAAATAACAATTTATGAAATATATGTGTACATATAATTTGAATTGACGAAAGACGAACTGGCGTCTGCCTTCACACGTAGAAACCTATTCGAATTGCGAACTGCAAACTGTCAGCTATCTCCAATGTATTCTACATACAGTATACGGCGAATAGCGAACTGCGAACTGTCAGCCAGCTTCACAACCAGTTGCCGATTCAAATTTTACCGAATGAAGTCCAAAAGTGAATCGGCTTCGAAAAGCGAACTGCGAACTGTCAACCAGGTTCACACTCAGCTGCCAATTCAAAATAGTGTTTTATGTTGATCATTATTCAATCCCTTACGAATAGCAAACTGCAAACTGTCGGCCAGCTTCACAACCAGTTGCCGATTCATGTTTTACCGGATGAAGTTCCATAAGTGAATCGGCTTTGAATAGCGAACTGCGAACTGTCAACTAGATTCATATTCAGCTTCCAATTCAGATTTTATTGGATACAATACAATAAGTGAATCTGCTTCGAATAGCGAACTGCAAACTGGCAACCAGGTTCACACTCAGCTGTCAATTCAAAATATTGTTTTATGTTGATCATTATTCAATCCCTTGCCAATCGCGAACTGCAAACTGTCAGCCAGCTTCACAACCAGTTGCCGATTCATATTTTACCGGATGAAGTTCCATAAGTGAATGGGCTTTGAATAGCGAACTGCAAACTGGCAACCAGGTTCACACTCAGCTGCCAATTCAAAATAGTGCTTTAGGTTGATCATTATTCAATCACTTACGAATCGCGAACTGCAAACTGTCAGCCAGCTTCACAACCAGTTGCCGATTCATATTTTACCGGATGAAGTTCAACAAGTGAATCGGCTTTGAATAGCGAACTGCGAACTGTCAACTAGATTCACATTCAGCTGCCAATTCAGATTTTATTGGATTGAATACAATAAGTGAATCTGCTTCGAATAGCGAACTGCAAACTGGCAACCACGTTCACACTCAGCTGCCAATTCAAAATAGTGTTTTATGTTGATCATTATTCAATCCCTTACGAATCGCGAACTGCAAACTGTCAGCTAGCTTCAAAACCAGTTGCCGATTCATATTTTACCGGATGAAGTTCAATAAGTGAATCGGCTTTGAATATCGAACTGCGAACTGTCAACTAGATTCACATTCAGCTGCCATATCAAATTTTATTGGATCGAGTACATTAAGTGAATCTGCTTCGAATAGCGAACTGCAAACTGGCAACCAGGTTCACACTCAGCTGCCAATTCAAAATATTGTTTTATGTTGATCATTATTCAATCCCTTACGAATCGCGAACTGCAAACTGTCAGCCAGCTTCACAACCAGTTGCCGATTCATATTTTACCGGATGAAGTTCCATAAGTGAATCAGCTTTGAATAGCGAACTGCAAACTGGCAACCAGGTTCACATTCAGCTGCCAATTCAAAATATTGTTCTATGTTGATCATTATTCAATCCCTTACGAATCGCGAACTGCAAACTGTCAGCCAGGATTACAACCAGTTGCCGATTCAATTTTTTTGATGAATTTCAATAAGTGAATCGGCTTTGAATAGCGAACTGCGAACTGTCAGCCAGCTTCACAACCAGTTGCCGATTCATATTTAACCGGATGAAGTTCAATAAGTGAATCGGCTTCGAATAGTGAACTGCAAACTGTCAACCAGGTTCACACTCAGCTGCCAATTCAAAATATTGTTTTACGTTGATCATTATTCAATCCCTTACAAATCACAAACTGCAAACTGTCAGCCAGGTTTACAACCAGTTGTCGATTCAATTATTTTGATGAATTTCAATAGGTGAATCGGCTTTGAATAGCGAACTGCGAACTGTCAGCCAGCTTCACAACCAGTTGCCGATTCATATTTTACCGGATGAAGTTCAATATGTGAATCGGCCTTGAATAGCGAACTGCGAACTGTCAACCAGGTTCACACTCAGCTGCCAATTCAAAATATTGTTTTTTGTTGATCTTTATTCAATCCCTTACGAATCGCGAACTAAAAACTGTCAGCCAGCTTCACAACCAGTTGCCGATTCGTACTTTACCGGATGAAGTTCCATAAGTAAATTGGCTTTGAATAGCGAACTGCGAACTGTCAACTAGATTCACATACAGATGCCAATTCAGATTTTATTGGATCCAATACAATAAGTGAATCTGCTTCGAATAGCAAACTGCAAACTGTCAACCAGGTTCACACTCAGCTGCCAATTCAAATTTTTGTTTCATGTTGATCATTATTCAATCCCTTTCGAATCGCGAACTGCAAACTGTCAGCCAGCTTCACAACCAGTTGTCGATTCATATTTTACCGGATGAAGTTCTATAGGTGAATCGGCTTTGAATAGCGAACTGCGAACTGTCAACTAGATTTACATTCAGCTGCCAATTCAGATTTTATTAGATCGAATACAATAGGTGAATCTGCTTCGAATAGCGAACTGCAAACTGGCAACGAGGTTCACACTCAGCTGCCAATTCAAAATATTGTTTTATGTTGATCTTTATTCAATCCCTTACAAATTGCGAACTGCAAACTGTCAGCCAGGTTTACAACCAGTTGCCGATTCAATTTTTTTTTGATGAAGTTGAATAAGTGAATCGGCTATGAAGAGCAAACTGCAAAATGTCAGCCAGGTTCACAACCAGTTGCCGATTAAAATTTTTTGATGAAGTTCAATAGGTGAATCAGCTTCGAATAGCGAACTGCGAACTGTCAACCAGGTTCACACTCAGCTGCCAATTCAAAATATTGTTTTATGTTGATCTTTATTCAATCCCTTACAAATTGCGAACTGCAAACTGTCAGCCAGAATCACAACCAGTTGCCGATTCAATTTTTTTATGAAGTTGAATAAGTGAATCGGCTATGAATAGCAAACTGCAAAATGTCAGCCAGGTTCACAACCAGTTGCCGATTCAAATTTTTTGATGAAGTTCAATGAGTGAATCAGCTTCGAATAGCGAACTGCGAACTGTCAACCAGGTTCACACCCAGCTGCCAATTTAAAATATTGTTTTATGTTGATCATTATTCAATCCCTTACAAATTGCGAACTGCAAACTGTCAGCCAGGTTCACAACCAGTTGCGGATTCAATTTTTTTTGATGAAGTTGAATAAGTGAATCGGCTATGAATAGCAAACTGCAAAATGTCAGCCAGGTTCACAACCAGTTGCAAATTAAAATTTTTTGATGAAGTTCAATGAGTGAATCAGCTTCGAATAGCGAACTGCGAACTGTCAACCAGGTTCAAACCCAGCTGCCAATTTAAAATATTGTTTTATGTTGATCATTATTCAATCCCTTACAAATTGCGAACTGCAAACTGTCAGCAAGGTTCACAACCAGTTGCCGATTCAATTTTTTTTTATGAAGTTGAATAAGTGAATCGGCTATGAATAGCAAACTGCAAAATGTCAGCCAGGTTCACAACCAGTTGCCGATTAAAATTTTTTATGAAGTTCAATGAGTGAATCAGCTTCGAATAGCGAACTGCGAACTGTCAACCAGGTTCACACCCAGCTGCCAATTTAAAATATTATTTTATGTTCATCTTTATTTAATCCCTTACAAATTGCGAACTGCAAACTGTCAGCCAGGTTCACAACCAGTTGCCGATTCAATTTTTTTTTTATGAAGTTGAATAAGTGAATCGGCTATGAATAGCAAACTGCAAAATGTCAGCCAGGTTCACAACCAGTTGCCGATTCAAATTTTTTGATGAAGTTAAATGAGTGAATCAGCTTCGAATAGCGAACTGCGAACTGTCAACCAGGTTCACACCCAGCTGCCAATTTAAAATATTGTTTTATGTTGATCATTATTCAATCCCTTACAAATTGCGAACTGCAAACTGTCAGCCAGGTTCACAACCAGTTGCGGATTCAATTTTTTTTGATGAAGTTGAATAAGTGAATCGGCTATGAATAGCAAACTGCAAAATGTCAGCCAGGTTCACAACCAGTTGCAAATTAAAATTTTTTGATGAAGTTCAATGAGTGAATCAGCTTCGAATAGCGAACTGCGAACAGTCAACCAGGATCACACCCAGCTGCCAATTTAAAATATTGTTTTATGTTGATCATTATTCAATCCCTTACAAATTGCGAACTGCAAACTGTCAGCAAGGTTCACAACCAGTTGCCGATTCAATTTTTTTTATGAAGTTGAATAAGTGAATCGGCTATGAATAGCAAACTGCAAAATGTCAGCCCGGTTCACTACCAGTTGCCGATTAAAATTTTTTATGAAGTTCAATGAGTGAATCAGCTTCGAATAGCGAACTGCGAACTGTCAACCAGGTTCACACCCAGCTGCCAACTTAAAATATTATTTTATGTTCATCTTTATTTAATCCCTTACAAATTGCGAACTGCAAACTGTCAGCCAGGTTCACAACCAGTTGCCGATTCAAATTTTTTGATGAAGTTCAATGAGTGAATCAGCTTCGAATAGCGAACTGCGAACTGTCACTCAGGTTCACACCCGGCTGCCAATTTAAAATATTATTTTATGTTCATCTTTATTCAATCCCTTACGAATCGCAAACTGCAAACTCTCAGCTAGGTTCACAACCAGTTGCCGATTCAAAGTGTATTGGATGAATATCAATAAGTGAATCGGCTTTGAATAGCGAACTGCAAACGGACAACCAGGTTCACACTCAGCTGCCAATTCAAAATACTATTTTTTGTTCATCTTTATTCAATCCCTTACGAATCGCGAACTGCAAACTGTCAGCCAGCTTCACAACCAGTTGTCGATTCATATTTTACCGGATGAAGTTCTATAGGTGAATCGGCTTTGAATAGTGAACTGCGAACTGTCAACTAGATTCACATTCAGCTGCCAATTCAGATTTTATTGGATAGAATACACTAAGTGAATCTGCTTCGAATAGCCAACTGCAAACTGGCAACCAGGTTCACACTCAGCTGCCAATTCAAAATATTGTTTTATGTTGATCATTATTCAATCCCTTACAAATTGCGATGAAGTTGAATAAGTGAATCGGCTATGAATAGCAAACTGCCAAATGTCAGCCAGGTTCACAACCAGTTACCGATTCAAATTTTTTGATGAAGTTCAATTAGTGAATCAGCTTCGAATAGTGAACGGCAAACTGTGAACCTAGTTCACACTCAGCTGCCAATTCGAAATATTGTTTTATGTTGATCATTATTCAATCCCTTACGAATCGCGAACTACAAATTGTCAGCCAGGTTCACAAGCAGTTGCCGATTCAAATTTTTTTGATGAAGTTCAATAAGTGAATCACCTTTGAATAGCGAACTGCGAACTGTCAACTAGATTCACATTCAGCTGCCAATTCAAATTTTATTGGATCGAATACAATAAGTGAATCTGCTTCGAATAGCGAACTGGAAACTGGCAACCAGGTTCACACTCAGCTGCCAATTCAAAATATTGTTTTATGTTGATCATTATTCAATCCCTTAGGAATCGCGAACTGCAAACTGTCAGCCAGCTTCACAACCAGTTGCCGATTCATACTTTACCGGATGAAGCTCAACAAGTGAATCGGCTTTGAATAGCAAATTGCGAACTGTCAACTAGATTCACATTCAGCTGCCAATTCAGATTTTATTGGATCGAATACAATAAGTGAATCTGCTTCGAATAGCGAACTGCAAACTGGTAACCAGGTTCAAACTCAGCTGCGAATTCAAAATATTGTTTTATGTTGAATATTATTCAATCCCTTACGAATCGCGAACTGCAAACTGTCAGCCAGCTTCACAACCAGTTGCCGATTCATATTTTACCGGATGAAGCTCAACAAGTGAATCGGCTTTGAATAGCGAACTGCGAACTGTCAACTAGATTCACATTCAGCTGTCAATTCAGATTTTATTGGATCGAATACAATAAGTGAATCTGCTTCGAATAGCGAACTGCAAACTGGCAACCAGGTTCACACTCAGCTGCCAATTCAAAATATTGTTTTATATTGATCATTATTCAATCCCTTACGAATCGCGAACTGCAAACTGTCAGCCAGCTTCACAACCAGTTGCCGATTCATATTTTACCGGATGAAGCTCAACAAGTGAATCGGCTTTGAATAGCAAATTGCGAACTGTTAGCTAGATTCATATTCAGCTGCCAATTCGGATTTTATTGGATCAAATACAATAAGTGAATCTGCTTCGAATAGCGAACTGCAAACTGGCAACCAGGTTCAAACTCAGCTGCCAATTCAAAATATTGTTTTATGTTGATCATTATTCTATCCCTTACGAATCGCGAACTGCAAACTGTCAGCCAGCTTCTCAACCAGTTGCCGATTCATATTTAACCGGATGAAGTTTGACAAGTGAATCGGCTTTGAATAGCAAACTGCGAACTGTCAACTAGATTCACATTCAGCTGTCAATTCAGATTCAATTGGATCGAATGCAATAATTGAATCTGCTTCGAATAGCGAACTGCAAACTGGCAACCAGGTTCACACTCAGTTGCCAATTCAAAATATTGTTTTATGTTGATATTTATTCAATCCCTCACGAATCGCGAACTGCAAACTGTCAGCCAGCTTCTCAACCAGTTGCCGATTCATATTTAACCGGATGAAGTTCGACAAGTGAATCGGCTTTGAATAGCGAACTGCGAACTGTCAACTAGATTCACATTCAGCTGTCAATTCAGATTTAATTGGATCGAATGCAATAATTGAATCTGCTTCGAATAGCGAACTGCAAACTGGCAACCAGGTTCACACTCAGCTGCCAATTCAAAATATTGTTTTATGTTGATCATTATTCAATCCCTTACGAATCGCGAACTGCAAACTGTCAGCCAGCTTCACAACCAGTTGCTGATTCATATTTTACCGGATGAAGCTCAACAAGTGAATCGGCTTTGAATAGCAAATTGCGAACTGTCAGCTAGATTCACATTCAGCTGCCAATTCGGATTTTATTGGATCAAATGCAATAAGTGAATCTGCTTCGAATAGCGAACTGCAAACTGGCAACCAGGTTCACACTCAGTTGCCAATTCAAAATATTGTTTTATGTTGATCATTATTCAATCCCTCACGAATCGCGAACTGCAAACTGTCAGCCAGCTTCTCAACCAGTTGCCGATTCATATTTAACCGGATGAAGTTTGACAAGTGAATCGGCTTTGAATAGCAAACTGCGAACTGTCAACTAGATTCACATTCAGTCGTCAATTCAGATTTTATTGGATCGAATGCAATAATTGAATCTGCTTCGAATAGCGAACTGCAAACTGGCAACCAGGTTCACACTCAGCTGCCAATTCAAAATATTGTTTTATGTTGATCATTTTTCAATCCCTTACGAATCGCGATCTGCAAACTGTCAGCCAGGTTTACAACCAGTTGCCGATTCAAATTGTTTTGATGAAGTTCAATACTGTCAACTAGATTAACATTCAGCTGCCAATTTGAAATATTGTTTATGTTCATCAATATTCAATCCCTTATGAAACGCGAACTGCGAACTGTCAGCCAGGTTCACATTCAGGTGACAATTCAAAAAATTGTCGTACGTTCATCAATTTGGAATATACGAACCGTCAACCAGATTCATACTCATTCGTATTCTAGTCGATGGAATAATCCAAACCGTTTGAATAGTTAACTGCCGACAGCCATGTTCACTCTCAGTTGCCAATTCAAATTATTGTCTTAGGTTTATCATTATTTAATCCTGTTCTAATTGCGAACTGCGAATTTTCTCCCAGATTCACAACTTGTTGCTGATTCAGAATTATTTTTGGGGGGCAGGCCATAACCCTAACCTTTTTGAGTAGGGAACTGCAAACTCTTTACAAGATTCATTATCAACTGCCAATACGACATGTTTTCTTTTTATCCATCATTATTAAATCCCATTTGAACCGTGTTTTCTTTTGAATGTTCTTAATTCATAAATGTACATTGACTTATTTATCATTAAATCTATATTAAGATGCCCTTTCTCCTGACTCATCACCACTCCTTCATTTGAATTCTCACTAAATTTGTTTTGGTTTACGTCTCATACAATTACATATTGTGATCTGTGAAAATGAAATAAAAAGATACAACCGTTCAAGTCTTCCATTAGTGTAAAGGGTTGTGTATCTCACTCAGTCTGCACCTGCGTTACTCTATTTCTCGGTCCAGGCAACTCGTTGACCAGCTCTTACTTCCTTTGAAGTCTCTCTTTCCCTCATAGAATTTAGACCTTTTAGGTATTTCATGGTGACAGTCTGCTCATTTTAAAAAAAGTGAAGAAGAGTTTGTGCAGAATTCTTTGTATATGTTCCTTCCCCATGTTCATTGTTTGAAACATAAAACCAGTTAAAGAGAACTCTACCCTGAGTCTTGCGTGTTTTGGGGGAAATATTATGCGAAAAAATAAGTGTAGAGCCCATATAAATTGCTAACACATTTTCCGATTTTGCGTTAGCGAATACAACGGTTTTGTTCGGTTTTAGTTCTATGCGAATGACAAAATCATCGTAGTGATGATTTAAACGGCATGTTTGATATTATTTTCAATATAATTTCGTCTGGATTTGAAGTAAGTATGATAAATTTAGATTGAGAAGCTCCTTTTGAAGAAATATGCTTTTGATCATAAGTTATTTTTTGCTGGATCAACTAAGCGCTGTACGCAGGGCTCATCAGCAAAATACATTTGATGGACAACTGACCCGTGTCAACTGACCAATCGAAATGTGTTTTGGGCTAATACTTAAAGGTCTTATTTAGTCTAGTCCGAATGATCCAGACGTAGATAATTCACTCTTCACGCAGTTACAGCTTGGATCATCCGAGTTAAATTTAGTCCTTCTTTAAGTGACCCCCCCCCCAAACCAATAACCAGATGCCCACCCGCTGTGATGACCAGCTGTGATAATTAATGGGGATTACGTCATACCATGTATAAGACTGTGTCAAACTGAAAGGTTTCTTTTGACCATTTTTTAGAGAGGGTATTTAAGCAGCAGAATTGAATTTTTTTTTAGATTAGACTTCAAATATATATATTTTTTAAGCTTGAATTAATCTTTGAAGAGGTTTGTCATTTCTTTTTAAAGTGTGCCTTATATAAAGATCAATTTATGTAATTATGACTTTCAGCAGGGTTATAGTTCCTCTGTAGTATATCATCATTATCACTGTCATCATCATTTTTATCATCATCATTTTTATCATCATCATTTTTATCATCATCATCATCATCATCATCATCATCATCATCATCATCATCATCATCATCATCATCATCATCATCATCATCATCATCATCATCATCATCATCATCCTCATCATCATCATCCTCATCATCATCATCATCATCATCATCATCATCATCATCATCATCATCATCATCATCATCATCATCATCATCATCATCATCATCATCATCATCATCATCATCGTCATCGTCATCGTCATCATCATCATCATCATCATCATCATCATCATCATCATCATCATCATCAGCGGCAGCAGCAGCAGCATCAGCATCAGCATCAGCATCAGCATCATCATCATCATCATCATCATCATCATCATCATCATCATCATCATCATCATCATCAGCATCATCATCATCATCAGCAGCAGCAGCAGCAGCAGCAGCAGCAGCAGCAGCAGCAGCAGCAGCAGCAGCATCATCAGCAGCAGCATCATCATCATCATCATCATTTTTATCATTATCATCATCATCATCAATGCTATGATAATAACAAGTGCTTATTTATCAAATAACCAACTCATTATTTCTTTCACATTTCTTAACAGTTTATTAAGCAAAAAATCTATTTATCTTGTAAATCATTGTTTTAAATAAAGAAACAGGAATTTAAAACTTATTTCTCATCAATACTTCACATTATGAAAACCAAATTGGAATGACATTTTTTCTACATAAGACATCAAATAATTTTTTTTAAGTTAGAATGGGTTTTTAATAGGGGATTTTCTTTTATAATTTGCACCAAATATTTTAATTAATTTATATTATTATGACTTGCAGCAGGGAATTTTATGGTTCCTCTGTAGTATGTCATCATTATCATCATCCATTTTATAATTATAACAAGTGCTTATTTATTGAATAACTAACTCATTATTTTGTTCACATTTCTAAACAGTTTATTAAGAAAAATCTTCTTATCATGTTAATCATTGTTTTAGACTAAGAAAACTATAACCAAACACTTATTTCTCATCAATATTCTTCATTATGAGAAACCGAAGGGTTGGGGTATTACGTAGTCTGACCACTAAATGCACCATTCCTTATCAAGTAATATACAGAAAATTTGCACCATGCTGTGGAACTGTTTTGTTGCCCTGTAGGGTGCCCAGCGGGAGATAAGATACCAGACATTCCAAAGGCTAGGCCTTTAATTTTGCTTCATAGCCAATCTCTCTCTTCATAGCCAATCTCTCTCTCTCTCTCTCTCTCTCTCTCTCTCTCTCTCTCTCTCTCTCTCTCTCTCTCCTCCTCTCTCTCTCTCTCTCTCTCTCTCTCTCTCTCTCTCTCTCTCTCTCTCTTTCTCTCTCTCTCTCTCGCCTCTCTCTCTCTATCTCTCTCGCTCTCTTTCGCTCTCTCTCTCTCATTATAGAATGATGAAATATTCTTCAACTCTTTCATAATATGAAAAATGAAATTGAACGTAAAATTAAAATTGTCTCCTATTTGGTCTAAATCGTAAAGCGTACATTTAATGTCATTTCTGTCAATAGTCCCTTGTCAACCGAATCATTTTAAAAAACGTAAATCGACAGCTAACTGATGTTACAATAGACGGTGGTATTTAATGGTCGTTAACAAGCAGAGAAAACATCGGTGCCAACGACTGACTCTGTAACAAATCTACATTTTAGTCGCAGTCATCGGACATCTTATCTAAATCTTTTTGCTCCAATTCAAAAATGTGTAGTTTTGTCTCATAAATTTTGATTGGATGCCATTTGAACAATAGCGATTATTAGAATTGATAAACTGCATTATTGCTGAACAAAAACCGTTGAGGCGGACAGGAATTCGAAAATAGAGTGGCGAACCTTCTTTTGTCACAATACTTTCAATTTTAACTCTCATAAAATCTCCACTTTATGATTGGATGCTCTCTTTTCCACAATATTGCCTTCATCGAGCGTGCAATACACCATGTTGTCATATGTCTTTTTACGTATGTCTATATGTGTCCAAATAGTGATGTTACTATCCACTTATTGACCAGGGATTGAAAGCGTTTTGACAAAAGAGGTCTTTGCTCAACATAGACATCATTTCTCCTAATGCTTTCAACTTTTAATGAACGATGAAGCAGCTTTGCAGTTTCCTGGGTAATCAAAATGTTGGATATCGGGAAATTTCTTTTTTTTTTCAAATTGCATTATTGTATTATCATATTCGCGTACCATATATCGTAAATTGTTGGAAGTGATGTACTTACTCTGAGATACCACTTTTCTGTTTATTAACCATGAAATATATATATACTTTTGTTTTCATTTATCACTGTTATAAAATGCCGTTAGTCGACCCTTTTTTCACTTTTTGTACATTGTATTAGTACCGCGAGAGCAATTCTATTCCAAAAACTTTATTGGCGAAAAACAAACTTTCGCTGTAACGAGGACTATATAAGAAGAAGTGAAGACATATACATTTGGGGTTTTACCAGGTCCAAACACTCCTTACTATGGAGAAATTTGAAAGCTATGCTGAATATATGTGCATAGCAATGATGAAGGAAGGATGATTATTGACAACTCATTTCTTAAACCACTAACTGAAGACTAATGCCTACATTAGTAGTTTGGCTAAACATTGCTTTTTAGATGTATATACAATTGGAACATCCAAAAACAAAATGGAATTCTTTTCACGTCAATTCAGATTATTCCATGCTCTGCTTCCATCGCAGTTTTTATTATGCAGAGCTTTCTTCATATCTCAAACTCCTGACAGTCTTATAAGGTGTGCGGTAAAAATGCCAGTGGTAAAAATGCCATAGGTAAAAAAGCCAGAGGTAAAAAAGCCAGAGGAAAAAATGCCATAGGCAACTAGGTAAAAATGTCAAAGGTAAAAAAGCCAGAAGTAAAAAAGCCAGAGGTAAAAAAGCCAGAGGTAAAAAAGCCAGAGGTAAAAATGCCAAATATATATAAAATCACTTTTAAAAATTATTTTGAAAGTTTACTTGTTTAATTATTGGTTAATATTGTTCCTGCTACAATTTTAATTTACTTTTGTTTCAAATATCGAATTATACCAATTATAATAAAAGATAATATACAAAGCAAGACTACCTAATTTTGTAATTGTTAAATTATTATAATACAATGCTTTACAAATATATAAAATCACTTTAAAAAATCAAACAAACCCAATACAACCTATTTATCATGGAATTAATGAAAGATCACAATCGGGGCATTTTTACATAGGTAATTATATGAAAAAAGTACGGCTTCAAAACATTACCCTAACTAACCCTTAAGATTGTAAAATAGAAACAGAACTATTTACAGTACTTAGTCCTTCAAATAACCATTTAGCCTGTAAAGAATGAAGAAAAAGATGGTTTAATACATCTTTGGCATTTTTACCACTGGCATTTTTACCACTGGCATTTTTACCACTGGCATTTTTATTGGCATTTCTAACCTCTGGCATTTTTACCTCTGGCTTTTTTACCTCTGGCTTTTTTACCTCTGGCATTTTTACCACTGGCATTTTTACCTACATTCGTCTAATAAGCCTCATTGAGGCCTGAGCATAGAGCAGATTAGTTACTGCTGCTAAACTATAGTCAAAATTATAACTTTTTTTAAAAAAGAACCTCAAACTTGTTGGAGTATTTCAATTGGATATTTAACTTCAGTAGCAACCCTCTTATGTATTATGTGTGGAACATCAGTTTGCAGTTCGCTTTTCGAAGCAGATTCACTTATTGTATTCGATCCCAAAAAATCTGAATTGGCAGCTGAATGTGAATCTAGTTGACAGTTCGCAGTTCTCTATTCAAAGCCCATGCAGTTATTGAACTTCATCCCATACACTTTGAATCGGCAACTGGTTGTGAACCTGGCTGACAGTTTGCAGTTCGCGATTCGTAAGGGGTTGAATAATGATCAACATAAAACAATATTTTGAATTGGCAGCTGAGTGTGAACGTGGTTCACAGTTTGCCGTTCGCTATTCGAAGCAGATTCACTCATTGAACTTCATCAAAAAATTTGAATCGGCAACTGGTTGTGAACCTGGCTGACATTTCGCAGTTTGCTATTCAAAGCCGATTCACTTATTCAACTTCATCAAAAAAAATTGAATCGGCAACTGGTTGTGAAGCTGGCTGACAGTTTGCAGTTCGCGATTCGTAAGGGATTGAATAATGATCAACATAGAACAATATTTTGAATTGGCGGCTGAGTGTGAACCTGGTTGCCAGTTTGCAGTTCGCTATTCAAAGCCTATTCACTTATGGAACTTCATCCGGTAAAATATGAATCGGCAACTGGTTGTGAAGCTGGCTGACAGTTTGCAGTTCGCGATTCGTAAGGGATTGAATAATGATCAACATAAAACACTATTTTGAATTGGCAGCTGAGTGTGAACCTGGTTGCCAGTTTGCAGTTCGCTATTCGAAGCAGATTCACTTATTGTATTCGATCCAATAAAATCTGAATTGGCAGCTGAATGTGAATCTAGTTGACAGTTCGCAGTTCGCTATTCAAAGCCGATTCACTTATGGAACTTCATCCGGTAAAATATGAATCGGCAACTGGTTGTGAAGCTGGCTGACAGTTTGCAGTACGCGATTCGCAAGGGATTGAATACTGATCAACATAAAACAATATTTTGAATTGGCAGCTGAGTGTGAACCTGGTTGCCAGTTTGCAGTTCGCTATTCGAAGCAGATTCTCTTATTGTATTGGATCCAATAAAATCTGAATTGGAAGCTGAATATGAATCTAGTTGACAGTTCGCAGTTCGCTATTCAAAGCCGATTCACTTATGGAACTTCATCCGGTAAAATATGAATCGGCAACTGGTTGTGAAGCTGGCTGACAGTTTGCAGTTCGCGATTCGTAAGGGATTGAATAATGATCAACATAAAACACTATTTTGAATTGGCAGCTGAGTGTGAACCTGGTTGCCAGTTTGCAGTTCGCTATTCGAAGCAGATTCACTTATTGTATTCGATCCAATAAAATCTGAATTGGCAGCTGAATGTGAATCTAGTTGACAGTTCGCAGTTCGCTATTCAAAGCCGATCCACTTATGGAACTTCATCCGGTAAAATATGAATGGGCAACTGGTTGTGAAGCTGGCTGACAGTTTGCAGTTCGCGATTCGTAAGGGATTGAATAATGATCAACATAGAACAATATTTTGAATTGGCAGCTGAGTGTGAACCTGGTTGCCAGTTTGCAGTTCGCTATTCAAAGCCTATTCACTTATGGAACTTCATCCGGTAAAATATGAATCGGCAACTGGTTGTGAAGCTGGCTGACAGTTTGCAGTTCGCGATTCGTAAGGGATTGAATAATGATCAACATAAAACACTATTTTGAATTGGCAGCTGAGTGTGAACCTGGTTGCCAGTTTGCAGTTCGCTATTCGAAGCAGATTCACTTATTGTTTTCGATCCAATAAAATCTGAATTGGCAGCTGAATGTGAATCTAGTTGACAGTTCGCAGTTCGCTATTCAAAGCCGATTCACTTGTTGAACTTCATCCGGTAAAATATGAATGGGCAACTGGTTGTGAAGCTGGCTGACAGTTTGCAGTTCGCGATTCGTAAGGGATTGAATAATGATCAACATATAACAATATTTTGAATTGGCAGCTGAATGTGAACCTGGTTGCCAGTTTGCAGTTCGCTATTCAAAGCCTATTCACTTATGGAACTTCATCCGGTAAAATATGAATCGGCAACTGGTTGTGAAGCTGGCTGACAGTTTGCAGTTCGCGATTCGTAAGGGGTTGAATAATGATCAACATAAAACACTATTTTGAATTGGCAGCTGAGTGTGAACATGGTTGCCAGTTTGCAGTGCGCTATTCGAAGCAGATTCACTTATTGTATTCGATCCAATAATATCTGAATTGGCAGCTGAATGTGAACCTAGTTGACAGTTCACAGTTCGCTATTCAAAGCCGATTCACTTATGGAACTTCATCCGGTAAAATATGAATCGGCAACTGGTTGTGAAGCTGGCTGACAGTTTGCAGTTTGCGATTCGTAAGGGATTGAATAATTATCAACATAAAACAATATTTTGAATTGGCAGCTGAGTGTGAACCTGGTTGCCAGTTTGCAGTTCGCTATTCGAAGCAGATTCACTTATTGTATTGATCAATAGCTGAATTGGCAGCTGAATGTGAATCTAGTTGACGGTTCGCAGTTAATATTCAAAGCGATTCACTTATGGAACTTCATCGGTAAAATATGAATGCGGCAACTGGTTGTGAAAGCTGGCTGACGGTTGCAGTTAGCGGTCGTAAGGGATTGAATAATGATCAACATAAAACAATATTTTGAATTGGCAGCTGGGTGTGAACCTGGTTGCCAGTTTGCAGTTCGCTATTCGAAGCAGATTCACTTATTGTATTCGATCCAATAAAATCTGAATTGGCGGCTGAATGTGAATCTAGTTGACAGTTCGCAGTTCGCTATTCAAAGCCGATTCACTTGTTGAACTTCATCCGGTAAAATATGAATGTGCAACTGGTTGTGAAGCTGGCTGACAGTTTGCAGTTCGCGATTCGTAAGGGATTGAAAAATGATCAACATGAAACAATATTTTGAATTGGCAGCTGAGTGTGAACCTAGTTGCCAGTTTGCAGTTCGCTATTCAAAGCCTATTCACTTATGGAACTTCATCCGGTAAAATATGGTCGGCAACTGGTTGTGAAGCTGGCTGACAGTTTGCAGTTCGCGATTCGTAAGGGAATGAATAATGATCAACATAAAACACTATTTTGAATTGGCAGCTGAGTGTGAACCTGGTTGCCAGTTTGCAGTTCGCTATTCGAAGCTGATTCACTTATTGTATTCGATCCAATAAAATCTGAATTGGCAGCTGAATGTGAATCTAGTTGACAGTTCGCAGTTCGCTATTCAAAGCCGATTCACTTGTTGAACTTCATCCCGTAAAATATGAATCGGCAACTGGTTGTGAAGCTGGCTGACAGTTTGCAGTTCGCGATTAGTAAGGGATTGAATAATGATCAACATAAAACACTATTTTGAATTGGCAGCTGAGTGTGAACCTGGTTGCCAGTTTGCAGTTCGCTATTCGAAGCCTATTCACTTATGGAACTTCATCCGGTAAAATATGAATCGGCAACTGGTTGTGAAGCTGGCTGACAGTTTGCAGTTCGCAATTCGTAAGGGATTGAATAATGATCAATATAAAACAATATTTTCAATTGGCAGCAGAGTGTGAACCTGGTTGCCAGTTTGCAGTTCGCTATTCGAAGCCGATTCACTTATTGTATTGGATCCAATAAAATCTGAATTGGAAGCCGAATATGAATCTAGTTGACAGTTCGCAGTTCGCTATTCAAAGCCGATTCACTTATGGAACTTCATCCGGTAAAATATGAATCGGCAACTGGTTGTGAAGCTGGCTGACAGTTTGCAGTTCGCGATTCGTAAGGGATTGAATAACGATCAACATAGAACAATATTTTGAATTGGCAGCTGAGTGTGAACCTGGTTGCCAGTTTGCAGTTAGCTATTCAAAGCCGATTCACTTATGGAACTTCATCTGGTAAAATATGAATCGGCAACTGGTTGTGAAGCTGGCTGACAGTTTGCAGTTCGCGATTCGTAAGGGATTGAATAATGATCAACATAAAACATTATTTTGAATTGGCAGCTGAGTGTGAACCTGGTTGCCAGTTTGCAGTTCGCTATTCGAAGATGATTCACTTATTGTATTCGATCCAATAAAATTTCAATTGGCAGCTGAATGTGAATCTAGTTGACAGTTCGCAGTTCGCTATTCAAAGCCGATTCACTTATGGAACTTCATCCGGTAAAATATGAATCGGCAACTGGTTGTGAAGCTGGCTGACAGTTTGCAGTTCGCGATTCGTAAGGGATTGAATAATGACCAACATAAAACAATATTTTGAATTGGCAGCTGAGTGTGAACCTGGTTGCCAGTTTGCAGTTCGCTATTCGAAGCAGATTCACTTATTGTATTCGACCCAATAAAATCTGAATTGGCAGCTGAATGTGAATCTAGTTGACAGTTCGCAGTTCGCTATTCAAAGCCGATTCACTTATAGAACTTCATCCGGTAAAACATGAATGGGCAACTGGTTGTGAAGCTGGCTGACAGTTTGCAGTTCCCGATTCGTAAGGGATTGAATAATGATCAGCATAAAACAATATTTTGAATTGGCAGCTGAGTGTGAACCTGGTTGCCAGTTTGCAGTTCGCTATTCGAAGCAGATTCACCTATTGTATTCGATCCAATAAAATCTGAATTGGCAGCTGAATGTAAATCTAGTTGACAGTTTGCAGTTCGCTTTTCAAAGCCGATTCACTTATGGAACTTTATCCGGTAAAATATGAATGGGCAACTGGTTGTGAAGCTGGCTGACAGTTTGCAGTTCGCGATTCGTATGGGATTGAATAATGATCAACATAGAACAATATTTTGAATTGGCAGCTGAGTGTGAACCTGGTTGCCAGTTTGCAGTTCGCTATTCAAAGCCTATTCACTTATGGAATTTCATCCGGTAAAATATGAATCGGCAACTGGTTGTGAAGCTGGCTGACAGTTTGCAGTTCGCGATTCGTAAGGGATTGAATAATGATCAACATAAAACACCATTTTGAATTGGCAGCTGAGTGTGAACCTGGTTGCCAGTTTGCAGTTCGCTATTCGAAGCAGATTCACTTATTGTATTCGATCCAATAATATCGGAATTGGCAGCTGAATGTGAATCTAGTTGACAGTTCGCAGTTCGCTTTTCAAAGCCGATTCACTTATGGAACTTCATCCGGTAAAATATGAATCGGCAACTGGTTGTAAAGCTGGCTGACAGTTTGCAGTTCGCGATTCGTAAGGGATTGAATAATGATCAACATAAAACACTATTTTGAATTGTCAGCTGAGTGTGAACCTGGTTGCCAGTTTGCAGTTCGCTATTCGAAGCAGATTCATTTATTGTATTCGATCCAATAAAGTCTGAATTGGCAGCTGAATGTGAATCTAGTTGACAGTTCGAAGTTTGCTATTCAAAGCCGATTCACTTGTTGAACTTCATCCGGTAAAATATGAATGGGCAACTGGTTGTGAAGCTGGCTGACAGTTTGCAGTTCGCGATTCGTAAGGGATTGAATAATGATCAACATAAAACAATTCTTTGAATTGGCAGCTGAGTGTGAACCTGAATGCCAGTTTGCAGTTCGCTATTCGAAGCAGATTCACTTATTGTATTCGATCCAATAAAATCTGAATTGGCAGCTGAATGTGAATCTAGTTGACAGTTCGCAGTTCGCTATTCAAAGCCGATTCACTTGTCGAACTTCATCCGGTTAAATATGAATGGGCAACTGGTTGAGAAGCTGGCTGACAGTTTGCAGTTCGCGATTCGTAAGGGATTGAATAATGATCAACATAGAACAATATTTTGAATTGGCAGCTCAGTGTGAACCTGGTTGCCAGTTTGCAGTTCGCTATTCGAAGCCTATTTTCTTATGGAACTTCATCCGGTAAAATATGAATCGGCAACTTGTTGTGAAGCTGGCTGACAGTTTGCAGTTCGCGATTCGTAAGGGGTTGAATAATGATCAACATAAAACACTATTTTGAATTGGCAGCTGAGTGTGAACATGGTTGCCAGTTTGCAGTGCGCTATTCGAAGCAGATTCACTTATTGTATTCGATCCAATAATATCTGAATTGGCAGCTGAATGTGAATCTAGTTGACAGTTCGCAGTTCGCTATTCAAAGCCGATTCACTTATGGAACTTCATCCGGTAAAATATGAATCCGCAACTGGTTGTGAAGCTGGCTGACAGTTTGCAGTTCGCGATTCGTAAGGGGTTGAATAATGATCAACATAGAACACTATTTTGAATTGGCAGCTGAGTGTGAACCTGGTTGCCAG
>OX401412.1:21378340-21502859 GCA_947846245.1 Cerastoderma edule | reverse complement strand
CGCCCTGATTGGTCTAGGCGTCTTACTACTGATTCCATCGAAACAAGCGAAACTTCGCGAGCGCATGAATCCAGAACTCGTTTTGCATGATTTGGCGCGAAATGTTACGATTTTAGCCGTCTTAAACATTGGTGTTGGAATAATCTGTTTCATAATGCCCTCTGTCAGATCATATGCTCTAATTCTGATCTTTTCGGCGATTTATGGCTTCACAGAAGGTAGGTAGTTATAAAGCTTAACCCTTAGAATGCTCGGTATTTTTTCTATAAGTAGATTTTTGTGTCGTCTGCTATTCCAAACCTTAGATATCTGCTTAATTTTGACAAGGAAAGATATCCATAGTAGCAAACAGGCTAGATTGCAAACACCCTTTTAGACAGACAGTTGTTGCAGAAGTTTCTAGAGGTGACTGAATGAATTTCTGGCACCCCTATCAGAACTTGTACGCCATTACATGTCCAAAATGGTGCGGTTTAATTGCACGAGTACTTTCCTCTTTTTTTATATGTTCCTTCCCTTTTTTAAAGTTTTTCAAAGCAGACGATATTAAACATTTCATCAGAATGACAAATCTACGACCTCGGCAAAAACTCCAAAACTATATATTATCTAGACCACCAAGAATCCGTTTAACGCTTATAGATATAGAAAACAAGTTTTGTTGTTGCTTTCTCTACCAATAAAAAACGTTTGTCTCTAAGAAGAAAACAAACACCATGGTACTGATTTACTTAACAACTTATGCTCAGAACTTGCTTAAGATCAATGTAACAGTCCGTTTCATTTGAATATCGTGAATAAGCAATATTGCAAAGAAACACGTCATTGTTTACAAACGTCTCGCATATTACATTGAAATATAATTTCTTTTTTAAGCTGATATCCATATAAATCTTTTTCGACTTTTGCAAATATTTTACCCAAACGCTACCAAGGTTCGTACAATGGTTTATTCGTTTATCTATAGGAATGTTTAATTCCCTGGTCCAAGATTTTATCCCTGACGGATTCGGCAGACGACACATCAGAATGATGGCGGGCTTTTTAGGGTTCGTGGCGGGAATCGGCTCTGTTCTGGCTGGAGCAATATCAGGTAGACAATGTTATTTTAAAAGACATGTAAAATGAACTAACTTCTCCAGTTGTTAGCAATTTCATTTTATATTCACCTATTCATGTGTCTTTGACAAGTGCGAACATATTTTCTTTTTTTTTACAATGATTTCTATAAAATAAAGGAAGTAATGATTGTCTTCATATTTTTTTAATCATCGCTTACACTTTTTAGATTTGGACGAGTCACTTATTCTTACCTATTGTAATATAATGCATGTTAACCATTATAGTGCTGGAACCGACTTCATGCTTATGCAAACAGGTTAGATCACAAACCAGCCGCCAAGTTAATTGGCGGCTGGTCTGTGAGCTAACCCGTTTGCTACTCTGAGTATCTTTACTCATCAAAATTAAGCAGATAGTTAAGGTGTTGGAAAGCAGAACAAAAGATACCCAGCATTCCAATGGTTAACATCTTTATCTTACAGTTTACTCATACGGACACCAGGTGGTTCAATGCCTGGTGCAAAGTTTCTTAATAAGAGTAGTGTAAAGCCAAAACGTTCGACTCATGAAAATACATAGTTTTTTGGTTGACTGTTCGTTCGTTTGTTTATAATACACCAGCTTGAAACATATACCATTGACCTTAACTTGTCATTTCTACTCGAACTTTTAGAATATGTTTTGTTTTATTGGGAAATGCAAGCGAGTGTATTGTTATGTTTAAACATGTTACATTTAGTAATTAATTACTGTATCTTCCTCTTCTTCTTTTCTTCTTTTTCTTTCTTTTACCTCTTTTCTTAATTGTCTACTCAACTCCTTCTTAGTGCTATTTTAGACTTGAGAACAAATTCGATTATGTCAAAGGTTAGTTTTTAGAAAACACTAGACTGTATATATATATATATATATATATATATATATATATATATATATATATGATGTAAATGTTATTGTAATTTAATTTTAAATAAATGGGTTGTTGTATGACAATTCAAAAAAAAAAAAACATAGTTTTTAACATGGACGGCCTCCCGATGTTGTATAACGGTAGAAAATATGCAATAGTATTATGTAATGATAAAATGATATACCCGCAATATATCTAACTTACACTCGATAAGGAAGTCTCAAGCTTGTTGAGCGAGTATCGTTTCAAATTGCTGCATACATATCATGTAGACACTATCTCAATGGTAACAATAAGGATGTCTTATTCCCAAATAAACACATGTACATCTCTTTAAAATTCGGAAATACTTGAATAACTCTGACACTACCTTTCAGATGGTATCCAACAACAAGCATCCAATCCGCGATCGGCGTTCTACTTTTGCGGCGTATGTTTATTGATTTCCGGCGCACTGTCAATTGCATCCAGATTTGTGGTTCTTCGCGACGCAAAGCTCAAAGAACGAATAAAGAAAGAAACAGACAAGGAGAATCGTAGGAAGGAAGAAGAAGACAGACAGAGACAGGCGCAAAGAGAAGGGGTGAACAATCCTGCGCTTTCTGAAGACGATATTGAAATACATGTAAATAACAGCACCGGTGTTCGTGATCAAAACGAAATACCGGAAGCTGGGTATACCGGAAGTAGTATCAATCCTTCTGTGCAGGAGATGAGTGTCTAAATGTTATTTCGGAATACGTAGACGATATATCCAATAGTAAAGCATTATTGATAATGAGTTTATCTTATCATACTACAATGTACTTATAGATTGTATCAGCATGCAAAAGACTTTTTTCATTTTAAAAACTATTTAGAGAATATTACACTACCCTATTTTACACTTCGCTATTATTTCGGAATACGTAGACGATATATCCAATAGTAAAGCATTATTGATACTGAGTTTATCTTATCATACTACAATGTACTTATAGATAGTATCAGCATGCAAAAGACTTTTTTCATTTTAAAAACTATTTAGAGAATATATACACTACCCTATTTTACACTTCGCTATTATTTCGGAATACGTAGACGATATATCCAATAGTAAAGCATTATTGATACTGAGTTTATCTTATCATACTACAGTGTACTTATAGATAGTATAAGCATGCAAAAGACTTTTTTCATTTTAAAGACTATTTAGAGAATATATACACTACCCTATTTTAAACTTCGCTATTATTTCGGAATACGTAGACGATATATCCAATAGTAAAGCATTATTGATAATGAGTTTATCTTATCATACTACAATGTACTTATAGATTGTATCAGCATGCAAAAGACTTTTTTCATTTTAAAAACTATTTAGAGAATATTACACTACCCTATTTTACACTTCGCTATTATTTCGGAATACGTAGACGATATATCCAATAGTAAAGCATTATTGATACTGAGTTTATCTTATCATACTACAATGTACTTATAGATAGTATCAGCATGCAAAAGACTTTTTTCGTTTTAAAAACTATTTAGAGAATATATACACTACCCTATTTTACACTTCGCTATTATTTCGGAATACGTAGACGATATATCCAATAGTAAAGCATTATTGATACTGAGTTTATCTTATCATACTACAGTGTACTTATAGATAGTATAAGCATGCAAAAGACTTTTTTCATTTTAAAAACTATTTAGAGAATATATACACTACCCTATTTTACACTTCGCTATTATTTCGGAATACGTAGACGATATATCCAATAGTAAAGCATTATTGATAATGAGTTTATCTTATCATACTACAGTGTACTTATAGATAGTATCAGCATGCAAAAGACTTTTTTCATTTTAAAAACTATTTAGAGAATATATACACTACCCTATTTTACACTTCGCTATTATTTCGGAATACGTAGACGATATATCCAATAGTAAAGCATTATTGATAATGAGTTTATCTTATCATACTACAGTGTACTTATAGATAGTATAAGCATGCAAAAGACTTTTTTCATTTTAAAAACTATTTAGAGAATATATACACTACCCTATTTTACACTTCGCTATTATTTCGGAATACGTAGACGATATATCCAATAGTAAAGCATTATTGATAATGAGTTTATCTTATCATACTACAGTGTACTTATAGATAGTATCAGCATGCAAAAGACTTTTTTCATTTTAAAAACTATTTAGAGAATATATACACTACCCTATTTTACACTTCGCTATTATTTCGGAATACGTAGACGACCTATCCAATAGTAAAGCATTATTGATACTGAGTTTATCTTATCATACTACAATGTACTTATAGATAGTATCAGCATGCAAAAGACTTTTTTCATTTTAAAAACTATTTAGAGAATATATACACTACCCTATTTTACACTTCGCTTTATGTCCTAACACTCTTTTTCTTAGTTCTCTTATTATCAGTACATAGTTTCGTCTGTTATCTCGATAAGATAAAGATAAAGTTTGACTTAACTTCTTTTCTGTTGTTAATATCAATTCTAACCAGTCACACACTACTTCAATAGGAAACGCGTTTTACTCCACTCTTGTTTCCGGGAACAACAGAAACACGTTCTTTCATACCTCTAGTAAGTAACCATAGCCTAGTGTTGCGGGTGCTGAATTTGAAATCGCAAAACTCTTCTCCGTGCGGGTTCAAAGCTCGGTAGAAGTAAATTTGAATTTTTACAAGAGTTAGTCTTCCGGCTGACAAACGGAATTCAGATGCTTTTATCCGTCTTGACGGACTTTATATAGCATTTAACCCTTAAATAAAAGACAGATTTTCGACTGTCCCAAATTGAAAGAGTTTGCAAATCACATTTCAAAAGGTGATGAAAGTGGAAAATAATCTTCTGGAAGGGCTGAAAACATTGTGGGAAAGGGAGAAATTGCTTGTTACAAGCATTTCTCCTTTTCCTACAATGTTTTCCAGAGTTGTCTATTGTTTGGAAATGGGTTATGGCAGACTACCCATAATTCGCCATTTTGAAATTCATTCTTTCGTCGGATTACTTCGTACGTTCTCGGTAAACATCGGTCTTGACCGGAACAATTCGTATTAACCGATTTCCTCCATGCTGAACTGGGTCTTGGAATGTAACAGAAAAATTGTTGACGTGATGTACCCCTCCCCCAAAAAAACCATGAGCGACATGGGCATGGTTTTCGCTTTGGATTTTTACACAGCACTACTTCTCTTTTTTGTGGTTGGTGTTTTAACTAATAAAAACCTATTTCAATACATAGATCGTATTTCTAAATATTCAAAGAAACTCCAATATATGAATTACAAAGAATAACGCAAATGTTTTCTATTTTCATTAAACACGATCCTAGACAGACAAATGTTGCATGTTAGTAGATTTTGAATGTACGAGTTGTACCCCTTAAGTTCATTGGCCGGCTGGTACCTAGAGGCTCTTCCATTAGTTGGATAGCCATAAACAACCAATTCAAGTAACAGTAAGAACCGCTTACAACGGAATAGCCTAATCAAGCACTTTAAGGGCAAAGTCGTCATTTCCAGATAAAACTATTTATTTTCAATAAATTTCATTTATCCTTTTTGGAAAATCTTCGCCTTTTCAAAGTGTTCAATTTCATGGAGTCGTTATTAACAACCCTTTGTTTTCGGCTTAACCTATGACTTAAACAGTTTAGTATGAACAAATCGTTAGATTTTGTTAAACCCTTTGCCAAACGCCAAATTTTCGATTGTCCCAAATTGATAGAGTTTGCAGACGACATTTCAAAATATAATTGAATTGATAAACAATCTTCTGATAGGGCAGGAAACATTGTGGGAAAGGGAAAAATTGCTCGTTAAGAGCAATTTCCCCCTTTCCATCAATGCATTCGAAAGTCGTATGCAACAAACTAGTCAAACGTCGTTGTTGTTGGGTAATGGGTTATTATCGTTTCAAAATTTTTTAATTATTTTTTTTATATCTACTTCTCGATCAGTATTTTGATTCTGCTCCGCTCGTAAATTGCTGTTTGAGCACTATCTAGATACTGCTCAAGCAGCATATTGTTGATCGGGAAGCGTTTAACCCATTACAAAACATTTACAACATTTGACCAGTTTGTTGCAGATGACTCTGGAAATCATTGTGGGAAAAGGGGAAATTGCTCTTAACGATTAATTTCTCCTTTTCCCACAGTGTTTTCAACTCTATCAGGTAATTATTCTTCCAAATTTATCACATTTTGAAATGTCGTCTGCAAACTCTTTCAATTTGGGACAGTCGAAAGGTGCCGTTTGGTAAAGGGTTAAATGATGCTCCACCATCAAACGTGCTCATGAAGTATCAAAATGCTGCTCGATCAACTTTAAAACCCTGCTGCACCAAAATCAAAAGTATCAAACCCTTTGTTGTACCTTACAGTAACACCCTATTTGTGTTTCTCCCATGCTATTGTTGACTAACATTCATCGTCTGTTGACCTGCCTGATTAGCATAAATTACACGCTACGCTGACAATCTAAAAATATCCCCGGAGCCGTCCGCAATGTTCACCACGTGGTTTGTCCAAGAGCATTATTAAATAAATGCTTCTAAGCTTACCTGTTGATATATAAAGCGTATTGCTCTATTGTTTATCGACTCATAAGTATTCATACATATAAGGCAACAGACGGTGAATGTTGGTGAACAATACGTCATTTACAAAGACGCATGCTTATCCAAATCATTCGTTTTCACAGACGACAATCCGTACACTCAATTGTTGAAAGTTACGATGTATACAGGGGGAATTTATCAACAAAGAAGATGGTCTTGAAATCAATCTTTAGAACCTTTTATTTACATAGTTTGTAGTAAAATGTGATTGACTTATCACAGACATAAAATATAAACTTTGCTAGTCTAATAGAATGATTGAGCAATTATATTAATCTCATCATTTGGCATCTTATGAAATAAATGTATCTTTATATCTAATATCTCCTAAAATAAAGGCAGCTGCTGCAAATTATTGTTCGACTTTGTTGTTGGAATGGAAGCATTTGTCCTTTTAAACGAGTTCTCTTTATTCCAAACAGTATTTCTATGCCGCAACAAATCCATTTCAGGCAATATGGTTGTCTCGTTCTGAAAGAAGTGTTCAAAATATACAAGAACAAAATTTAAACTGGTTTATCAAACTTGAATGTTGCAATAAAACTGTTAAAATCTTTAACGGAAACCATGAAAGTACACATTCGAGGAACACCCTTTTTATCAAAAAAAGGATTTTTGTTTTACTTGGTATTAAAACCATGCATGTTAAAGACCTCCATGGGTCCCTTATCAAGAGCAATACTCTTGAAATGATAAACCGTCGGTGAATGATAAAGAAAACGGTTTACCGTTTTCATGGTCAGACGGATAACTTACACGAGTTAAGAACAAACCAATCTACAACATAGAATAAAGAAATACAATTGTTTTGAAATATGAAACACAACATCACTGATCAATAAACACTGAAAAGGTTCTGCGGTGGTGAAGTGGTTAGCTTCGGGAACCAAAGACCGGTCACCCAGGATTCGATCCGCGAAGGCGGCCAATTATTTCACCGTAGCGTGTCCTTGGGCAAGACACATTTCCTAGCCTAGTACTGGTAGGAAACTAGGAAACATGAACTATAATACTCAAAAAATGAGTGCTATACATTAACAGGAAGAAAAGAACATGACTTAAAAATCACTACGCAATCGTTTTCTTTTTTGTAATGAACATCGAATGTATATCATGATGTCATAAATGCTAATTGCAAACGCCTACTGATGCAACGACTATAATGTAAATTTATATAGGAAAATCATTTAGGAAATGATGATGCATAGCTTAGCTGTGCAATGTTGTCTATGGGTAACGCTCTATCAGTACATACATTGTATTTATTTTATCATTTGTGCCGCACCATAACCTTTCGAACACTTCCGGCTGAGCTCAACGATCGATTCTCCTCCTTTCTGAATTGTGAGCTCGTATCATTGTCCGTGCTTGATTCATTGTCCATGCGTGACTCATTGTCCTTTAGATCTAAAGTCTGATTCGCACGACTTTGTACGACCAATGATGATGAACTGATTGGTCTATTTTGGCCAGCAACGTTCGGAATTGGCTGTACAACATGAATGATCTGCGATAGGTTGATAGCATTTTGCCTGGTTTCGTTTTCTTCTTGTACGTACATACTAGCCCTGGCTGGTCTCTGTTTGTCTTTTTTGATCCGAGCTATATCTTCTCGTCTAGGAGCAATGCGAAAGTTTCCGCCTTCTTCCGAACCATTGCCCTCAGAAGGGAGTTCGTATCGCATTTTGGACATGAATATTCGGTCACCAACACTTAGTACGGGTTTGTCCTGTAATCGCTTTGGCCAGGGGTCCTCTTTTAATTGCTCTTCAATTTCTTTGTTAAATTTGACATAAATGATTCGACCGGCCTCTTTAATATCGTCAAAGTTTTCTGGCTGTTCAGTTTCTTCTACGACGGCGTTTTCAGCGTTTCTATTTTCGGAATTTTGCGCTAACTCCGTTATAAGGTTGTCTTCGGCAACTGCTATTTCAACAGTGCGCCATCGGTTCTTGAAAATATTCTTTGATAATACAACGAGGACTCGTTTAGATTTCCCTATCCACTTTCGAATTTGCTCTTCTTGGGGGCCGCCTTCGGTAAATCGGTATGGATTGATAATTTTGTAAAATGGCTTTTTCTTGTGGAGTTTGTGTAAAAATGATTTTACCCAGCCAATCACGTCAGGATCATCGTCAAAGACTAGGTAAATATCTGCTTCCTTGGAGTTGTCTTCATCAACTTTGTATTTATCGAAAGGGTGAATCCTGAAGATCTTCCGAAGGAGCACTTTTGACTCATAGGGACACCTGAACACAAACAGACCTATGGTTAAGAGCAAGAATAAAGCAACGCCTATTATTGAACCCAAAATGATAAAGTCAGTGTTGGTACAATCAAGGTCCTGTTTCTCCAGACTGTGAATGACATGTGTACCAGTATTAGAATCACACGTTAAACTCAACGACTCACTACTTAGGCTAATGCCAATCCAGTCAGTAAGCCAAAAAGAGTCGCATTCACAGTATAAAGGGTTTCCATTCAATTTGACGACGTCAGCATTAAATCTTTGGATGTACGTAGGTAGCGTACGTATCTGGTTGTTTGTTACATTCAAGTACGTCAGGTTTGGCATTAGCCTCAGCACATCCTCATCCAATGACGTCAGCCTATTATCTCCAATCGATAGGTTGTACACACGCGAAATGTACGGCGTGCTCTTCAGCGAAGTAATGGCGTTGCTATCCAGCAGCATCTCTATCTTTGACCGATTCGTTTCTGGGATCCTTTCGGGAAATTCGGTGAGGCCAGCGCCCCTACAGTCTACATAGAACGTGTCGTTGTGCGGCCTATCTTGGCAGGAGCAATTGGCTGGACAATCGACTGTGCGATAACATATGAAATGGTACAGCGCAAGATCATGCAGCCAATCATAGCCTTGGAATGGATGCGCGCATATATACCGGAACTCTTCTACCCTGTTCCATCGCAACACTGTGTTTCTAATGTCACTTGCTAAGTCAAAGAGATTACAGTCACAGAAGAAGGGATTGTTCGTGATGTTCAAATACAACGTGGCCATGAAGGAGAAAGCGTTGTTTCTTTCGATATCCGGCTTGAAACTAGTCAGGTCGTCAAATGTGATAGCCTCTATCGAGTTGTATTGCAGCTCTACCTTCACTTCATACGGATGCCGTAGATCGTAAACCCAACCAACACTGTTTGAAAGTCCCGTGATGTAATTGTTCTGTAGATCGAAAAAAATATTCCTGTTACCGTCAGTGTAGCCTATCATGTAGGGCCATGGCTCCAAACGCGTCAGATTGTTATGTTGCAGGTTGAAGTATAAAAGGTTCAAGTTAGTCCCGTCCACGACACCTGGCTCCACGTAGCTAATGTTATTGTTCTCGAAGTGAATCTCAACCAGCTTGTATAGGCTGTAAGGACCGGCCGATAGACGGGTGAATCGGTTGTAGCCTAGATACACGTACTCCAGTAGGTCTCCAATCGACGTCAAGGTACCAGTCTCGATATCGGAAATGGCGTTATGGGATAGGTCGAGGGTCTGAATGCTAGCGAATGACGTGAAGCTCTTCCTGTCGATGCTGCTAATCTGGTTTCTTGACAGATTCAGGGTCTGTGCGGACTCGAGATGAGGTGAACAGTTGTACACTGTGGTAAATGTATCAGCAGTGATTTGTGTTAAACCCAAGCCAGAGAGGTAAATCGTTCCAGTGGAGTTCGTATATGGACAAGGCTCTGTGGTAGAGGCTTCTCTTACATAAACTGCGGAAAGCACAAACGCTGTTAGATAAAGCCGCATGTCCATGGTTAAAAAATACCCCTGCAAAATACAAAAAAAGAATGCATTGCGTCAGTTCAGAGAGATAATTGTTAATGACAAATCTAAATTCAAATCATTTAAAAAACATTTAGAATTTTAAAGTTAGTTCCTGATAAGTGAAATTCCATATAAACGTTTTGTCTGGGCATTTGTGTGTGTGTGTTGGTGTTAGAATAGAACATCGAAGGTTCAATGCAAGCTGTCTAACCTAGAAACTGTCTTTGATTAAAGGCACATGAAAGTATATGAGTACAAACAGATTATTGAAAATATATTCATAAAAGTCATGAACATTAATCTATGAATGCTGGGAGACCCCATTTAATAAAACCGTTTAATATAAGTTATGTTGTGCTTGAAACATAGTTGTCTCCGATTCAATCATGTTTATCAACAATCTGTTTAAAATAACGAAACCTTATAGGTCGGTTCAAAAGTGTGTGTATCACATGACCAGGTCAGAGGTGAAGAATAAGACAATCTGAATTATTTATCTGTCTAATTTGTGTTTTTTTCACATCGGCTTTCATGTTAAAGTTTTGTTGATGATTAGATCTGACCAAAGTTTAACAAAATGATATAGTTTGATATAGCATTGATCTCTTTTCTGAAGCCTTTAAAGACAAATAACCATGCTTGCCTACCCTCAGATGGATTGGCAACGATAAGTAAAAAAGCCGTTCCCTACAGCGATTGCGCTTTGCAGATACAAATCTTGTAATTTGTTGTTGTTGTTTTTTTATTATCATTTTGATTCATCTATCCTTTCCATTATCACGAACTATCTAAATCGATAAACACCTTTTATTGGATAATGCTTTGAACATTCATTGTACTAAATCATCTACCAAAGAAGTATACATCCATCCGAATTATCGATGAATGTGCAGACGATTTTTACAATATGCTGAACCAGATACTTCTTTAAGTGTTTGGGATAAACAGTCAAAGTTAGCATTTACTCATATATATAAAGCATTTTGAAGCATACTACTTAACCCAATCGAATATTATAAAGCTTAAGTTTATAATAAAAAATATCTTACCTTTTATGATCGGTAAGCGTTCCTTATCATGAGATGCCAGACAAACAAATATTGTGAATGTGTTAATAGGCCTACTTTTTATATTATAGGCTTTTGATTGGATCTCGAATGCGATTGGACGATCGATTGTTCAATGAGAACGATGGGATTTCCCCAGGTCTATTTTAAGATTATTCACACGTTCAAGTATTTGCTCAACGCATGAATTGGAAAAAATACTTTTTCCCCTATAAATCTGCCAACTGGCTTTGTACCAATTAAGATTATCGCATATGTTCTTGTTAAACCCTTCATTTTATGCAATCAGGTTAGATCCAGGCCAGCCGCCAAGTAAATTGGCCGCTGGCCTGTGATCTTACCTATTTGCCTCTCTGAGTATATATCCTCATCAGAATCAAGCAGATATATAAGATTTTGGAAAAGCAGACGACACAAAAATCTGTTTATAGAAAATTGCCCAGCATTCTAAGGGTTAAATGGACCATAAAGACAGGAAATGTGAAAAAAAGAATATTTTCAAGTGAAAGGCATAAAGACAATTTCAAAATTCAAACAATTCCATTATATGATATTACGAGACAAGTACAAATTGTAAAAAGCGACAGGTGATTTTCAAGAGAGGTATACTGTAGTATTGTGAAGAGTTTATCGGCAATTATGACTGAGGTGAAATCGCTCATTTTCACCCATTACTTTATAATACCTTATTGAACTTTTAGAACACGACTATTATATAAAGCAAAGACCTATTATTATTAGGTTATTGTGTCATATGAGAAAAAAATGACCAAACAAATCAAAATGAACTTCTCAATATCAATCTCACAGCATAGCAAGCTCGTTTTCAATAGCATATACAACATAGGAAAGCAGTTAAATACACATGAATACGACAATATAAACCACTGTGACAAAATGGGAATTTTACTCATCATTGGTATACTCTCCTTTTGATAAATTGATTTCAGAGTCGTCTTCTGCACTAACATTCAACGATATCTGGGTTAGAATAACGGGTCAAGGGGTAGACCAATCGGTCAAATATCTTTGATAAAATGTATATATCGGTTTCAAAAAGCCCCATTCATGTTCGTACATTCAAACAATATATTCTAAAAGAAGGCCATGAAACAAATGGCCTTCTTGGCATTTCGGTATAGAATAACTGAGATGAATACAGTATTAGGCAGGACGATATACATAACAGACATATATATATATGATATATATACATAAAAAGAAGTAAACTTAGCGAAGGGTCAAATATTCTGATGTTAACAATTTCTTTAGAAAAAACAATCCACCAATAGGATAATAAAGAATACAGTGATCGCACTCATATAAAGGTTATAATTATGTTTTTCTGAAAATCGTAAAAAATGTACATTATCTATGATTATGTCGAAAGATAGCGTATTAAAAATTGCAGTGTTATATCAAATTAGGGTTATGTTAAAGATCTGACAAATGATGGATTAGTAAATAGATCGGGAAACTTATCAGCCCTCATTGAATTAAGGCAACAGTGTACCAATTCTGATACTTATGACATACGCGGTTCTTTTAACCCTTTACCAAACAATAACGACATTTGACCGCTTTGTTGCAGATGACTCTGGAAAACATTTTGGGAAAAGGAGAAATTGCTCGTAAAGAGCAATTTCTCCTTTTCCCACAATATTTTCTCAACTATAAGAAGATTATTTTCCAATTTCATCACAATTTGAAATGTCGTCTGCAAACTCTTCGAATTCGGGACAGTCAAAAATGTGTTGTTTGGTAAAGGGTTAAAGGTCACCAGAGATATGACAGTCCATTGAAACACGCATTTCTCCTCAACGTCATCACAAAATGGACATGTGGGATCTTCAATTCTAACTTAAGCTTTTCAAATCTGGTCGCTACATGTATAGATGTACTCCGTAACGAACTTTACAAACAGCTGACGTATAACAAACTGGCATTGCAAAATTTCAATGCTCCTCAGCTTTAAACTCTGTTTGAAAAGGTGAAGCATGTTCGCAAGTGAATTCTACCTCTGTCGGAGAAACCTAAAGCATAATTGATAGAAGAATGCCTTTCCAAACGATATTGAGCCATGGATAAAGTTTCAACAATTTCAACAATTTACGCGTAAGAAAGGCGTTGTAATGAGTACATATCAATTTCACAATTACGCGTAAGAAAGGCGTTGTAATGAGTACATATCAATTTCACAATTACGCGTAAGAAAGGCGTTGTAATGAGTATATATCAATTTCACAATTACGCGTAAGAAAGGCGTTGTAATGAGTATATATCAATTTCACAATTACGCGTAAGAAAGGCGTTGTAATGAGTATATATCAATTTCACAATTACGCGTAAGAAAGGCGTTGTAATGAGTATATATCAATTTCACAATTACGCGTAAGAAAGGCGTTGTAATGAGTATATTAGTCAATCAGATTCCGTCGTTTAGAATTGCATATAATGCATATGATGGACCATGTGCGTTTCTGTCAGCCTTTTTCTATCGTGATACAATGTACTATGAACGACAATGAAGCATCTGATTTGTCAAATTAGCCTTTGTAACGAGTAAATAAATCACTATAACGAGTTAGTTAGTCATTATAATTAAATAACGCGTATAATGCAGATGGTGAAACATGTTTGTTTCTGCCTGCCTTTATTTGTCATGATACAAAAAACGACAATAAAAGCATTTGATTGGTCAACTTAGCCTTTATGGCGAGTAATTAAGTCTATTTAACGAGACAACTAAGCTATTACAGTATAATGACTTATCTGATTCGTTATAACGACTAACTAACTCGTTATCGCAAAATAAAACACATGTCCCCTCTGCCTTACTGTACTTTCCTAAAGAGCGTATCGTACAATGATTAAGCGGATAGGCAATGGTTCTAAACCTGCGAATGATTAAGAAATCATCGGTCCAGATAAAAGAAATATAACCTAGTAACAATGCTTGAAGAACGTTCACGTATTCAATACTTCTGTCAGTTGGTGCCTTATGCCAAGAGGGTGAACATTGCCAAAAACACACCAATAAAGAAAAGTATTTGATAAGCCACAGCCAGTTGTGACAACTTTTTTTTCAAATCAGCATGTAATGAATATACGTCTCTTTTTTTTAAGTTTTGAAATATGATGTGCACCTTCAAAACAGAATGATCTCGATTCAAAATAATTTTATTTGAAGCTTTGTCAGTAAGAGTTATAAAAACTCCTTATTATAAACTTATTTTGCTCGTTTGCATGTCTGTATATGTAAAACGATAAATTTTGAAGGAACAAGTCTGATTAAAGTATTCGTATTTGTTAACACCCCCCCCCCCCAACCATTGTCAAAATTTAAAAAAGTTCAATAATGTAAATCGATCGCATTTTACTACAGACAGTTGTATTATGTTCTATAAAAATATGTTTGTACACAAATGAGAACAGAATAAATAATGACGCTTTATTTTCTAAAACTTCCCCTATCTCCCCAAAAAGAATCTATATTTAGTAACCTATATATTAGGCATTGTTCGGCTTTTCCAATAAGGGTGAGCCGCGTTTCTTTTAACTCTTTACCACCTTTACCACACACCAAATTTCCGACTGCCCCAATTTGAACGAGTTTGCAGACGACTTTTCAAAATGTGATAAAATTGAAAAATAATCATCTGATATAGCATGAAACATGGTGGGAAAAGGAGAAATTGCTCGTTAAAACTCCTTTTCCTACGATGTTTTCTAGAGTCGTCAGCAACAAACTGGTCAAATGTTTTAATTGTTTTGTAATAGGTTAATAGGGTGACTTGTATTGCTGTTATAAAAAAGGAAATTCTCATTTTCCCAACGTACTCTACTCTACTTCTTTTAAACGCAGAACACTATGCTTTTCATCGAACGACAAATAGTTCATTCTAGTAAAAGCATTCGTAGACCTTAACCGATCGTTTGATTATGGAGGTAAATGTTCACTTGAAGGGCTAGCTCGTGCGGTTGAAAGCAGGAGTAATTACTCGAAAAAGAAATCCCTCCTTTTCCCATGAACATTTTCAAAAGTAATAACGCGAGAACTCTTAAACCTTATAGTGCGGGATAATTTTCTAAGAATAGATTTTCGTGTCGTCTGCTTTCAAAAACCTTAAATATCCGCTTAATTTTGTTGAGAAAAGATACTCAAAGTACCAAACAGGTTAGATCACAGGCCAGCCGCAAATTTACTTTGCGGCTGGCCTGGATCTAACCTATTTACATAAACATGAAGTCGGTTCCATCACTATAAGGGTTAACATCAAGAGTTTATTTCATTTATGATTCGATAATTGCTTATTCCTAGTATTAGCAAGTTTCGACAAAAAAAAGCCAATACATGGAAAGCTAGTCATGATAAATTATTATTTGCCATTGCGCTTTCCCGTTTTTACGCCTTTAACATCAGATAATTAACGAAACAATTGTGACAAATGCAAAATGCTCGTGCGAGGCAATTTCTAATACGTCACAACACTTTCTATCACAAATCTCAAAAAGGAAATGTTTTGTATGAATCATTTATTGCTTTAAATTAACGGCAGTACACTGTATAAGGGAATATGTCTTGAATCAATCAATAATGCTTTTCAATTAAGAGCAGTACTATGTATGAGGGAATATGTTTTGAGATATAAACTGTTGAATGCAACCGTCGGAAATTGACATGTTTGAAAACCCATGGCCATGCCCTGTTGTGGCGTGTTTAACTCATTGTCCCTATTGGGATTGTATTACCTGTTAAACTTGAGAGCAGCAGCAAGCGAACATTCACATGGTACGAACGGAAGAAGGAATTTTTTATATGTATTTAATGCAAATTCAAGATAGACTGTTCATTATGAGCATTTATTTCTTTTATATCACGTTTTTTTTCTTTGGGTGCGTTAAAAGACGTTTGTACAGAGGGAAGGGTATAAAACGTGTTCCTTCGTGTATAGTAAGATATCATGTTTACATCTTTTAAAAACGAAACCACCCTTGTCAGCAAAAAAATCCAGTTCATCAATAGTTTGGACATGTTTAATACAACAATTTTCGGGTTTCAGGCGGTTTGCTTAGCGTTTAAGTATTATAACCCTTACAGAGCTGGAACCGAATTCATGCTTATGCATAAAGGTTAGATCACAGGCCAGCCGCCAAGTAAATTGGCGGCTGGCCTGTGGTCTAACCCGTTTGCCACTCTGAGTAATTTTCCTTATCAAAATTAAGCAGATATTTAAAGTTTTGGAAAGCAGACGATACAAAAATGCAGGACTATAAAGGTTAAGTTTTAGGTACTGAAAAAAAAGGTGTTATCTTCCCACTACCATTGAAAGCTCGTATTGATATACGCCAGTGTTTGTCGGAAAAGAGAATGATAAAATACATATTTAACCCATTAATTCGATGAAGAATAAATCAAAGCCCCACAAAAGAATTTTCGACAAATATTTTTGACAAGAGAATGAATTTGATAAAATTGAACCGATATTATCTTTATCATACAAATCTTAAATATATCTTTTCATATATTTGTGTTCCTCTATAATCTAGCTTTTAATTACCCGCCCCCCTTCTTCACAGGTGATCATTGGCTAAGTAAACATCAAATAAGAATTTCTAAAGCATGTCTTTAATCATTAAACACTTCCTTGTACTAAAAATTTCGTTCACGTAGTAGGCGGTTTTGGTGGGAGAATGCAATCTGAACACATCGGGTGTATCCAATGAAAACATATTTCACAGCTCACGGAAATACCCGAGTAGTTCCGATTGGGGAGAATGGTGTACCTAAAGCGTTCGCCAAATCGGAACTTTTCGGCAATTTCCGACAGTATTGTCTGCCAACATCATAGCCTGGGGTCTGGCCTATTCGTATACCGTGAACTAGGCCTAATGCAGCTATGCATTGGCCAGGCCTCCAGGCTAGCCAACATCATCGAGGGATTCCGATTGAGGTTTGCTTCGTCAATCGGAACCCCTACCGAAATTTGCCGAAGAGTTCCGAATGTCGCTACGTGTATGGTAGGTACTTGGTTTGATCCACTGTCATCATAAATAACATAACCAGTGCAACAAATGGCATTTCTTCATTGGAAATCAGTGGTTCAGTGGTAGAGTGTCTGTCTTGGGACACAGGAGTCATGCGATGGAATCCCTTAAAAAGCGGAGTCTACTTTGTGATATTTCATTGATTCCAATTCGGTACGAGTACTTATTGTTTATCTAGTAAGCAGAATCGAGACTAATCAATTATGCGACACCTGAAGTGGTATCCAAGATGGGGCACATAAGAGCTTCTGGGGGAAAAACGTACCGTCCAAGATGATATTCCGTGTTGACTTATAGCATTGTCGTTACCCGATATCTTACAACAGGCCTATTCAAAGGTCCAATTCAGTTTTACGTTTATTGAAACGTCGAATATTTACATAAACATGTATGTACATTGTAGAAAGAGGTTGAATGACAATAGACCTATGACATGAATAACACCGTGCTATAAGATCGGGTTTGTTATTCGTCACGTTAAAATTATTTCATTTATTGGGATATAATCGATAGAGATATAGCAAGACCCCACCACACACACACACCCACACAAACTCAAACACACAAGTACAACTCCTTAAAAACGCGGGACCAACATGGCTAGAATCATTGACAAACCACCAGTCAGCCGAGATAATACTTTTGACAAGTATAGTGCTGGAAACGACCTCATGCTTAGGTAAACTGGTTAGATCCCGGCCAGCCGCCAATTTACTTGGTATCTAACCTGTTTGCTACTCTGAGTATCTTTCCTCGTCAAACCTAATCGGACATTCTAGTTTTCGGAAAGAGGACGACAACAAAAACTTTTTTTAGAAAATTACCCTGCATATCTAAGGATAAAAGACGTTAAATTATTTTCCACCGGAAACAAGATTCGAACCCACACAGAAAGGCCCATGTGAAGTTCAGTACGTCCACCCCTTAACGGCACATGTAAAGAATATTAATTAAATAATTAAGGTAAACAGGTACATTACTATTCATGCATATATCGTCTTGAAACGAGAACAACCATCAAAGCAAAGGAGTCAGTGTCGAATCGGTTTTTGTGAAGAAATGGCTTAAATTGTCTAACTGATAAACGCTGAATTCTACTAAATATCTTACACAAAATGTTCCTTTCGGGGGAGGGTTGCTGTTTTTTGTTGCTGTCTTGGTTTTGGAGTTTTCTTTGTTGTTGTTGTTCAGTTGTCCTCTTCAGTTGCTTTCGAATTGGAAAAGAAATCATATGAGAGAATGGGAAAAGGTAAGACGTCTATGTTAATTGTTTTGTTGTCGTATTACTGGTTGATTGTATACGTGACATTGTCGTTATGTCTTCGTTAAGTGTTCAATTAGACAAAAAAGGGGGTTTTAGTATATTATCCATACGTCATGTAACTTTGGGATCCTTCCAAAGTTGAAAGCAACGGACGACGAAAAGGAAACTATGACAATCCAATTTGGAAGCAAACAAAAGTACATCTATGTATTCGGTTTAAGAAGAAATAGAACAGGGTGTTCAACACCAAAGAATTGTAAGTGCTTTATAAAAATGAATCATTTACACTACCATTGCATTGAACGCTTGGTTTATGACAGAGAATCAGCTAACTATAAGCTTACTATAAGCAGGTTCCCATTTGTATCAAATTCTGTATAAAGTCGTCTGCTACTGAGTTGTTAAACCCTAATAAGGGGATATCTTCCATTCATATATTGATTTCAACTTACGTCGAAAAACGTCGGTGTATGAAAAACTGACACATAATTTCGGGACATCAAATAAAACACCTCTGTGACAAAACAAGAACTTAACATTTTCAACAAGCAATTTCTAATTTAACCATCTTATTTCTTAATCTTCTGTAGCCTGGTGTCCTTGCACTTTACTCGGCTTGGTCAGTAAGCCTGGGTTCTAGACCAAATCTTCTGTTGAGTATGCAATCATATGAAGTAAAACTAAAAAGACTCGTTGTGGAGGTTCTTGAAACAAAAAAATCATTATAATTCATAAACCAACCTGATCGTAATTTGAATCCGCGAGAAGTAATGAGGGGATATGTGGTTTAAGGTTCTATAGTTTAAATAATTTGCAGCAGACGAAATTCAAAGTCGAGCATCACAGGCAATAAAAATGCTAACGAAAAAATGTGTGAATATATCAAACGTAAAAACCATTGTGACAAAACCTCAAACGAATATGTAAATACAGTGAACCCTCGTTTATCCGAACACGTCCGTTCCCAACAAAATGTCCGGTTTACCGAATAATCCGGACTAACGAAGCAGAGCATGTTCTTATTTACATTAAGACATAAACGGTCTGTATGAGCGGTGTATACTTATAACTCTTTAGCAAACGCCAAATTGTCGACCGTCCCAAATTGAAAGAGTTTGCAGAAGACATATCAAAACGTGATGAAATTCAAAGATAATCTTCTGACATGGCAGAAAACATTGTGTCGTCACGAGCAATTTCTCCTTTACCCACAATGTTTTTAAAAGTCGTCTGCAATAAACTGGTCCAATAATTCCGTTCCCTTACAATTTTGTTCGGATTGCGAGACATCCGGATAATCGGGGTCCGGATAAACGAGGCTTCACTGTACACTGTATATGTAATGCAATAAATATTTCTATTGAAATGAAACCGTCAGATCGTGCTTTCCGAGTGGTACAGGATGACATTATCAACATACGACAGATGGGGATTGATGAATTGATGAGTAAAGATGTGACTGGTTTTGTTGTTGTCGTCTTTTTTAATTTTAACCCTTTCCCAAACAATAACGCCATTTGACCACTTTGTTGCAGACGACTTTAGAAAACATTGTGGGAAAAGGATGAATTGCTCTTAACAAGCAATTTCTCCTTTTCCCACAATGTTGTCTGCCCTATCAGAAGAATATTTTACAATTTCATCACATTTTGAAATGTCGTCTGCAAACTCTTTCAATTTGGGACAGTCGAAAATTTGTTGTTTGGGAAAGGGTTAATGAAAAACTATTTGAAGCTGTTCCATATTTAAACCTGCAGCAGACAAATATTGCCCAGATACTTTGGTTCTATCAAGGCAGACAGACCTACCCGACTTGCATGGCGAAATCATGACGGAGCTGAGAGGACACCAGTCCTTACACCTTTTACCTATCCGTTGGAGTTATGTGTGATTGGAAAAGGCGCCATTTTAAAAGGCATGGGTGAGTGAATTCCAGTAGAGATCACTTGTCCGTGAAGGCTTTTGGATAAGCTGAGCAATGCGGAAAATTAACCCGTGTAGAGCTGGGACCGACTTCATGCTCATGCAAACAGGTTGGATCCAGGCCAGCCGCCAAGTAAATTGGCGGCTAGCCTGTGATCTAACCTGTTTGCTTCTCTGGGTATCTTTCCTCGCCTAATCTAGGCGGATATTTGGATAGCAGACGACAAAAAAAATCTATTTTTAGAAAATTACCCAGCACTCTAAAGCTTAATTTCGGCCACCTGGATGGTATAGTTGAAAAGCTCCTCGAGGGATGCTATAGAAGGGAGCATCAGCGATTGAAGTTGGGAGTCGGTTTCAGATAGAAATGGTTTGTGGGGGAAATGCAGTTGATGTAAAGAGAGTATACAGATCTTTTAGGTGGGAAGCTCTTGTTCTAAAATTTCAACAAATCATATATCGATCTGGGTTAATGTCGACCAGAATGTTGGTCATGTCGACAAACAAGAACGGTCCCCATAATGAGGTCGACAAACAATTCATGCCTCCATAATGAGGTCGACAAACAACTCATGCCTCCATAATGAGGTCGACAAACAATTCATGCCTCCATAATGAAAGACAGTTATACAACGAACAAGAGACCATAGCTGACAGACTGGCAGATAAACAGAGATATGGCTCTTTGAAATATATTGTGATCGAATACCACACGGATCGCCAAGCATGATTTAACAACACGGAAGCGATATAAAATAAACTTGCCAACTGGAATATATCGATACACTGTTATCATTTGTGAATCGCAAAAACAATGGGCTCTGTCAAGAAAGTGTAACCCTTCACAAGTACATGCAAGCTGAACCCGTAAACAGAAAACAACTCTAATATCCAAAACATTTGACAATTCTCACATTTAAATAAAAAAAAACGTAAGCATGCGACGATTCAAGCGTTAGAAGCGTTGTATTCATTAGCACACGACAGTTAAACATCTGAATCGAAATTATAAGCATATTGCGATTCAAACGTTTAAATTGAAATCATTTGTTTACGATGATTCAAACGTTTAAATTGAAATCATTTTTTTACGACGATTCAAGCGTTTAAATTGAAATCATTTTTTTACGACGATTCAAACGTTTCAATTGAAATCATTTTTTTACGACGATTCAAGCGTTTAAATTGAAATCATTTTTTACGACGATTAAAGCGTTTAAATTAAAATCATTTGTTTACGACGATTCAAACGTTTAAATTGAAATCATTTGTTTACGACGATTCAAGCGTTTAAATTGAAATCATTTGTTTACGACGATTTAAACGTTTAAATTGAAATCATTTGTTTACGACGATTCAAGCGTTTAAATTGAAATCATTTGTTTACGACGATTTAAATGTTTAAATTGAAATCATTTGTTTACGACGATTTAACGGTCTGAATTGTAACCATAAGCATACAACTGTCAAACATCAGGGTACCGTTTTACTAAACGACTTACACAAAATATTTGCGTAAGTGAAAACTGATAAACATGGAAAGCATCATAAATAAAGGCAACACATTGTAATGTTACACAGCATTTGAAGCGTTTCGTCGAGACGAATCCAATGAGGTGTCACCTTGCAATATTGCTTATCTCACTATTGAAATAAGGAGAAACGTTGTTTCAAACTTACGTAAATTTTAAGCGTAAAAAGGTTAAGTAAAACGGCACCCTGAATTGGATTCACAAGCAAAACGACAGTCAAAGGGCTGAACTGAAATAATTATCATGCCACAATTTAAACGTCTGAATCCAACTTTCTTAGTTGAGAACAGTAGTAAACCTGAATCCTTACATTTAAATTCGAAGCCATGAGTAGACGCGAGTCTTTAGCGTAATGAAATATTTTTTCCTGTTGCGACGATTCAATCGTTGGTGAATATGTACAACAGACGTCAGAACTTCCGAAAGTATAAAACTCCAATTCGGTTTAAAGTCGTTTTCAACAAATGTTCGGCTAAATAACCCCGTTCCCGTAAACCTTAATCTTGGGCAACAGTGGTTGAAAGACTGAGCGTCGGTCTCAAAAGGTTTTAAATCCCTTTATCCAAGTGCCTGTAGAGGCTTTAAATTGGGTCAGGAACGATATTGTCTTAAAGAATATACAGAGATGTTCTTTACTGAACAATTAACTTATTCATTTATCTATATGGGTTTTACAATGCATCAACAGTATTTCAGTTAGGTTGTAATAATGATGGAGGAAGACTCCAAACTCATCTACAAATAAGGGCTGGTCAAGTAAGGAAGAACCATCGGCATTTCACACGTCATTAGCAAAACAACCACTTAGAATTATATCCAAACTATACAATAAACAATGAAAAACAAGAATCATTTTCCATCTTTAATGCAAAACATATTTCCACAAGGATGAACATGTATCAGGAACACTTAATTATCTGTTATCTCGCAATAAAAAGCAACAAAACTAAAAATGATTCTTTGAAACATATTCACGCTTCTTGGCAGTGAAACAAGATGTGAAACACAAATCACCAAACAAAATAAACAACTCGAATTCAATCAGTCATAATAGTGTTTAATTATTCATAAAAATATAACTTGCATGTATTTGCATTAGATCTTCCAATGCTTTGTAAAGTTTCAAATATAATTCTACCAATTAATGAAATCTAGTAACTATACGTATTTTTTCTTGCATGTACTTCTTGAAAGGAAATATGATACTGTAGTTAGTTCATATTTCCTTTCAAGAAGTTTTAAAGCATCAACCCTGTGTCCTTCCTAATTTAATAATAAAGAGCCTAATCTTATGAATAACCCTCCCCCAATTAATACAGAAAAGTTATCAATTCAAACAGAGGTAAGATTTCCATGAAGTATATTATGTCTTATCTCAAGCATTTAAGAAGCTAAAACCCATTTATCTTGATATAAACACATCGTTAAAGCCTTTTAAAGAAGTGAGCTGCTGTATACACAAGCTCATTTAGCACTTCAAATGCTTTACACTGATGCCAAAAGAGGGGCATCTAAGTTCAAAATGAAATTATCAATACACTCTTAACAATATTAAAAAAGAAATCAAAAGATTTATGAACATTTTTACAAAAATTAGCACAAATTTAAAAGCGCGTATATACAATGGGAACAATACGTAGTGAAAGGAATCTCTTTACATGAATCATATTACCTCTCAATCTTATGTCCAAATATCCTATTCCTACAGATCCACATTGAAAGCAATTAAGATTTTACTATCATATGGTAGAAACCACTGGGACAAACGTTGTAATTGCTCCTTTTGTCAGAGTGGTATCCTAGATATTCCCTTGCAGGCTTTATAGAATGAATATAAATGAAAATACATGAAGGGACAAAAAAGGGGTCTATAGGCCAATCATAACATAAGGAGAAGAAAAACCCCTTAAAACAAGTAATTTCAAATATGATGATTAAAAGATAAGTGGTTTTCACAAAAAGACGGTAGCATGTTATTGAAAACTTCTTAACAAATCAGAACTATATTGGATAATACAGCACTTTTATCATAAAAAATCTGAATGAGGAGAAAAGCCACATAAGTGGCCTTCTATTATAGCAAATCCAAATCAAATGTCTGACTCCATAACTAGTAACTAACTATATGAAATTAGAGAACAAGTTCAAATAAAAAACAATTACAAAAGAGAGAAACAATATGGATAAACATGAAATAGAATTCAAGAAACCATTTTTAGAAAAGGAGAAAATGCATTTTTTTAAAGAGTTATGCCTTCTTGTCACAATTGTTTACTAAAGTCATATGCTACAGGTTAATTTGTATGGAGAAAATGAATTGGGCCTTATAGTGAAAGAACCAACTTCATACTTATGCAAACAGGTTAGATTTAGGCTAGCCGCCAAGTTTATTGGCGGCTGGCCTGTGATCTTATCTGTTTGCTTCTCTGGGTATCTTTCCTCAACAAAATCAAGCAGATATTTGAGGTTTTGGAAAGCAGACACAGCAAAAATCTATTTTAAGAGACTTACTCAGCATCGGTTCAAACACAATAAGGGTAAAATCTTACTCTCTCCCCAAACCCTTCAAAACATTTTATAGACCCTTCTCTGGCTTTGTTTTTGACCCTGGTCATAATTATAAAAGTTGAGAGCATTCTCCATATCTCCCATACCGAATGAACCTTGATTCGTCTGACCGCCCCGAATCCTGCGACTCGCCACCCCAGCAGCACCTCCGGGGGCAGGCGGATAATCGGGATAATAGATGTCTCTGTCGTCACCGAAATAGGAATACCCAGAAACAGATCCTTTCCCGTACACTCCAGCATTCCCCTGATTATCCCCACCCCTGCCTCCCGAGGCAGCCAATAAACGTCCATAACTATCAAACTGGTGTGCTTGGTTGCCTCTTTGATTGCCCATGTTTATATCACCCATGTTATTACGATTTCCACCCCTGCCGCTGCCCGTGTAAAAACCTTGACCAATTCCCCGGCCCCTCCCCCTAAAACCAACTCCTGGTCCGAGGTAACTTGCCTGGGCAGGTTTCTTGTTCTTTTTCTTTTCATTTTCTTGCTTCAGGGCTGGCGGATTCTCAGGAAGTTTCAACTCTACCTCAGGAACAAACTCCTTTTTCTTCTTTTTGTCTTTCTTCTTATGTAAATGTTTGCCTTGCCTTACCTCCTCGACAAAGGTAGGGAAGTCTGTGTAGGTAGCTGGAACATTTTGTATTAGTCGTCTAGGAAGAGTTATATCAACATTGTTGAACACTTCAGGTAGCATGTAGGGTTTGAGCCATAATACCTCGTCTGTTTCCCCAGTCACATACTTTCCATCTTTCTTGTAGAAGAGGAGTCCATCCACCTGTATATAAAATTATGTTTATTTATACGTTACAATTTGTATATGTATAGCATTATGTATGTGTATACCATTATGTATATGTATAACATTATGTATATGCACAACATAAATATATATGTACATAGTACAGTACTACATGGCTCCCTGGATGTAAGACAAAACTACCCTTTCTAGAACTGTGACTGGATTTTCCCAATTGTAATCAGTTGTCTAGGGTATTGAGTGGCATAACAAGGCCTTTTACCTGCAGCATTTCTGCCCGCCAAACTCTATTTTGTGGATACTCATAAGATTCTCTCATTAAGACAATTTTAATGAATCAGGACAATAACGGGTTTAGAGAAGCATAAAAGAAAGTTAGCTAGGAGAACACGCCTCTTATCTGGACCTCTGTGTAACACTATTCCCATCACCAGATATGTAATAGAAGGTTTTTCTATCATGTTTCGGTGTTTTGTATAACCTATCAGGGAATCAGACCTGAAACCTCCAATATGAGGGCGGAACCTCTGTGCTACCATAGTGGTATGTATTGTACAACTGGACCAGTAGTTAAATCACAATTGAGACAAATGTTTGTTAGGGTTTTAAATTGTGTCAACAGTATTCCTGTTATATTGCAGTAAGAGGCTTATGAATCATGGAGAAAGACGCCTTATTTGACTGCCAATGAGGTAATATATGAGTCAGCTAGAAGACTACCTCTCATAAAAATACAGTTCAACCCTACCATGATTTGAATCCAAGGGGAGAGGAGCCACACAAAGTTCAAGTTCTGTACTCTGATCATTAGTCCACTGATGTCTTACATATAGACAAAACAGAAAATGGTAAAATAATCAAGCTCTCCTTTTTGTCTCAATGACCTCTATTGAAGTGATTAAATAATGGTGCATAAATACCCTTTTTAGATAGGATTAAAACTATATTCAGTATATTTGAGAGAGCTAAAGCTTGTATTGAACATAAGGTTTTACCTCAAATGATGAAAACTTCAGTGCTTTTTCTAAACCATCAACTGTGCAGTCATAGTTGTACAGTGGAACAAACTTGAACTGAAATGAGGAAAAACAACATGTCTCAAGATAATACAGGACTATGATGTTTGAAGAAACACTTATAGAAACATGTTATAGGATATCTGAACTCCCTAAGACCATTCTGATCTGGTACAAATTGGGAGCACCATGCAAAAAAACACATTCTTTTATGATATTAGTTGGAAACTTTTGTGATAAAAAGAGTGTCACAGTGAGTTATTGTGTAGTAAGGGAATAATCTTTCTCCTCTAGAAATAGTTATCTTTAGAATTTAATCCCTTTTTCATAATGGTGTCATTCCAAATTAATAAAAATAATATGACCAATTTTTAGAGAGAATTTAAATGTTTTAAGTTGAAAATTTGGATTAAAGGTGGGCTGTCTGATGTGCTTTTATTTTCCATATTGCAACTTATATTGTAAAAAGAAACATTGATGTATTCAATGGATATTATATCTTTTAACTTGCATTAATATGTCAATATTTACTTACCATGTTCAATGGAGTAATACATTTGAACTCTGGCCTTGTTATAATTGCTTTTTTCATCATGTTGAGTCTTTCCCAATACTGAAAAATAAAGAAAAAAGGTTTTATTAAGAGACAATGCTTCAATCATTTCAAAATACAAATCACAATATAACAAATTTCATCTTCTCGTAATTAAACAGAAACTGTATTGACAAAACATGAAATCTGATAAATACGAGCAACTCTACCCTCTTCCCGCAGTGGATTCTTGTCTTCTAACTCATCAAGTCTAGTAAAGTTGATACTGATAATTCTAATAAGGTACTTTTGAAAACAGTTATGATAGATAGGATAAATAGTAGTTTGTTTATTCGTTCTTTAACGTCCTACATCACCTCATCATTACTTCAGTTTTGTTCAATGCTCCAACCCTTATTGATGGAGAAAGACCCTGGAACCATCCAGATTCTGTAAGTCAGTTGGAAGACTACTTCTGATGAAAAAACCAATTGCCATCATCGGGCTTTGAACCCACAGGGAGATGGGGCCATATCAGTTCAAGTTCTGTACTCTAACCACTAGGCTACAGAGGCCCCGAAGAATAAACCTTTGATCAATTTCCCAAATGCTTTTAACCCTTTACCAAACGCCAAATTTTCAACTGTCCCAAATTGAAATCACTGTAGTGACAAAACATGAACTGTCCAAAATGAAAGAATTTGCAGATGAGATTTCAAAATGTGATGAAATTGAAAAATAGTCTTCTGATAGAGTAGAAAACATCATGGGGAACAGGAGAAATGGCTCATCATGAGCAATTTTTCCTTTTCCCACAGTGCTTTTAAGAGTCGTCTGCAATAAAGTGGTAAAATGTTGTTATTGTTTGGTAATGGGTTAATACATACCCCATCTCCTTTCATGTCTTTATCTGCCCACATGGGACAATCCAGTATGAAATATGTCAGCATCTCTTCATTGTAAATACAATCCATTAAGGTTACAACTGAAACACACAGAAATTTTAAAAAGTTTGACATGGGCAGCATTGGAAACATTGGGATGAAAGCCAATGGTTTAAGTCAATAAAAAAATGTTTGAAAAGACACACACATCTCAAGGAAGTTTATTTCCAGTTTGAAGAACCTAGGCTGAGCAGTTTTCATATAATAAGAAAGTTAGAGTCTAACGTCTAGAATTCAAAACCAGCATTAGGTGACAGTGGTGCAAAGGTAGGGCACCTGCCTATTGAACCCTCAATTCGGCCCTAATACTTGTTTAGTATCCAGGAAGCAGTCATCTAGAGTGAATTTAATAAACTTCAAGCTTCTGTCACAATCAATGTAAAATAAATAAGTATAAACAAACTAAAACCAGCTTGGGCCTAATCTTTTCAATATTAAGTGTCCTTTGTCAAGGCACTTTTTCTCAGCATAGGCCTACATAGTAAAACATTAATTAGTGACATTGACAGAGTCCTAGACTTGCAGATAATGTTTAGTCTGGAATTCAACGCACTAGACAGCCTAAATTAAACCATTCCCCTGTATTAAAATCCAAATCAGAAGCAACAACAGACAACCAAATTCTATGTTCTTTAAGGAATTGTGTTGAAATCATTGTGACAAAAGAATAAATTGCTCCTCATGAGCAATTTATTCTTTGGTCACAATGGTTTCAAAGGGCTTACTGGGGTTGCAAAATCGATTGTGTGTCTTAATCCCAGTCTGAATAAAGCTGAGGTTGGGACATTTGGAAACCTAACAGACAAAAATATTTATACTGCCTTGATAAATATGTGTTTCATATTAAATTACCTTTTGTTTTCTGTAACAGGAACTGAGTGAAATAAAGGAAACAGAATTGAATTCAATCCAGCTTGTCCAAAAGCCTTAATGGATAAGTGAATTGTTACTACAATTAACAATATAACCATTTGACTGAGCAGTGCCAAAAAAGATTTGGCATTTACGGACAAGTAAATTAAACTTAGATTTCACCACCCATGGCTTAAGCAGGAGATCCTTTGAGCAAGATATTGTGGAGTAAGAGTTTCACCACAAACCTGATTTTCCGTATCCATACTCGTAACGATTTCCTCCTGGTAACACTGTCAGAAAATAGCCGGGTAGCTTGTGACCTGTTCTAGTGAAGCATTTCGTCTCTCCCTATCAAAGAACAAGTAAAGTTATCATCAAATTGTAACATTCATCATGATTTTACTTTGCACCAAAAGAACTTTAATTTCATGGACAGTGCAATACCTTGTTTATCACAGATTAAGTAAGAGCCTTAACAACCCATGATGGATGGCTAGAAAAGCTGATAAGAGCAATCAGCATTTCTAATGTAGGCTGGGAGACTACCTCTTCTTAAAACTTGAATCTACTTTTACTGCCATTTGAATCTACTACAAAAAGGGACTGTGTGACTTTAAATTTGATACTCTAACCACAAAGCCATAGAGGCCCTAGTTATGGCAAAAAAGTGCTACATCAACTGTTCAAATAAAACCTCTGTATTCTATCATTCAAAGTTATGGTGTTTAAAACTGTATCAAAAAATTTTCAGTTATGTACCGCTTTCCAGGATTAACCAGTACTAATCTAGGGCTCTTGCCATAGCTCATGCCCACGAAACCAGAGGTGTTGGTGGGGTTCGAACGTGGGACCCCGAGTTTTAAGTCTACCACCTTAACTACTGGACCATGCAGGACCCCTTTTTCATCTTTTACAGTATACTTAATTGAATCAGTTTAAGATGGTCAGTGTGGCAGAGACCATAAAAACAAAAACAAAACATTGCAATAGATTTCAGATAGATACTATGGAAAGAAAACAAAAACCTTTTTTAACAGCCTTCAGCACTGTCTAACAAAGGTTCATTATCAAAACATCTATTTTACCCTGTCATTTGCATAAATATCTCAAGTAATCTAAAACACTAAACATTCTATAATAGTTTTTACTTTCATGACAGATGCAATAGATTTCAAAATGTGCTACCAAAGCTTAGACAGTAAATTTCATGTACTCTAAAATAAAGGATTAATTGCTCCTAGTTAGGAATTTATCCTTTTGTCACAACGATTTCTACCCAGAATCTTCAAGATCATGTTAGCCCTCTTGGTAAATAAGTATTTTCTGCTTATGCATTCAATTTGGCGCAAATAAATTATCTCAATCCGGAATGAGTTAGACAGGGTCTGGCTGTCCAGACTTACATCTATTGCCATGACGAGACATCTCTGACCCACAGGACATACCACCATTGACCATTCCTCGTCTATTTTCTCAGGGATCTCCAGCAACCATTTGGACTCCATCAACTAAACAAATAGAAATGTCCTTCAGTATGATGCATAGAATACATAGGTTAAAACTCATCTGTTTTTGGTAATACTTATCTCCCGCCTGCCTGTTTTGGATCAAATGCTGATTCATTATCATTCAAGGGATACAACTCTGGGAAGTTATTCGGCAAATTTTGCTGTAATATGAACTTAAGCGAAATATCAAGACGCAGTGAAGAGACTTTTTGAGGAGAAAAAAAAAACCTGTGGGATGGCAATGTTGATTCATTATCATTCTAGGGATGTAACTCTAAAAAGTTCTTTAGAGGTTTTTGCTGGATACCAAACTAAAGCAAAATGTCCTAGCCTCATAAAAAAGCATTCAAATTAGATGAGAACTTAACAAATAGAGAGTGGAAAAGCCAAAACTTTGATATATTTTTATTGTTTAAGGGTTTTACTCTGAAGTTCTGCGGCAATATTGTATCAATTTTGAATGAGCTTTCATGACCACATACATTTTCATAAAGTTTAGTAAAGATTGAATGAGACCTTTTTAAATTAGAGTGGACAAGCCCAAAATATTTAATTTTGACCACACAAGGGAAAAATCCGATAAGGTTATGCACAATCTTACTGGATATGGATCTTAAGTGAGATTCATATCCACATACATTTTCAATGAATTTGGTTATGATTCAAATGAAAACTTTTTTAATGGAATCTTTACCACCTGCAGAACTACATTGTTTAACTTGAAGCAGACAACTTTTGAAAAGCTTTGTAAACATGTAAAAACCTTTCAGTTTTGCTGTTGTGATATGTGAATAGATTGAAAAAGCATTGTAGCAAAAAAAGAAATTGCTTGTGACAAGCAAAAATGTAGCATTAGGTGGCTACATATTAAGAGTTTACTTTTTTTTCACAGCAGCAGACAGACTATAATTCAACCAGAAACCATTCGTCCCCCCGAATTCAAAGTCCCCCACCTTAACCACTGGGACATGCAGGACCCCCATTACATAGTGTAGTTTCAGTGACACAACAAATATTTACTCATGGCACGATATCTTTTCTAATGTTTATGAATGGGGGGGAACAGCATTATTTTCCATCTTACCTGCTTAAACTATTTCCTCTCAAGCAGACTTTTTGTGACTAGTCCAGATTGAAAGCATCAGGCAATAACTAAAAAGTATGACACATAATAATTCCTCTGTGACAATGTAATAATTTCTCTGTGACAATGTAATAATTTCTCTGTGACAATTTGTAGAAACTGTTGCCACTCATCATGCAAAGTTCCTTTCTTTGTCAAAAGGATTATTTATATTATGTGCTTTACTGCAGGTGGTCTAAGGAGTTTCTCTTAAGGTAGAATACTCATAATCAACCATTTTGAAAATCAGTCGTTCTCGGTAAACATAGGTCGGGTGGGTAATATTAACATAAAATCGAATAATTCCGGTCCATACCAGTGTATACCGAGAAAGCCTGAAGTAAGCCAATGACAGAATGCCTTTTAAAATGGAGGTTTATGGGTATTCTTCCTTGAAATTAAAATTGATTTCTTTATTTCTCTTCTAGATCTTATCATATTGATACTTATTATAAACAAAATAACTGCATCACCATCAACACAATGTAATATTTATTGCAACAGATTTTCACAAGCAGATGAGATGGACCTCCATTTAATGCTTTCTACATCAATAATTCATTGGGTTGATTGATGCATTTGACATTGCAAGGGTCCGGTGCAATACTAAAGTAAGTGTTTCACATTACTAATGGACTTATCATAGTCTTGTATTAAACTCTTGTTATGCAGTTCTTTGGGGAGTAAATGCATTTGACATTGCACGGGTCCAGTGCAATACTAGCGTCAACGTTTCATGTTTGTAAAGGACTTACTATAGTCTTGTATCAAACTCTTAAAATGTAATTCCTTTGACATTGCAAGGGTTCAGTGCAATACTTAAGTGTTTCACGTTTGTAAAGGACTTACCATAGTCTTGTATTAAACTCTTAAAATGTAATTCCTTTGACATTGCAAGTGTTCAGTGCAATACTTAAGTGTTTCACGTTTGTAAAGGACTTACTATAGTCTTGTATCAAAACTTGATATGTAATTCATTGGGCTAGTAGACACTTTCAACATTGCAATGATTCAATGCAATACTTAAGTAAGTGATTAATATTTGACATACATGTACTTAGGTCTTGCTTTGAACCCTCACGAAGTTACTCATTGGTAAGTAAATGCCACATGTAGGTACTTTTGGCAGCAGAAATAAATACTACAAAAATAAACACAAACACTGATTGATTTTTAACTTTTCACAGTATTTAATAGCATTAATGTTACATTATTCCAATGGTTTACTTATCAGAAGTCGAACATGGCCTTTGGAAAAACAAGGTCACCTACAATTAAAGCTTAGACAAACTATAAGAAACAATCAGAGTCCCAGATCAACAGGCACCAAATGTTAATCTGGGACTAGAATTAACTTGTATTGTTCATAACTGCACCTTTATTTATACCCATGTGTAAATACAAACGTCAACACTGGGTTGTAGTCTAAAATTATTTCAAAATTGTTTAGCTCTTAAATTTTATCGAGATTTAACAAAATCTTTAATCAATGCTTGTGTTTATCTTAACTACATGCTTAACCAAATACAATATTGAATACATAATTGTATTTCAAATACTTAAAACTTTTTTACCCCTTTAGGCTCCTTCTGATAGGAAATTTATTACTCATAATTTTTCAGTACATTTTCCTTTTAGTTATATTGCTCTAGGTATCAATTAGTTATTAACTTTAGGAAAATTTGTTATGGAGGCTTCTTTCCTAAACCTAAATGACTCACAATTTGATTATCTTTATGCAAAGACACTTCCTGTATGCTTTCAACTTTCACAATATACTTGTTCTAATAACATGTAACACATATTGTAGCAATTTAGTAATGAAACAAAAACAAATGTTTTCCGGCAAAATGTTATCTTTGAGAAGCAGAAAAATAACGAGGAAACAAAAGGGGAATTTCTCTGTGTGATTGCAATATTTCGCAGGCAAATATGTTTTGCTTGCCAGAAAAACAATCACCACAAGTAACTTCCTCTTACATCTGAATCCTTTCAACAAGGAATCCACTTAGTCAAACCAAAAGATGCGTATATTTCATGTGATATCTACAGTTTGGTCTTCCATTTGTTCAGGTATAGTTCCAGTCTCACCAGACCCAAAATCGGAAAAGCTCTCCACACTTACATCCATCTTAAACTGTCTTGACCTGTCCGGTACTCGTCTCGGTGGCTTCTTGTTCACAACTTTCTCCCTTTTCTCACTGGCACGCTTCTCCTTAGTGTCCTTAATGTGCTGTAGATGGTTGGAATATGTTGTGTAGTTGACCGGTTTTTCACTCATCATGATCTCAGGCACGTCTATGTTTAACATTTCAGGAATCATGTACGGTTTCAGCCACACCACTAGAGGGGAGGCACCAAATGTGTAATGGGCTTGCTTGCAATAAAACAGACACCCGTCAAACTGAAAATATAAAAAAAAAAATATGGGTTTTACATCACATCAATATTTTTTCAGTTATGTAGTGATGCCCGACTCTTGATGATGGAGGAAGACCCCATACTCAACTGCCCATATGGGCTGGTCAAGGCGGGTAGAACCATTGGCATTCCGTAAGTCAGTTGGGAGACTGCCTCTCATGAAAATGCATATCCCTCTCAGGATTTGAACCCACGCGGAGAGGGGCCATGTGATTATAAGTTCTGTACCCTAACCACTAGGCCACAGAGGCCCCCGAAAATATAAATATAACAAAGCCTGTTACAGGGTTGTCATATAGAGCCGGCTGCCAGCCAATTTGTCCGCTTCAAATGACTTGTTGGTCGACTCAAATAACAAAAAATATGATAGACAGTCATAGGTAACACCTTAGTTTTGTTAGGTTTTTACTTCATTGGCCTCCTCAAATCAAAAGTTGGTCTCTTACTCCAAAAATTGATGACAATCCTGCTTTTATAAGGGATATTATTCATTTTCTTCTTTCATATTACCTGCTATCAACCTTTTCTAGTAAACAATGGATTTACTGAGGGTTCATGGCAAAACTATAATAGGTCCTTAACAAACATGAAGCACTTATTGTGGGCTGGCATTGAATGCTTAAAAAACCTAGTTGCAATGACTTGACACATTTGCAACAAACAGCCTTGAAAACGATGACAAATGGAAAATAAGCTTATCATGATTAATGTTTACCGTCACAATAATTCTAACAGATGTCATTCAGTTATCCAAATTTTCCTGGGTATATTTATAATCCGTTTATGGAAAATGCATTTATGTCATAATGCTGTAACTGATTCCAAAGAGGAAAACAATTATATATAGTTCTAAATGGTGCAAAGTACAAGTGTCAGTTTGCAAAACAGACCCTAAGGCTAAGATATGCAAATAATTAATTAACATAAGAAACTGATCAATATATATTCAGTGTTTGGCATATTTAAGTTAAAGATTTATATAGCTCACATTTTAAAGAAAAGTATAAGAAACATTTGTGTTCGAAATGAAATTGCTGTTAATTATTTTCTTTCCTTGCAATAAAACTACTTAGATTTCAGTTTGCTACAATCTCTTGATTTTCACTCATCGCTTAAAGAGCTTTTCTTCATAGTATGTAGAGCTGGAAAAAGGTCTAAATGAAAAAATAATACTGGACATTTGAATTACCTTCTCTTTTGTATTAAAAAACACTTCTTTCAAATTCTCCCTTTTACAGTTGTGGTAAGTGAGCGGCACAAACTTGTACTGAAAAAGAGAACAAATTAACAACATTCAAATAATTGTTTCCTTATTCAAAGTTATGACTTCAAATGATAATTCAATCTTTCTGTGGTGCTGCATGAGCAATAATCATCTTGAGAAGATTTAATTCATTGGTATTTACAACAGCAAAGCAATCACATTCAGTATATTTCGATTCCAATACAATTCCTTTTGTGAAATGCAACTAATTACAAATATTACAGCCCATATAGGCGTGTCAAAATTAGAAGAACCAGGGGGCATTCCGCAGTAAATTCATCCATTCCATAAATTCATCCGGGTGAGGAAACTATCATGAAAACCAAGTCCACCTTACTGGAATTTATACCCATGCTAAGAGGGGACATTGTAGCTTTTCAGATGAATAATCTGACCATTTTGCAAGCGACCAGCAGAAGTCAAAATAAGGGTGGTATTACAAAGCTTTGGCATGTAGCATTTCTAAAATAATTCAAAAAGGACCCTGTTTTGTTGGTACTTTATAGAAGCGTCTGAATAAGACGATTCTATCAAGTACCAACAAAAAGGGTGTGTGAAGAAATAAAGAAGTTTAACAGCAAAGCCACATTTAATCAGAACCTCTAGTCACTATTAAACAATCAAAACTTTTTTTGTTCTCCTCATTCTTTTACTTACTGGATTCAAATTAGAAACTTCTGACACTTCTGGAGTTTCTTGTAGTTTACTCATCATCCAGAAAAACCGAAAGTCTGTCTGTAGAAAAGAATAATAAATTATTACAACAGACAAAAAATGCTGGTCACAAGTTGAGAAGATTTGATTGAAACTAAGTCCTTATGAAAAGTCAGTCTGATACAATGCAAAGACATTATTACTTTTTTCATTTGGTGTCAAATTTCTTCAAAAGCATTTTAAATAACTTTTGACTGCAATAACTAAGAAAAAGGTTTTCTGATTGTCTATAACTGAAAAAACTTTAATATTACATCAATTAATTTTTAAAGCTTGGGAATGGGTCCGGTACCACACAAATTGGGAAAAATCACAACATTTTTCTTTAAAATTGGGAATTTTTTACTAATAACTAAGTTCAAAATAAGCTTTATTGGGAAATTGGGAAAAATAGTCATTTAATTTGATTGGGGATGGGTCCATTTTAAGGTACCAAACATATAAGGAAAAAAATCACTATATAACAAAACAAGATGCTTAGATAATGATTCTCCTCCTGTAGAATAGAATCAATTATTTGAAAAAAAAAGGAGGTTGCATTTCTCCTGCAAAAATGAATATTTCTAAAGCTGTCTACAGGGACCTTTTAGTGAAATATCTATGATATCATATGTAAAAAAACACTCTAATCAAGGGTTCAACTCAAGAATATACTAAGTCCTACACATGCATTCAGCGCTGACTATGGTATAGCATGTTTAAAGAGAACTTAACTATCACCTTTACAAAACAAGGTTAAGAAATAAATTAAATTTATTTCAATAATTACCACTGACTGCATTGTAAAACAAAACATGTCTCAAAACATGTCATCAGCCTTATTCATTTCTCTACACATAGACAACTTCTAAGCAAAAACCAATCTTTAATCCTTAATGCTATTGGCAACTCTAGTCCATACAAGAATTGAAACTTGGGTAAGAATGAGAATTACTAATGTCATTCAATAAGCATATGCAATTTGTATTTAGGTTAGGACCACAACTCTTTTTGAACTTTTAAAATTAATTTGGAAGACAAAATAAACACCAAATGAGCAATAACAAATTAGATTAATCAATGTTGATACAATTATATGATCCTTACCTCACTATCATAGACTGGATGATTCTTCCAGTTCATTACATCTAATACATAGAATGTCTTCTCTACCTCATGGTAAATACAATCCAATATTGCATTGTCTGTAAAAAAAAGTTTTTCAAGACTTAATAAAAAGTGCCATTTATACCACTTTGCTAACTTAAATAAATCCATATTTGGCATAAGTACTTGTTATGTATCTAGGAACTAGAATCAAGAGTGATTAATCCAAGTCGTAAGAATTGGCTTCCCAATCAGTAAACTAAATAAGATTAAACTACTAAGCATAACAATTTAACATATTGTTTTGAAGATATTCGTTATTCTTCATAAGAGTATACTAATAAGAACCAACAATATAAGATTCAGAAAAAAAAACAAAGAAGTAATAAAAGGAAATTACAAACTGCCTAAAATTATTTGAATAATGTTAATTGTCATGTTACTATATTGAGTTTAAACAAACCATATAATGAAAATCTATGAAAATAGCAGCTGTAAAATAGTGTTAAAGAGATTTCATAGACCTTTTTTATTGTGTTTAATACTAATTTCAATCAAAAAGTGTGATATATTTTTATCTTAATATTGTTTACCATTTTATTCATAAATTCCATTTTACAAGAGACTTTCTTCTGACGCAGATAATTTACAAAGTAAAGTTGGCTTAAAAATAAAACTATTTACAAATTGAACTCTTCAGTAGCTTTTTTTATTCATACAAAAAAGTTCTCACCTTTTCCTCCCATTTTTCTGTTTCCACCAGGCAACAATGATGGAAAAGAGTTGACCCTATAACCATTCCGCCCATAAGATGTTGTACTACCCTGCAAAGAAAAGGAATAGTTTTAATTTAATCCTTACTTCATAGCATGTATCATTCTTTGTCTAATTTCAATGATTTGTCAAAGTATTTGCTAAATATTTGAATTCAAAATTATTGATTGAATCAATACTGATGACAAGTAATATGCTTGTTGTATTAGAGTTAAATACCTTGTCAAAAGCATTTTACTTCAATTACAATGTCCAGCTTGTAAATAATGAAGTTAGCTTAACAGTCCTCTAGGGCTGGCTCAAACTGGGTAGAACCATCAGTTTTCCTTCTTGTACCTCTAATGAAAATGTATATTTAGACATATCGACAGCAAGAGTTCATTGAAATGTTAGAATAATACATGCATGCGGCGCATATATAAAAATTTAAGTACACTTTACTGCACCTCTTAGTTTCAATACTTACTTTGGCCGCTACAATGAGACATCGTTTACCCCAGGGACAACACACCATTAACCAATTCTCTTCCAAGTCCTCTGGAACTTCTACCATCCACTCTGACAACATTAGCTAAAAACAGGGGAAAATAAATCAATGTAGAATCTTGCTTTAACCATGGTACATTTAAAAAAATTTAACCATGGTACATTCAAAGGTTAATCGTTTAATGTAACAAAGCCAGGCTCATTCTCTATTTGTCAGCCAGACAATCAACTCTCAATAAATTCCATATCTACCAATATCAGGATTTCCCTTTGTTAAATTTTCTTTTTATCTAAATATGGGTTTTACATCACATCAACATTATTTCAGTTATTCAGATATGACAAACTCTAAATAATGAGGTTAGGAAGACCCAATACTGAACTGCCCTTATGGGCTGGTCAAGCTATGTAGAACCATTGACATTCCGCAAGTCAGTAGCTAAATTCTTTCCTGCTTTTTTCTCTTGATCCTATTATGCATAAGAATCATCCTGAAAAGATCATAAAAATGAGTACCAACGAAATATGACTTTGAAAATATCTTATCGAGTACTGTGTATAGAAACACAATTACTTTCCATCTCTAGACCATTGAATCATACCTGGTTTCTGTAGTATCGCCCAGGTTTGTATGCTTTCTTCTCTTTGTCCGTACCCTGGGACACTTCCATTGACTCCACAGATGCAACATCATCGTCTAAATCATCAGCATGATCCCAATCATCATCAACTACACGGCGCATATAGTTCAGATAGTCAAACCGCTTGCTGCAGATGAATTGTAAAATTAATTCTGTTGGGCTAGCCTAGAAAGAGGTTATTTCAAGTGTATAATTGAACTTTTTAAATCCGCCAATTCCAATTAGCGTATCAATTTAACGCTGATAGAATAAACTATTAGTGACTCAGTGACTGCATCAAATAGCATTGATCTCAAAAAAGGGTAAATTATAAAAAAATTCATTCTCTTTAGGGCAACCTGTACTTTAATCACAAAAATTTCAATATATCTATAAATCATGCTCTGTTTCCATGGATATTAAGTTAAGTTAAGGTTGGTTTCTGACACAGGTCCCATAGGAGTCCTCTTTGGCAGTGACATATCAACAATCTTAATGTCTTTCCTTGATCCATCAGTACTAGCTAGGGCTCTGAATTGACTTCCCAAAGGCCACTCCCACAAAACCAGAGGTGTTGATGGGGCTTAAATCCGGGACCTCCAAGTTTTGAGTCCACCACTTTAACCACTGAGCCATGAAGAACCCTTGAGCCACGCAGGACCATGATATCAATCAATGAAGCATAGCATTGCTGACAGTTCTGATATACACTCCAACACTTTTTGGAACAATGTGTTAAATAGCACAAATAGTTCTACAGCTTACTTCTTCTGCTGCTCCAAAATATTAGCTCTCCGAGCATCTTGATCTGATCCACTGGATTTCTTCTTGTACTCAGCAAATCTGGGATGAGGAGCGCTTGTGCTGTTTGGATCACTGCTAACAGCAAAACTTGTGGCAAGTGATGCTGCCAAGTCATCCATGTTTGTCAACTATATCACCTAAAAAATAAATGGAAAATGAGTCTCAGGAGTCCAGATGAGGCACCATATCTTGTTGTTCATCTTTTGTGAGGGTTTACAGGCAAAAAAGTGATGGCAAGGCCGAAGGGGAATAAAAAATATGTAACAAACACAATAATCTCTATAAGACAATTATATCTCATCAATTAAAAAACGCTGTTGTCCACTTATGTTATCTATATATATAACCCCATGTTCATTTAACGATGCATTAGGTAATGAATAGTGTTTTAAGGCTATCAACAGCTCAGGTCAATTAGCGCTAATTCATGCGGACGTCCAATTTAGGCATTAGGTTTCCAAATGCATAAACGTCCCCTGAATGTTACATATGCATGTCATCTTGACCTATGAAATAATTTATACATGCCATCACAGCTTATAAAGAGTTGCATTTCTGCAGTAAACTGAAAGGATACCTACGAATTGCTGCTTGTGATAGAACCTTACAAGATATTTGTTACGATCGTACTTGAGTACGAAAGCAGTTTATGGAAATGCTGCAATGCATGTTTTAGTTTGGTAACATCTTCCCATAATTAGAAAAATAAACGGGAAAGCAAAAAAAGTTTGAATTCTCTGAATGATAGACTACATGTCTATTTTTTGGTATAAAATAGAAACAGGGTTTTGCAAAAATGGCGTTTGGAGTTTTCTACCCGTGTGTTATTTTTGTTATTGCAATCTTATCGTCCACGCAACACGATTAACAACAAAGGGTGTGCATACATTACGTATCGTACGTCTCAAATATTGGTATTTACTTTCGAGACAATCATAACATAGGCCTACCTTTTTATTCCAAAATACAGTTTTTTGTTGATAATTTTTGCACGTTTTATTATATTAAGGGTAATGAATAAAACTTTTACGGCGTTTGGAAACGTTTCGCCATCGTCCATAAAAATATTCGAAGACAGAACTTGGGCGAACTCAGTCATTATTAATTTGATGTTATGTGCCCAAATGTTCAGAATGTATACGTGTTTCTTACAAAGGCTGATGACTCTTTAGAAATATGGATGTGAACCAGACCAGAAAATACTAGGCATACACAAATATTCATGTTTACAAGTGACGAACTATTCAGGAATTTTCTTGTTAAAAAATATTGTTCAGAAACATTAAATGGTATCATTATAATCAAATCAGAGACATGTTATCTATGTCTCTGATTAAATGCAAACTGTCAAAACACGCTCGATATATCTAATGAAAAAAGTCGTTAAGTCATTTTCAAAAACAGGTATACATGTGGCGTCATTATAAAACGCAGCTGTTTTAAAACGATTTAAAGATGGATAAAGGCCATGAGCCAAGAATACTTTTGCTCCCCCTTGGGGGAATTTTGAACGTTATGTTTTTCTTGAACCTTGGGCTATAGGGCATAAGCTGAAGAGAGATTGCAAAGTTCCGTTGGGGCTTTACAGAGTTATGGGACTTGAAGATGGGCTTATCAGTAAATTATAGCCTATATGAGAAAATATTTAAAAACTATTTTCTTCTCGATCCATACGTCCTAGAGCTTTGGTATTTGGTATGTAGCATCGTATGTTGGTCCTCTACCAAGTTTGTCAAAATCATGACCGCTGGGCAAAAATGGGGCTGATCAGTTTTACATTGCCTTAATTATGTAGAAAAAGGTTCAAAAGTCTTTGTTTTCTAAGGATCCATTTGACCTAGAGTTTTAATTTTTGGTATGTAGCATTATCTATTGGTCCTCTTCAAATTTTGATAAGATGATGACCTTTGGGCCTTAAATGGCCCCGCCCTAGGGGCTTATCAGTTTAACATAGCCTTATTTAGGAAAATATTTAGAAATCTTTTTCTCTGAAGCCATTAGGCAAAGAGCTTTGATATTTGGTATGAAACATCATCTACTGGCCCTCTACCAAGCTTGTTAAAATCATGACCGTTGGGCCAAAAATGGCCCTGCCCTAGGTGGCTTATCTGTTTTAGATAGACTTATTTAATAAAATATTTAGGAATTTCTGGAGCCACATTGCCTAGGGCTTTGATATTTGGTATGTAGCATCATCTACTGGTCCTCTACCAAGTTTGTTTAATTCATGACCTCTTGGCCGACAATGTTCATACCCTATGGACTTATCAGTTATACATGGCTGTATGTAAGAAATCTTTAATAATCTTCTTCACTGGAGCAATATTGCCCAGAGCTTTGATAATTTGTATGTAGCATCATCTACTGGTCCTCTACTTTGATTAATTCAATCATGACTGCTTGGCCTTTAATGGCCCGCCTAAGGGGCTTTTTAGTTATAAATAGTAGTTCGCAAGACAATCTTTAATTATCTTCACGTCGACACTCTTTAGACAGCTTTTTAAGACTGTCTGTATAATTATTTAATGGATTATTTCCTTTCTGAAAGAGATTGGAATTTGCAATTTAAATCATGACCCCTGGCCTAGCATGGCCCACCGACATGTAGCTGCATATCAGTTTTACATAGGCCCCCCAGCATATCATCAGTTTTATATAAATGTAAGTAAGAAAATACTAAAAATCTTCTCCTCAGGAGTCATAAATTTAACTGAACAGCTGGCATCATCGCCTGTTTGTTCGGTAATTTTCAACATCCATGTTTTTGGGCAGGTAACATGTCAAATCGTCTAGACTGTATTGAGTAAATGCAAATCACTATCTTTTTTTCTTGTTCTTTGCTTGAAATAATTTCGCAATATGGTGTTATTGGCTTGGATAAAGGATAAAAGTAACTTCTTAATTATCCCACATTCGCAGATAATGATGGAGTGTGCTTGCAATACTTAAGGAAGGCGCTTTTCCCAGCCATATAATTGTTTCAACCCTGGACCCATAGAATCAATTTTTGATGTATTTTAACTGAATGACTGTTTTAATGGCAAAAAGACGTCGTAATATATACAAACAAAATATTTATGTGGGCACTTGTATTAAACTAGCATTAATAATTAATTATTACTAAAATAGGGAGAGACAATGGGTCATGAATGAATAACGTATTGAAGATTTTCAAACATTTCCTTTTGAGCAGTTTTTAGCCTGGCTGTCTTTTGAACAAACTTAATGGAATACCGCAAAAGCATGCTACACAATACTAAATATAAAATCAAGGCTAATTGGCTGCAGAGGAGAAGACTTTTAAAGATTTTCTTATATACATTTACGTTAAATTGATATGTCCCTGGGGTGGGGTGGGGAGCCATTTTATGCCCAGGTGTCATAATTTGATCAATGTTGATAGAGAACAACAAGAGAGACTATGATTTTTTAATATTTTCTTATATATTGCTTTGTTAAACTGATATATGCAGATAGGACGGGGCCATGTTAGGCCAGGGGTCATGATTTAAATAAACTTTGTAGAGGACCAATAGATGATGTTACACACCAAACATTAAAGCTCTAGGCAATATGGCTACAGAGAAGAAGATTATTAAATATTTTCTTACATACTATTATGTATAACTGATAAGCCCATCGGATTAAAACATTAAAGGCCTAGGGGGTCATGATTAAAACGAACTTGGTGGAGGACCAGTAGATAATGCTAAACACCAATCATTAAAGCTCTAGGCAATATGGCTACAGAGAAGATTATTAAATATTTTCTTACATACTACTATGTATAACTGAAAAGCCCATAGGACATAAACATTATAGGCCGAGGGGGTCATGATTATAACGAACTTGGTGGAGGACCAGTAGATAATGCTTCATACCAAATATCAAAGCTCTAGGCCTGGAGGCTGCGTAGAAGAATATTATTGAAATTTTTCTTAAATACTGCTATGTATAACTGATAAGCCCGTAGGGCGTGACAACTGAAGGCCCAGTGGTCACGATTTGAATAAAACACTTTGTACAGGAACAGTAGATGATGCTACATACCAAACACCATTTTTTTATATAAGGCTATGCAAAACTGATAAGCCCCTAGAGCGGAGCCATTTTAAATCCAAGGGTCATGATTTGAACAGATTTGGCAGAAGACCTTGATTAGATGCTGCATACCAAATATCAAAGCTTTAGGCCTTATGGCTCCAAAAAAGAAGATCTTTAAATATTTTCCTATATAAGGCTATATTAAACTGATAAGCGCCCAAGGCAGGGCCATTGAAGGCCAAAAGGTCATTATCTTATCAAAATTGAAAGAGGACCAATAGATAATGCTACTTACCAAAAATAAAAACTCTAGGTCAAATTGATCTTAAGAAAACAAAGATGAAACAAAAAAAATCAACATATTAAAGGCAATGTTAAACTGATAAGCCCCTAGGGCAGAGCTATTTTTTTTGTCCAACGGTCATGATTTTAACAAGCTTGGTGGGGGACCAGTAGATGATGTTTCATACCAAATATCAAAGCTCTAGGCCTCATTGCTCCAGAGAAAAGGATTTTTAAATATTTTCGTATGTAACGCTATGTTAAACTGATAAGCCCCTTAGGCGGGGCCATTTAAGGCCCAAAGGTCATCATCTTATCAAAACTTTAAGAGGACCAATAGATAATGCTACATACCAAAAATTAAAACTCTAGGTCAAATGGATCCTTAGAAAACAAAGACTTTTGAACCTTTTTCTACATAATTAAGGCAATGTAAAACTGATAAGCCCCTAGGGTGGGGCCACTTTTGGCCCAGCGGTCATGATATGAACAAACCTCGTAGAGGACCAGTAGATGGTGTTACATACCAAATAGCAAAGCCCTAGAACTTATGGATCAAAAGGAGAAGAGTTTTTAAATATTTTCTCATATAGGCTATATATTGCTGATAAGCCCATTTCCAAAGTCCCACAACTCCGTAAAGTCCCAACGGAACTTTGCAATCTTTCGTCTGCTTATGCCCCATAGCTAGAGGGTCAAGAAAAACATAACCTTCAAAATTCCACGGGGGCTCATATCTGAACATTTATGAAATCGTGTTTATATTTTACGATGTACAGTTCCTTTGAGCAGGTTTGATTAACCGTATTGGAGGTTGACTTCATACTGATGTTTGGGGCAGATTCTATAAACGTTGTCGGACTTTTGAAATGTTTTTTATAAATTTGATAAAACCGATTTTTTTTATCTCTATAATTCCACCGTCTTTTGTTCTCCCGACCACTTTTGAAAAGTAGTACATGGAGACATATTATCAACGGAATATACACACCTAGTTCATGGAAAATGGGTTACAAAAACTGATTTGACGAAAAGTCTGTTATAGAAGCTCGTTAGCTGAGTTTAATGGATCTAAACATCGCCACGGCAACTGTTCCAATCTTTTCAACCATATCATTCCTTGGGATTGTCTCACTTTAAAATATCGTACTCTACCCTTATATTGCTGGAACCGGCCTCATGCTTATGCAAACAGGTTAGATCCAGGCCAGCCGCAAAGTAGATTAGCGGCTGGCCTGTGATCTAACTTTTTTGCTACTCTGATGATCTTTCCTCATCGATATCAAGCACAAGCAGTTATTTAAGGTTTTGGAAAGCAGACGACACAAAAATCTATATTTAGAAGTTTTACCAACATTCTAAGGGTTAAAATCATGGTTGATAGAATTAGTGAAAAACGATTCATGTATGACCGCGCTCTTCATTTATCACATTGTGATAAAAGAAGAACATGCTCATACAATATCGTTTATCACCAGTTCATGCTGATTTTCTTTTTCAAAAAAAAATCATCATTTACTAAAGAAAACGATATCTTTATGCAGATCTGTCTTGAAAAAGCGCGCTGTATAGAACTGTCCCTCGTTGTTACTTTATATATCTTTGATTTACAAACGGTTCAAATGTTGAAGAGCCAAATTATGAAGCAAACGAGAGGTTCATACAGCATATAAATCTAAGTCTTCACTAGTTGTTATTGCTACTTGATGTTTTTTTTGGTCCTTTGTGATTAAGGTGGATTAAATATTGGGGGTCTCGGGTTCAAGCCCAACCGACACCTCGGGTTTCGTGGGAGTGACCTTTGGCAAGTCACATCAGAGCCCTTGTCTAGAACTGGTTAATCCAGGAAAGCTGTTACATAACTGAAAAACAAACTAGATGTTTTCGCTTCAAAGTTCCATAAATAGTGCAATTTCATATGTTTTGTTTTTGTTTTGTTGCTGTGTTTTTTTGTGTGTTTTTTTGTGTGTGTGTGTTTTTTTTGTTGTTGTTCAGACCCTCTCTGTTACCCGATGTCATCTTGTCACTCAACATTGTTTTCATTACTTCCAATCCGCAATTTTTTGTCTCCCTGGAATCCTCAACAACAAAAGATAATCATAGGCAGTAGACCTTGTGAAAAAGAAACCATGTCGACTTGTGAATTTCCATCAAGAGAGTAAGTCCGCGCCAAAGCATCTATGTAATAGGGAATGCCGTCAAGTAATGTGTCATGTATGTTGTACTGCGGACCAGAAACCTTATTTACAATATAAGATAGTGTATCTTGTATCAATGGTGTTGAATGTCATTGTTTAAAACAGTACTATGAAATTAAAATACCTGTCGAATCTAATGGGCTCAGTTAATAATATTTGAAATCACCAATCAATAATATGGAAAGGTTTTTATCAGTTCATATTAAAAGAGGTTTTTTTCCATTACTATCTAGTTTATCTTTATTTACTAATTTTTTCCCCTGATGAGAATATTCTGGTGAATACTGACTATAAAGGAGACGCCTTTAATATGTGAAGACATTGTTTGCAATTGACATTGATGCATGTAAATTTTCTGATCTAGACATATGGATCGAATGTATGCCTTCGTTTCTGTTCAACCCATTTCAATAATAGAGTTACATCTATCTCGATTTGGTTCTTCCAATGACGTGTCATGTTTCAGTATTGCTTTTCTCAATATTGAAGCAAGAGTGAATGACATTCCATGTTGTTGTTTTTAACTAACGCGAATTCTTAGCATACGATGTTTAGTAAAACATTACTCTGAGAATTAAAAAAACCCAGTTTGTACTGAATGTCGTCTGCTCTAAGTATGACAAAAAAGTCGCTGGAATCTGGTATCCATCTCGTTTGGTGCGTGAACCGATTCCTGAAATTCGTGACCCATTTCAGGCACAGTCTAACATCCGTTTTGTGTTCTAAAAGTCGTCTAGTGCGAAAACAGCAACGTCCATAAATCGTTTGGCAATAAGGGGAAATTCAACAACAACCTAATAACAAAAAGATCCATTGACTCATTGCGAACTGCAGTTAGCATGTGCTCGTAACAGAATGACACTTTCGGAAAGAGATACTTATGACAAAGAATTATATTTCGTTTATTACGAAGCCTCTATGATTTGACTCCTTTAGAAATAGTTTAACCATGTTGTTTTGCCATGGAATTTCCAAAGTTACATAATGCAACCATGGTTTCAATCAAACAGACCATGTGTATCAACATGATGCGACTGTTCTCGACAACAAAGCAAGGAGTTATAAATTTAAACTGCACTATGTATAACGAGTGTGGGTTAAAGGAGATGTGTCTATTTGATAAGTCTATTCTTTTCCCCAAAAATAATGTACATCCTTACAGAGTAAGGACACGTCTTTTTCTGTACCATTTTTAGTTCGTCATTCCCTTCTTCTAATTCAAACGATATGATACAGATCTTTTGGTAAAGTGTGGAAAGTTGATATACATTAGTCGTATCCAAATATAAAGGGGCTGGCGAATTCTTAGTTTGATAAACCTGTCCGTAAATGCCGGGTTTTCTTTCAGTCTTTATAACGGTCGTTTAGTAAATTTCAGTACAAATTCACGTCTATGTATTTGTCCTGGACAAGCTGGGCAATGCAGACAAATGATGTTACGACCCCTGGGTACCGTTTTACTAAACAGTTTACGCTTAAGATTTGCGTAAGTCTAAATAAACAATTCCGCTTTTATCCATTTTGGGCAAAGCAATATTGCAAAGTAACACATCATTGGAATCGTCTCTCCGAGACGCTTCCAATGACGTGTCACATTACAATATTGTTCTTTCATTGAAGATACTATCCATGTTTATCAGTTATGACTTACGCAAATATTTTCCGTAACTTGTTTAGTAAAACGGACCCCTGATGTATAGATCTGTCTAACTAACGCAGCATCAGCATCCATTTAGATATATTATATGACATCAATGTGTTTACGCTTTATTAATAATTGATGATTGCAGGTGCATAGAATCAACCGATCCTTTTTGACAGTCGCGGGAGGGAATCTAAACAAGGATTCTATACATTTATATCTCAAATCAGCAGTCACTCGATGTGATAGACGAATAAAGTGCACAAAAGAAACCGTATTGGCGTAAGGCTTTCTCTCAATTCGTTAAAAGCTTTTCGTTTGGTTTCTTTCCTTTCACAGGAAAGATCCAATTCTGTTTTCTGATTAAGGGAAACTACATAAATTCGATGGCTGAATTGAAGAATAAGAGAAAAGCAAGTTTTATTTTGAAAATTTGCATTATTCAAAGAAAATGAATAATGATGCTGGTGTTTCTATATATGCCCCTGTTATATTACATGAAAACCCCTGTTCTCATCATTCCGATGGCTCTCTACCATAGATAGTGATAAGCTCAGTTTTCGCAGGTCGGGCCGGGGCTGTAACCTCTTTCAAAATGTTATCGTGGTCTCTAATTACGCGTTACATACATATGTTCATCTCCAAAAAGCGACACCTGTCTTACGAATTGCACATCAAATCTGGTGGTGTTGGGCTTGAAAATAGCATCTACCATGCCAGAGTTGTACATTTATGTGAGGAGCAATGCGGAGGAACTCACGAAAATAACGGTAAATCATGAATGTTCAGTCAAAACCAAGCCCTAAGAATTGTGACTTTCCTCCAACGATTGCAAGGCATTGTAGTTAAACTGAAATTGTATTGACGCAATACAGCTAAATCCAAAACATTCAAAGCATAATGTAAGAAAATCCGATATCAAAATAACGCATGGCTTCCCTTCACCGTACTCGGAGGTTTGATGATAGAGAAATAGGTTCGTGTCCCAAAACATGGCGCATGTTTGTATATAGGACACACATCGCTAATAAAACTGACATTTTATTGTAAACGGAATTAAACAACCAAACACGCAACTTAATCAGGACAGCGACTCTAACAAACAATATATCTCAACACAACTGGATATAGTAGCTGTTACTATCACACACGTCTCTACTGTAAGTGTTACAGGCTGAATTAACCCTTTGAATGCTGGGTAATTTAAAAAAAAAAAATTTAGTGTCGTCTGCTTTCCAAAAGATTTAATATCTGCTTAATTTTGTCGAGGAAAGATACTCAGCGTAGCAAACATGTTAGATCACAGGCCAGCCGCCAATTTACTTGGCGGCTGGCCTGGATCTAACTTGTTTACATAAGCATGAAGTCGGTTCCAGCACTATAAGGGTTAAAGGCTTTCCTTATCACATCCATCGCGAGTCGTCATTTTTTCTATCGCACAAAAAACAAGATGATGGAATGACATCTGGACTTGCTATCTGTTGTTTTTTACCTTGTTAACTAACCGCCTAATTATTGGGTTGCCGTGGAGGTCTTTTTTATATTGTTTACTTGTATGTTGGAATTGGTCATAATACATTTCAACAATTCCTCAATTATATCGCTTACTTTGTAGTTTTAAAGCACTAGGTACGGAAGCAGGCCTTTACAAAGTCCAGCAATTTGAACTTTATTCAACACTAAATATAATTATCCCCTCTGCATTTGCTCAGGGTTAAAACCTAACAAATCGAATCTTAAATGCATATCTTAAGATGCATATTATTTCTCCTTTTTATTATGGGCGTTGAGGACAATATCGATCGTATCGACAAGGCCGGGACTCGAACAAAAAACACCAAAAAAATATTGTGTGTCAACTCATAGTGTACACGTTAGTCGAAAAGAAACTTTGAATATTCCAATGTTAATTGTGTAAACACATAGAATATGCAAAAACTAGTCCTTTGAACACACTTATACTGTATAATATATGGTAATGAGAAAGCAACGCCGGTATTAAACACTATTTATTTCATTGCAAAATAAGCTCCAAAACATTGTAAAACAAATGAATGTGAAAAAAAAAACACAAATTCTAATACCTATGCGTACAATTCTATTAGGAATTGCTAGCTGCCTAATCACACAATCAGATATTGGCACTTAAGGTTCTCTCCACTACAATGGAGTTCTAATTGGACACAGGTGTCTCGGTCGGACCCATTACAGCTCCAGTAAATAGTTCAGCATCAAATTTAACTACTCAAAAGAAAAAAATGGGGTTTGCGAAACGAGGCAGTCTCGACTCGGCGAGCTTTTGATTCAGCCTATCCTCCAAAGAATGATGACATTTTTATCCGGGACAAGGTTGAAATATTTGTTCGTTTTTTATATAAGATATTGTCTAAGTTTTTTTTAAAACATTACCACTCTTTTTCATACCAACATATCTAAAACGCGCGATGTTAGGTTTTTCAGTCTTATGGTCACAAGTTCAAACCCACAGGTTGGGCAATGCACTTTCTATCGGTCAATGTGGTATTATTTGTTACTCATTCACCATTCGTCTACATGCAGGATGATAGTCAGTGGGCAAGGAAGTGGTCTAATGCATTTGTTATATTCTGTCCACATAAACAACATGTTTGTCCTTTTACATTTAAAGGTTCTTGTTCACAATAAGTCATATTGAAAGTCGAAATAAAATCTTGTAACAATACAGCTTTTGTATTGTTCTTCGTTGTGTATCATACAACAATAGAGCTGTTTTGTAGTTTTAAAGAAATTAATTTTCCAACTTCCCTCACATCTGTGAACAAACAGCTTTTATCAATTGTTCAATTTTGTTTTTCATTGAGAGCTTTTGTCTTCCCTTTAAATGTCTATTTAGAAGGTTCTCGGAATTCTAAAAAGTGGACGAGAGCGATACTTGACGAACATCACTTCTCGAGTGAGTTATACCACCTACGTTGTCTTTTATCTATCGGACGAATTACAGCTAATAAGTGGCTTAAACGAACAATTACTGTGCCCAGTGCAACACTAGGGTAAGTTATTCAGTTTGATGAAGGTCTTACCCTAGAATTGTGCTTAAACATAAGAATTGTTTTTCTAGAAAAGTACGTCGGGCATCAAGGATATACGGTCGATCGCCCAAACGATTTCTCTTGGAACACAGGGATTTGGGGTCTGATATGGCATGGGGTCCTGATCCGTGTGTATACCCCGTACTAAACAATATACACATTCACATTATTTTACAAAATAAATTGATTGCTTATGAATGTTGAAAGATTTAACAAAGGTATGAACTTTGACCTTTACTTCATATGCCCTTCATCTAAACTAACCACAGATAAACATTTGGTAACAAGACGACGGTTTATATGGCGATACCTTTCTTGAAGTTTCTTCACGTTACGGACCGGTTGTATTACTAAATCCCTGAAAGTCTGCGAACGTCAGAAGTGAATGCCTCACATTAACAGCGATGGTTTCCCGTACTTCGTTGAATTCCACTGTTTCCCGGAGAGTTTGCTCAGTGTCCGGGCCCCAATTCTGGGTCCGACTACCCCAGTAGTGCACCATGACTACTTCATGAGGTGGAGGCATCAGAGTTCGACCGTTAGAGGTAATGACCCCGTGTGTGCCAACATCTGTCGTATATTCTAGTTTATAACACGGCTTCACGAGTGAGTTAGACTGTGTTCGGTCTATCCGGTTGATTCTGTCTATCGTCATGTCCCGGGATCGATCACCGGCCCCTTTCATTAAGAAATTTCGCACTTTAATCTGAGACACGAGTTGTTCCGGATGACCGGTGTCGAGGTTAAAAAGATATCGTTTAAAGAATCCCTCGCACTGATCCCCCGGCACATACGGGTACTCGTCCATGTCCATGTTGTACTGCCACACGGACTCCTTCGAATGACGCTTCATCACGTGATTGTAGCAGCCATCTTGGTTTTTCGAGTTGTCCATGAGATAAGACTGGGATCCGGGAATCGCCGAGATGTTGTTCCACGGGTACACCGTCACAAGATCAAGGTCGGTGTACATTTTCAAATGAGGCTCAACTCGTTCCGATTCTTCCAGAAAATGGTTACATATATAGATGTGATCCGCACCTGCCCAGAGCTGATAGTGTATCCACTGCTTTAACTCTGCCATTGTTAGTTTCGCCCGGTCTTCCTCGTACAGGCGAAGTCGAACAACTGCAGTAAGGAAGTATGGCGTTCGACTACCTCTTTGTCTTAACAATGCGTCTGTACCATATAACTTATCGTTAAGCAATCTATCGGCCCAATCTGGTACATGCAAAACCGATTCATCATTGAATTTCGAAAGATACTTCACTATACGTGTCACATTGTGTTTACTCAAGTGTGCATGTTCGTGCAAGAACGATTCGGAACTCTCGTTTTTTAACGTGCATGTTTTAGGTCCAAAACATGGCTTCTTGCGTTCCACTGTTGTGCTTGGGAAAACTGCGAATTGGCGCGTTGAGGGCACTATTGACGATTTCGGTGCTGGTTCCGAAACAGAATAAAGCTTACTTCTAAAAAATCCGTGCCGATACAATAATGCAGTAGCGGAAACCAGCAGCAATATATAACAACATGTAAAAATCATCAAAAGTTTCTTCCATGTGGTAGCGGTTTCCGGTGATGGTTTGTGACTAGTGCGTCGTTTGGTTTTGGTCTTTTTCAATCCCATTTTATGTTGATGCATTTCGTCTGTGATTTCCGAATAATATACTCGTTAATGTGGAATTTACTCGCTTGAACAAGTTATGCTTCGGTTGCTTTTTACATCCACTATAAAAGAAGAACAAAGGACATTCGTTTTACCACCATACACTTTTACCATAAATTCTAAAGGAAATAGATAATTACGTGAATACATCCTCATACTCTAAACCTTAGATAGAATGCTGGGTTATTTCGAAAAGAAAAATAAATGTTGTGCCGTCTGCTTTCCTCAACCTTGAATATATGCTTAATGTTGACGAGGAAATATACCCAGAGTAGCACACGGGTGAATTGACAGCTGGTCTTGATCCAGGTTGTTTGCATAAGCACGAAGGTGGCTCAAGCACTATAAGGGCTAGAGAGGATTCATGAATAACAATACCAGCTACTAACAACATTATACCCCACTGCAATACGTTTGCTACGGACGTTTTTAACAAATGTATCATTTTTGTCACAAACCTCTCAACGTTAAATCAAAGAAAATGGGTTTCTATTATGGCTTTTATTGTCGTCTGCTATTCTTTCAATGTGGAATGTTATACCATTTTATGTGGGGCAAGGAGCTAAACAGTTTAACAAGCGGAGTCTCCCTGGTGACTTTTGGAAGGAGGGTCACCTAGACACTTGGTTTCTAAAAATAAGGTTTAACTCCTCCTTCACATTAACACTGGACATAATAATTCCAAGATAGAAAAAAGGTTGATCTAAAACAAAGTCTTTAAGAATCTTATCATTCAGGAAAGAAGGATTATATATTTTGAACGTCATATGTTGACGTAACTGAAACATGACTTTATATAAAGACAAAAATAGAGTTACCAAGTTGAGTATTGTTTCTTCAACGTCTATACTTGCAAATACCCGTAACTAAGCTTCGAGGTAATGCAATATGAGCTAGCATGTACACATTAAGCTTTATCTCATAAAAAGTTTCGAAATACTGAATGGAGTGAACTCTGGCATGTCGTTTAAAGATCTCTATGAGCAATTTTTCCTTTCGTTACAATGTTCCTAAAGAACATTAATATTAGAACGTTATACATGTATAGGTATATCATAGAAGCTTCATATACGATGGGGCTTTAAGCTATTTTTCACATTACCGTTATATATCTGCTAATCACTAACCAATGGTAGTGTGGATACCTTTCAGAACAACCCCCTTTATACTCATTTCAATAAGTATCAATAGAATATGACTTTTACCACAAACTGAGAAAATGATGACAAAGATGTAAAAAGATGAAAATTACTAACCTCTTTTTGTCTTGAAGCATGTGTCTTTGAGAAAAAATGTAATCAGTTGATGATGTAACCGTTCAGGATCATCCCACACTGTGACACAAATTAATAAACAAATAGTAAACATATATATGCTCCTACATTACATGTGTTTTTACTACTACGATGGTATACTAAGAACAAAAATCTAAAAGAAATTACTAAGCCTAAGCTGAGACGAAAGCTAAAACCCTTTCTTTCCAGGGCTATTTTATCGAATAGCATGAACAGTTTTATTGCAAAATCGAAATACCAGTAGTATTGAATATACCTTTACAATAAATCGATAGTAAATGTAGATTACTAATTATCGAATATACAGACCACTGAATTCTCAAAGCGTTGAAAAGGCATGAGTATATTCCTGCCGTGAGAAAGAATAAAGGGATATCAAATATCAAATAGCTGGCAAATAAACCGTTCAAAATGATGAAATCGGTTAATCGCTTTAGATAAAGTTCTTTCTTTTGTATGAACGTAATTCTATTGAAACGCAAGAGTTAATATAAAAGAACTATAGACGTAATATACGAGTTAGATATTGTTGAATAACGTATTTATGCTCAGTTTGAATAGATTTTGTACCTGTTAAAGGTGCATATTCACAAAATGGAAAACTTGAAAGTCAAAATAATACTTTGTTGAAACAATACAGCTTTTGCATTGTTGTTTGATATACAGAAGCTTTTGAAAGCCTAATTAATGTAAAAAGTGACAAATTATCTGAGTAAATACCGTTTGCATGCAGTAGATCTCAAAAGTGTTGTCACGCTTCGGATTTAAATACATGTCAATTCACTGTAAACTCACTTTAAAGAATTTAAACAATATAATTTTGCTTCCAATTACTCAATTAGTCTTAGTGGGTGTCATACTTCATTGACAGAACAGCTTCCATGCAGTTTTAATGTACATTTAATTGATGTTTAACTTCCAACGTTCCTCACACCTGTGAACAATCACAGATATGGGGTAGTACATGCGGCGTAACGAGCAGTATTTGGGCGTAACATTGCTCCCAATATTTGGTCCAAGTTTCATCTAGACACGTCTGTAAAGATCGTAGGCGATTATGCACTCGAACAACCGCTAAACCATTAATATGTGTACTTTGTTAAAAATGCTATCTCACAGTTTAAGATTTTAGTTCTGTAAAGAATAAAGAAGTCTTCTAAGGTTAAAATGACAAAATAGATCAACACAGTTACATAAATCTAGATTATTGATTAGTTTCTCACACCCCTTCATAAGTGTTTGGTGAAGATACAGCACATGTATCATGCAAATATATTAATCTTGTTAAACAGTTAATTTCTTAAAACAATGAACTTGAATGTCAATGCTTCGAAAACATCCAAATGGTGAAGACTTTCTGGAAGTGAATATGTGAAATGTCTTATTGCTCAACACTTTATCACGTCACGCTAACAATGTGCACAAAACAGGAATTCTGCGATTATTGATTGATTAGTTTTCGATCAAAGCATAGAAAGGCACTAAAACTCGATCTTATTTTCCTTTATAAGAAATATGTTTCAGTATCCTTAAGCTACATAAAAACGATATTTTTAGGAGACTTTGATTGATTAAATCACCTTTCAAACGTTTGTTTATGTTTCTTAATGACCGATCAAAATGTGTGTGAGAATCTCTTCTAGGATGTTTATGAAAAAGACCTACCATATCTATTAACATAATTTCAGTACATTGCAATTAAAAAACAGCAAACATAAAAACGGTTAGCTCCAATAAATAACATTGATACTTATAGTTTTTCACACAATCTATAGAATTGTGTCAAAAGCAACAAAACGCATAATACGAGTTATTTCTCTTCATTCCACAATGTTTTTTAAATACGTGTTCCACTAAACGCCACTAAAAAGTGTAAAATATGTTGACTCAAATATGTTCCCTACATTGATTTAAAACACACAAGCCAACATTTGTCAGACAATAAGGTTATTGGTCCGTGACTCCACCGGTATAAGGATTCAATCCTTAACACTTACAGTACTGGAACCGACTTCATTCTTATTCAAACAGGTTAGACCCAGGCCTGCCGCCAAGTAATTTGGCGGATGGCCTATGATCTAACCTGTTTGCTTCTCTGAGTATATTTCCTCGTGAGATATCTAAGGTTTTGAAAAGCAGACGACACAAAAATCTATTTTTTAGAAAATTATGCAGCAGTCTAAGAGTTTACGTGTATAAATCAGTGGTTCTGGGAAAGCATGGTTATATGTAGCATGAACCAGGGGTTGTGGGTTCAAACCTAAAAAATAGCGGAGCCAGACTGGTGACTTTTAATTTGAAAAGGAATTTGGCCTTGTATCACGAAAGTAGAATTAAGAGGAGTTGGTAAAATCGTCGTAAACTGGAAAGCTTTAACACATTACCACATAACGCCACACCACGCCTAACGTCTTGCAGCAGACGACTTTAAAAACCATTGCTGTAAGATGCCATATTACATTCTTAATCTTTTCACTAATCACCTTTTCACACATCAATACATCAGAGCAGAATTAATTTTCAAAGCATTTCTTAATTCGTCTGCTTCAAGTGATTTTTCGTGATTTTTACGAGCGGCGATATGTAAAACCAATTCAGCACGATACTTAAGTCAATAGGCACTACATTATATTTGAAATCGATTCAAAATAATGCGACAAAAGAAGAATTTGTACATAATGAGCACTGTTGATACTGTCGCATGTAAATAGATTTTTTCATCTTATACTGTTAAAGAGTCCTCCATATAGTTTTGGTCTCGAAAGAAAAATTTTCGTATGTATATATACGTATGAGAATAAACACCGCTTTCAATGCTTCTCAATAAAATTGCGATGGTAATCAGGTACGGCCTCCCTCCCTCCCTCCCTCCCTCCCCCCTCCCTCCTCTCCTCCCTCCTCCCTCCTCCCTCCCTCCCTCCCTCCCTCCCTCCCTCCCTCCCTCCTCCCTCCCTCCCTCCCTCCCTCCCTCCCTCCCTCCCTCCCTCCTCCCTCCCTCCCTCCCTCCTCCCCTCCCTCCCTCCCTCCCTCCCTCCCTCCCTCCCTCCCTCCCTCCTCCTCCTCCTCCCTCCCTCCCTCCCTCCCTCCCTCCTCCTCCCTCCCTCCCTCCTCCCTCCCTCCCTCCCTCCTCCCTCCTCCTCCTCCTCCCTCCCTCCCTCCCTCCCTCCCTCCCTCCCTCCCTCCCTCCCTCCCTCCCTCCCTCCCTCCCTCCCTCCCTCCCTCCCTCCTCCTCCTCTCCCTCCCTCCTCCCTCCCTCCCTCCCCTCCTCCTCCCTCCCTCCCTCCCTCCCTCCCTCCCTCCCTCCTCCCTCCCTCCCTCCCTCCCTCCCTCCTCCTCCTCCTCCCTCCCTCCTCCTCCCTCCCTCCCTCCCTCCCTCCCTCCCTCCCTCCCTCCTCCCTCCTCCCCTCCTCCCTCCCTCCCTCCCTCCCTCCCTCCCTGATTTATAAAGATGATCATTTATCAATCTAACATTCATTCAGTAGTATATTTACTCACAAATTGGCCTTTGATTCATACATCTATACTTTAAATCAACCTTCCAATAGCTTTATCAAACCGGAGCATGCATTTACCAGTCAGTATCTTTGTAATAACTCGATACGTATTACATACACTGACATATTTATATCTACTGTCCGAGGCAAATACCCAGTATACTGAGAGGCTTCAAACCAAGCAAGTCGCCTGGTACAGCGAGCGACCAATCATCTATGTTAAGAAGCCCGTGGACTTGATAAGCATATTTATTTTGGGTGTTGTAGCAAATATTCTATAGGTGCAGATATTGATAGGAGTGATGATGAATATGGATGTTGTTTGTAATGTGGGACGCGGATTATTCTTCCTGCTAATCATACAGGTGAGTGGGATTGCGTTATATGATTTAAAGGTGAAATTAGTGTTATAAGAAGGTATGTGATGTTAAAAAAACAAAAAGAACTTAAACCCTTTTTATTCCGTTACATGGTGCAAAAGATTAACTCTATGCAACCCCTGCGAATCCAATGAATACCGAAATCGAGCCCGAAAATAATAACCCATTAACGTTCAAACATGTTATTTTCTATTCTTCAACCCGTTGGCTGCAATATTATTTAAAAACCATTGTGACAGAGGGATAAATTGCTCCCTATGAGTAATGTATATGCTCCTTATGTGTTATTTATCACTCTGTCACAATGGTTTATATGAATTAAAGCTATATATTCCATTATTTGTCGTCTGATATTGTTTTCAATTTGGACCATTCAAAATTCCCATATGGGAGAATGGGTTAAAATTTTCCAATTTTCGCAAAAATCGCAGAAGACGACAGTAGAGTCGTGTTAAATAGTTACCATTGGTATGCCAAGCATTAGTAATCACATCTAAGTTAATAACCACAAAATCATTACAGCGAAAGGAATTCTTTGTGAATCATGAACCGATGCTGTTTGTGTCAAAACGCTTTCCAAAACGCCTTCCAATTCCATCGACTGGACATTTGAGAAAACAATATTGTGTATGACACAATACCAAGGAGGCTTAACGCAAGCAATAAAAGGCAGGCAATTAAAGAGTTATCACAGAATGTAGCGGATCTATATTCAATCTTAGTTAACGTGAACGTTCTTCGAATTGGTCAATCACTATCGGTTCTAGTATGGATAATACGGATAGTTTATTTGTTAAATATTTTTTTTGTTGTACAATCTACTCTATATCAAATATTTCAGCGCTAACTCTTGGGATGCCCCCAAAGTATCTTTCACAAAAAGCTGTCTCGAAAGAATATATGATAGCATCTTCCACGAAGGTCATACCAAAACCCGAAATGATAAATAATGACCTCTCCCCTTATTACTTGAATAGTATTTTATTTTATTTGTTAATGTGATAGGAGTAAAATTTGCTCATCGCAAGCATTTTACCCTTTGTTGCAATATTTGACAAAAATTCAAAGTCAACAATATATTTTGAAATGCCGTATGCCTTTGGTTGTGGTTTAAATAAGTTCAGCTTTAATACAATGGTTAAGAAAACAATGAGAAAACAGGAGAATATGTTCAAAAAGACTTTTTACTCATTTTTACACAATACTATCTATTCAGTTTTAAAAGCAGACTAGCAGATAACATTCATTTTTTTTTTAAATATAAGAGGTATCGTCTGCTATAACTCTCACTTTGGACCGGCTTCAAAGTTTCAATTGGACTATTGCGTTAAAATAGATCGTCTGCATCTGGAACAAGTTAACAAACGGACACAAACAAATCGGTTTACTCTTCGTGGCAGAGTAAAGGCATGTTGTCCTTTCTAGCAGAAAACTTTAACCTCTTTCTACACAATATTTCACTCGACCGCATCTGCAAAAATATTTTGAAACTACTGTGAAAAAATGATAAATTCAATTTCATAAGAGCAATCTATTCTTTTGATACATTTTTTTCTTTGGTGAGGTGGTTTCGTTTTCCCAATGTCACCAGGCAAATGATCACTTTACTATGGTCATCTGATATTGCTTCTAATTTGAACCATTCAAGAAATCCAGAACAGCGAAATTGGTTAATATTACCTTTCGAAACGTAATTGCTTAATTCATAAATATAATTACCTATCACTCCTTATTGAAAAATTTAATTAGATGCATCAAAGACTTAGGAAACAACTATGGCTAAAGGTAGTATTTATTTCTACATTTGTATCCGCTAGTGTTACCAAGTTTCACATGGACATGAAATAACAAATAACAAACTGCATATACGAGACATCTGATGTTGCTTTGAAATTTGACGAGTATAAAGAGTCAAAAATTTGGGAATCGGTTACGGAGATATTTAGACAAATATTAAACAAACGAAAACAAGCAAGTTCTCATTAATTTTAAGAGGGAATGTCTGCTACCAGATGCCTCACTTTAGGTGATACCGATTTAAGAATGAATGTGAACACAATCTGACCGAACACCCCATAAATTAGTTACTCGTTGTAGATAGACACATTTCTAAATTAGATGAAGCGTTCACTTCGTAATCTAAGCTTAGCCATCTGGTAAACGAGGCGTCGGTCGATTGTTTTCTCCATTATGTCTTAATTTGAAGCACCCGCGGTAGAAAACTTAAGAACCAACGGCAACAAAAGGAAATCATTGTTCAAAATTTCATATAAATGAATTTTTTACGGGTCACTGCAATATGAAATAAATCGTATGCTAGTAAGCACTGTGTCAGCACAGACCATATCGACACCAGGTCGTTTTTAACAGTTTTTCGCTAATAAAACGTCGGACAGTTTTCCTTTTCATGTTCAAGGTATTTAATCACCCAGGGACCAATGCCGTTTGACATACCTACACTATCAATATGGCGTATATATTGATAAAAATAGGTATGTCAAACGGCATTGGCCCTTGTGTTTCATCAGCAGTTTTGGTTCCGTATTGGTGCATCGTATCTCCCTGTCTTCATTTAAGTCCAGGAGCTATATCGGCTGGTGTGATATCTCGAACTCGGGAGCACTCTTGAATTCATAGCTGTCAAACACGACCAAGCAGCTCCCAAGCATTTGTTCGACGTTTGTTTTTTTTTTATTTTTTTTTTTTGAAGAATATAAGCTCCAGGTATATTGAAGTATGCAAAAACGTGAGGAATTTCAAGAAAATCCCTGACATTGAGTACTGGTTTGAGAAAATTTGCTCAAATAACTACCCTATAGCTGTTACAGTTGACATAGGAATGGTCTAGCGAGATAAACTGATAATAACATACAGTGGGAAACATGGCGATCAAATCCTCTTTTTATCACAAGATTTTCAAAGTCTAACCGACGAAAAAAAATATTACATGCAACCTGCATAGATTAAAAGATTTTAGCGATGACGTGAAACTGCGCAATTTCTGTACTTTCCAGGCCTACCGTTATCGTCTGCTGATATAAAGGTATGTCGCCTGCTTCGTCAGATTTCAAAAAGATGCAATTTTCTGCATATTTAACCACATCACCCCCTGCATATGGAATATAACAGGCGGTGAAGCCTGTCGATTGAGTTCAACCATTTGCCCCATATGAGAAAATGCGACAGGTCGAATTTGAAAGGCAACAGCAGAAGAGAAAAACCTAGCATAAAAAATCGACATTGTCCGTGTGATATTGGGTCAGAACTTGTTTTAAATGAAGAAATTTCTAAATCCTTAGAATGCTGGGTAATTTTCTTAAAATATAATTTTGTGTCGTCTGCTTTCCAAAACATTGAATATCTGCTAAATTTTGATGAGGAAAGATTCTCCGGGAAGTAAACAGGTTAGATCACAGGCCAGCCGCCGATTTACTTGGCGGCTGGCCTGGATCAGCATGTTTGCATAAGCATAAATCGGTTCCAGCACATTAAGGGTTGATGTGAGTAATTTATCCTTTTCTCAAAATGGTGTCTATACTATTTAGCAGATATGGTTAAGTTCAGTATCATGAAGTAAGGGGTCAATGAATTGATGTTAGGTGTGGTTTCCTCGGAAACAGACTGTGAGATTTTCGGGGCGCCACCCTATGCATGTTAGCGCTAATAAAAACAATAAAAACAATCATGAAACAATCGTATCCAGAATTCGGCCCGGCTGTAGCGAAAATTCGGATACAAATATCATTCGCCTGGCTAACCTGTGTGTAATGTATGTATTATATATTTAAATTCATATTTGAACGAGCTTTTAAGGTATCCAAAATTTAAATGAGAATATAACTGGAATAATGTACCTCTGTTAACCCTTAGAACACTGGGTAATTTTCTAAACATAGATTTTGTGTCGACTGCTTATCCAAACCTTAAATATCTACTCAATTTTGATGAGGAAAGATACTCAGAGTAGCAATTAGGTTAGATCACAGGCAAGCCGCCAATTAACTTGGCGGCTGGCCTGGATCCAACCTGTTTGTATAACCATGAAGGCGATTTTAGCACTATGAGGATTGAGAAAGACAATTTGAAGGAAAAAGGGAATAAAATGATGCGCGTCATATATTACACTCGTTCTACCTAAAATGAATTTGCAGTGAAGAAGCCTGTAGAGTATACAAGTATAGAAGTAAATTGTGGAGGTTAAGAAAATACTACAATACAATTAGCATAAACTGTACGAGCAAGGTATCCACACAACTGTTTGCTACGATGGTAAAGTATAGGAATTCTCACAGTAAATGTTTAATCTTGCCTGATTTGGTATTGTAACAAGATGATCTATTGTTTGGTTAGTCGTACAAAAAAATGAAAAGTATCGCCATTGAATACTTTCTTTCATCGAGAGTCATTGTTTTACATCCGACATCGTATGACTTCGTACTTGAACTTAAACCTATACTTAAAAGCATACTAGCGCTCAGAAAAAAACTGCAAAACTGAGTAATATGAGTTATAATTTATGATAGAATATGTTGAAACATAGCGAATAACCACAAGATCATGACAATATAACGCCGGCACTATTTATTATCTATTTTCCAAAGTGCTATTTTCACAAACGAGGTGCCCACCAATTTAACTTCATTGTTTACATTCGAGTAACATCTGATATAGCAAGGAGCGCTCGGATTAACGAGTAGCAATCACCTGGTTAGAAAAATCATGTGAAACATGTAAAAATGCAGTAATTTATCCAATTTTAACAATGTAAACATTCAAAATGGAGAATTTTTTTGGTTTTATTGGTTCCAAAGGTTTCTCGGCTGACCTAGTTTTATCGATAATTGTAAACAAACCGTATATTATTCACTATTTTAAAAACATCACGTGGATGTGTTACAGTCTCAGTTCCCCTGTAATAGGGCATTTAAAGTTCTTTTAAATTGAATTTTAATCATTTTAGGACTTTCATAATTTTAGTTTAAATGAGCGCAAGTATGGCTTTAAAGTTAAGTACGGTCATCGTACTAAGCAGAGTAAGATAGATGCGCCCCGGTCTTTACATTGCTCTTTTAGCATTTGTCACGACACTTGGTCATTGTGTCGTGGAGAAAGGTAAGGTTCACTCACGATCATTGTTGAAACTTAACTTTGAGCAAAGGAGGTTAGTACAGGTTTATATCTAGATCACCACTTGTCTTCGTTGCTTTTACTTATACTTAAAATTCAGCAATAATTTTCGTTTTAAGCAAGATACCATACTTAAGTACGTTTTAGAACAAATACCCAGGGACAAATAGAAACGGATCGGATGTGGATAAAAGGTTCTTCCTATCGTTATGCTAATGGTGTTTATTAAAATGGTTACAAACACAATTTGTCAATGAATATCCCATAAGTAAACCGTACAAAAACACCTCTTATCTAGGTTTCTGGGTGCCTTCCAGAAGCGCCATAATGTCGGTGTCGAGAAAAAATACAAGCAAAGAAAAATCTCGACATGCATCGTGCATATCTCACCACGACAAATGACAGTTTAGTTTGGGTGTAATTGGCCTTTAGATAAATCTTATCTATATGGGAAATGTGCTGGCAGAAAACCGGCTGTAACTATTCAATTAATGTTCCAGTTCTACATTCTTGTTCGATGCTTAGTGCCTGATAAAGGACGTCTAGATAATATGGATATTTTCGTTGGAAACTCCTTCATTTCCCTTTTTCAGACCGTTTATCAGTGTTATTTCTCGGAATCGTTTCGGACAAACAAATGAATACAACCGCCGACCACAAAACCCAACCTTAAAGCCTATCTTGTGTTAAGGAGCCACCCTTTTAAGCAGCCAACCTACCTTAAACAACCACTACAGAAAGTCCCATTGTTAGATTAATAGTGTACATCAATTTGTGTTAAGCAGCCAACCTGTCTTAAACAGCAAATTTACTCTGTCCCATAGGCTGGCCTCTTAGCGCAAGTTTGACTGTATTGGTGAAATTGCCAACTCACAATCTGTAGCTGTGGTGTATCAATCTTTCCGTATTTGACTTATTGAAACGAGTACAAACGTTCTTTCGGGTCAGTTGTTCCTACATTTGGTGATCATTTCATGACAGAGTCTACTAATTCAAAGGACCAATATTTGACGATTTGCCGTATTAAAACGATGGAAACCATTGAAGGCAATTAAAAGTCCATTTAGAACAAGCAGACACGTGTAACTTAGAAATATTGAAGAAAACATTCACGTACACTTACGAGCTAACAAGAACCTCGGTACCTTACCCCCGGCAATTCATAATGTCGGTGTTGATCAGTCTCGGGTCTGATGTAAAGACTAGTTTATTTCGTTACAATTCGCAACATATCTATAACCCATTACCAAACAATAACGACATTTAACCAATTTGTTGCAGACGTCTCTGGTAAACATTGTGGGAAAAGGAAAGATTGCTCTAAATGAGCAATTTTTTCCTTTTCTCACAATGTTTTCTGCCCTATCAGAGGAATATTTTCCAACTACATCACGTTTTAAAATGTAGTCTACACTTTCTTTCAGTTTGGAACAGTCTGAAATTTGGCGTTTGGTAAAAGGTTGAACCGAACTAGCTCACGATGTGGGTTGTATACAACTCGTCTGTACGCTTATCAGTAGGGTGTTTTATCGATAGGAAACTTTTTCAGAATGAGAATCGCTGGCTCTCTATACTGTGACACGTACCTAGCAATCGGTCCAAAGTGGAAGCTTCAAACCTTTACCAAACACCAAACTTTCGACTTTCCCACATTGAAAGAGTTTACAGACGACATTTCAAAATGTGATGAAATTTAGAAATAACCTTCTGATATGACAGAAACATTGTGGGAAAAGGAGATATTGCTCGTTAGGAGCAATTTCTCCTTTTCCCACAATGTTTTCCAGAGTTGTCTGCAACACACTGGTCAAATGTCGTTACTGTTTGGTAAAGGGTTAAGTTGACATTGTTGTTATATCAAGCATGTGAAGATGGTTAAAGGTTCGGATTAAAGTTGATACATGGAGACAAAGGAAAGAAATTTAGCTTGAAGTGAGCAGTTTGGTTCTTTCTACCACAACAGGTTGAACGCAGTTTTATTTATAGAAGTATAATATGTGTATCCATTTGTAAAGAATACGTAAAAAAACAAATTGCAGCCGATGTCTTTTAAAAGATGTTCACCTTATAAAACGAAGTTATTTACTTTCGTCAAAATGTGTCCGTCAAAAGAGTTTCCGCTTATAAGTTTTCAAAAAGTTGTAACAAGCGGGTCTTGAATCGTTTGAATTTTACCAATTGCAAGCATTCCTTTAAGTCCCTCTCCAGATGCATTAAATATGCAGCATTTTTATATGGTATGAAACAAAAGATGCATTTCATTTAGTCTAGTATATTAAAGGAATATCAAAAAAACCTGTTGATCACGACGGTACTTTATTTATCATCAATTTATCCTTTTTTATCATTACTTAATTGTTTCTAGATAGTCTTCTACAACAATTGGCAATATTTCATCAGTTGGCTTGAAAGGTTAATCTCTTTTAAACGTTATCAATCTGTCTTTATGGCAGAATGATTGAATAATAATGATACTAATAATCCACTAAACAACAATTAGATGTTCACAAAAAACACACGTACGGAATGAATAGGATATTAACAGTAAAAAACTTCCAATTGACTGGATATTTTACGTCTGGAAGCATCATATGTGTTTTGTCCCATTAGTCAAGCGAGGCTCTGTAAAACACATTTGCCTAATAAATTGTGTACCTCTCGCTTCGAAAAAATCTTTTGGTCCTCTATTCCCGTAAGAATTATAAAAACAACAACGACAAACCGGTCACATCTTTATTTATCAATCACCATTTGTCGTATGTTTATCATTTCGATACTTGTTGCTTCGGAATATTGCTTCCGACCTCGAATGCTGTAAGAAACAACAACAACAGCAACAGTAAGAAGACCGGTCAGGTCTTTTATTTATCAATCCTCATTTGACGTAAGGTAATCATTTCGGTATTTCTTGTGTCAGAATATTGTTTTTATCTTCTAATGCTGTAAGAAACAACAGTTACAACAAGAAGATCGGCCAGGTCTTTATTCATCTATCCCATTTTGTTGTATGTTAATGATTTCGGTACTTTATGCTTCGGATATCATTTTCATTCTCAAATGCTGTTAGCCCTTTACCAAACGCTATTATTTGGCTGTCCTAATTTAAAAGAGTTTGCAGACGACATTTCAAATTGGGATGAAATTGAGAAACAATCTTTTGCTATGGCAGAAAACATTGTTGGAAAAGGAGAAATTGATCTTTACGAGCCATTTCTCCTTTTCCAACAATGTTTTCCATGGTTGTCGGCAACAAAGTGGTTAAATGTAGTTTTTGTTTGGTAAAGGGTTAAAAAGACAACAACCAGACCAGTCACATCTTTACTGATCAATTCATCAATCCCCTTCTGTCGTATGTTGATAATGTCGTTCTGTACCACTCGTAAAGCATTCCAGAATTGGAGTAAAGTTTAACCCTTTCCCAAACAATAACGACATTTGACCACTTTGTTGCAGACGACTTTAGAAAACATTGTGTGAAAAGGAGAAATTGCTCGTAAAGAGCATTTTTTTTCTCCTTTTCCCACAATGTTTTCCGCCCTATCAGAAGAATATTTTACAATTTCATCACATTTTGAAATGTCGTCTGCAAACCCTTTCAATTTGGGACAGTCGAAGATTTGTTATTTGGGAAAGGGTTAAGCAACCGAGATTTGATTAATGTTTTGTGCAAGTAGGTCTAATAAAATCCTTGACAGAACCCGTAATTATTCCCACTTTTTTGTGATAAATGTGTAGACTTTTTTGGGGGGAAAGGCGTAAATACGGATAAATAAGACGATTTATACCGACTTAGACACAAAATGGTTGGTATAATGAGGGTGTTTCATTTCAGCTCTCTACCAGAAGATAAATGTGCTCAGCCTCTCGAAGAATTACCAGACGAAAGTCAATACTGGTTTTATAATGAAATATTTTCATCCCTTTGATATGTTTTAAATCATCGTTCAGAAAATGAGAAAAACTGCTCGTTAAGCCATTTTTTCTGGAATCATTAAACTTTAGAATGCTGGATACTTTTCTTAAAACAGATTTTTGTGTTGTCTGCTTTCCAAAACCTTAAGTATCTACTCAATTTTGCCCAGGAAGGATACTTGGCGGCTGGTCTGGATCTAACCTGTTTGCATAAGCATAAAGTCGGATCCAGCGCTATAAGGTTTGAGTCTTTTGTTGAAGACAAGTATATATACGGTATTGTTTAGTAATCTCGAACAGACCAACAGAAGATAAACACTGACAATCTTACCTGCTCGAAAAGGTTGGTCAAGCCAGGTAGAATTACCACCATTTCGTAAGTCAACTGGAAGACTAACTCTCATGAAAATCGAAATATATGTATCTATGTATCTAGACTTAACACTCAAAACACAGTTTAGCTGTTTGTTAAGTTGCGGATAGTCTTACATGGAGGAAGGGCTTAACAAAACCATCCACAAGCTCTGGTGCAATTATTCGGAATGAACGATCGACTGCAACCATGTACCTTATTGCAAATTAATTCTCTTGAACAGCAAAACGAAGCATTTTAAAACAAGTTTAAGGACCCATCAATTAAATCGTAATGGCCATAGACTGTCGTGCAGTAAATTTCTCATAAGTATTAAATGCCGTCTGTTTAAATGTCCTCTCTTATTGCCACATAAATATTGCTTCATAAATGTCGACTTGGTGGAAGAATATTTCCAGGAAAGTTGATTATGGCCTGTTTCTGTTTGCTAGCAAATTGGTCTAAAGACGTTGCTCTCGTTTGCGATCACTGACCAGGGAAGTCGAGTTTAATCGGTTATCATGAAGCATATTGATTATTTATTTCTGTCGAATTGGGGGAAAACGCTGTTTATAGATGGGAGTTGACGCATACTACTCTATTGAACATCAAGTTTATCCCATTTTCTCATCGAGTTCGAGCCCACAGACAACCGACACCTCTTGTTTCGTCGGAGTGTCCTTTGGCAAGTCATTTCGTAGCCCGGGTCTAGTACTGGTAAATCCATGAAAGCCGTAAAATAACCAAAAATATGTAGACGCTGCGATAAGCCCCATACAAACAAATCATCATACATTAGTATAGCGTCTGAGAACCATAACTCTTACAAACCACTGCGAAATAATGTGCAATTTATCCATGTGTCTTCAAGGTTTCTACCAAATATCATTTATACATTCTAACTTCCTTGTTATTTATGTTGTAGCGTTTGCTTTCAATTTGGACCAAAGGCCGCCCTCTGTGTGTGTGTTCGAATCACCGTTGGGAAATCTTTGAATTTTATGAGTGGTTGTCTTCCGACTGACAAACTTAATGCCGACGGTTTTACCCGTCTTGACTAGCTTTTATTGGTAGTAAAGCAAGGGGGCTTCCACCATCTAAAATAGGCTGAGCATGGATTTATCACTCGAAATTGTTGCAGCGTAAAAACTTCTAAAAAGCAACTAATACAAATCATTTCCGAACAGGAACAATTTACCATGTGACGGGATGATGGGTTAGCGCTCTACCAAACGCAAAATTGTCGACTGTCCCAAATTGAAAGAGTTTGCAGACGACACTTCAAAATGTGATGAAATTGGAAAACATTCCTCTAATACGGCAGGAAACATTGTGGAAAAACGAGAAATTGCTCGTTACGAGCAATTTCTCCTTTTCTCACAATGTTTTCCAGAGTGTTCTGCAATTTAGTGGTTAAATGCCATTATTGTTTGGTAATGGATTAAAACCAGCCTGGAAAGACCGCACAGGCTGACATGAGTAGACCACATGTGTACGAGTAATATGAATCAGTTTTTGCTATACGCAATCTTGACGCAATTCAATTTATTTACAACTATTTTCATTTTCTCTGATTTGCCACTCAAACAGCGTGCCAACATTGCGGATATTTTACGTGAATTTAATTGCGTTTCCGCCATCCGCCACTTCAGGAATAACTACCTCGTGCACACTGGCTGTCACTCATAGGATAACAACCTTTCCTAGCATCAGCCTTCGTTAACCCATTACCAAACAATAACGACATTTGACCAGTTTGTTGCAGACGACTCTGAAAAACATTGTATGAAAAGGATGAATTGCTCTTAACGAACAATTTCTCCTTTTTCCAACAATGTTTTCTGCCCTATCAGAAAATTATCTCTCAATTTCATCACAGTTTGGGACGTCGTCTGCAAACCTTTTCAATTTGGGACAGTCGAAAATTTGGCGTTTGATAAAGGGTTAAGGTAGAATACTCATGATCCGCCATTTTGAAGAACTCATTCATTCGTCGGCGCATTTCGGTCATTCTCGGTATGCTCGAGGAGGGAACCATTCTGTAAACACCAACTGATCAGCAATTGACCAGCAAGAAGGTTGCTGGAATCGATGAGGTTTTTTTTTTCAGGGGCGGCTCTAAATGAACATCATATACTTTGGGTTCGTTGTGTAAACATCCTAGACTGATTTTGGTCTTTAATCAATTGATAAATTATCATTCTCACTATAGCATACCCTCGATTGAAAATATAAGACCGTTTCTAATGGAATCAAGAATCACCATTATCATTATCGATAATGTTAAACCTGTGGTCCAACTATTTTTCATCAGTTAGCTGAATAAAAATATGTTTAAACCAAACTAATAATGTAACAATCATTGCAAGTACATGTACAACGTTTTCTCGTTTTAATAACAACTACAAAATGGTTTTCTTTTTCTCATGTAGCATTTGCCTCCCGCTGAGGAATTCAATATAACTCCAGCGTAAATATTTAAATAGTTTGCATTATGAGTGGGTAAAAGGCACTTAATGGATGCAATAAGATATTGCATTTCAAAAAAGCTTTTACACATATAAGAACTTTCTTCGTCTGGTTGGATTGCCTCCGTGATGCATCAAACATTCTTTTAACCCTTTAACAAACGATATCGACATTTGACCAGTTTGTTGCAGACGACTCTTAAAACGTTGTGGGAAAAGGAGAAATTGCTCTTAACGATCAATTTCTCCTTTTCCCACAATGTTTTCTGTCCTATCAGATGATTATTTGTTAATTTTATCACATTTCGAAATGTCGTCTGCAAACTCTTTAAATATGGAACAGACAAACATTTGGCGTTTGGTAAAGGGTTAATGCATGTCTCTTATCAAGATAACTTGGGATCCTTCTGTCAAAATTATCTGTTACGATATAAATGTTCGTCCTTGATATGTCAAGTAACTTCGAAAAACTCCATTGCGTGCATTTTCGCTTATCATCGTTTCATAAGTTATTTTGGCTTTGAGTGCATCGTGTTTGCCTCATTGACTGCGCTTTTTGAAAAGCAAGCTTATTTCGTCTGTGTATAATGTTTCGTTTGCCGTACCAGAAATGTTATAACAGGCTGAAATTGAACTATAATTAGGATATTATTGTAAACAGGCGTGGTTTTTGTAAGCGTGAGGATATCTGCGACCGATTCATGATTTGTATTTTGTCCCATGAACACATATAAGTCTTACAATCTACATATCATTCGTGAAGGTACAACATATATCTCTTACAAACGACTTGTCTTAAATCTTCTTAGGTTTAAGAAACCCTTAAGATAAAACAGAAATTTGAAACAGAATCCGCAAGCATCAATTAAATTGAAAGGTACTTTTGACATATATTATATCAAGGCAAACCACTAATTTTGAATGTTACATTCAAAGTTGTCCCGAGTGATACTATGTATTAACTCGTGCATGCAGGCCCATTTTGTCTCATCCATGTGCTTTGCTTATTACCCTCTCTGACATGATTCACAATTACTGATCAAAGTTTGTCTGCGGTTAGCCATCCAGGAAATGCGGAGTCTACCATTCCGAAAACTCGTTAAGCTCATTAGCGAGCTAACCACAAATATTGGGCGCTCTTTGGTAAAAGAAAATGAGTTTAGCCCGTTGTCTGTTACATGGAAATTACAAAACACAACACATTAGTCAAGTTTTAAAAAAATGAATTAAAATGTGTAAAATTTTTAAACAATATGAATGTGAAGTGGCTCGTATTGACTGAATACTCAAAAATTGGCTGTACAAATCCTTCTATAGCACAAATGTACTACCTATTTCATTCGCTCTGAGCCCTGTTAGTCTGAAGACAGGCTCCTCTCCTCTTTTAACCGATTACTAAACAATACCAACATTTGACCAGTTTGTTGCAGAAGACTGTGGAAAACATTGTGGGAATAGTTGTTTTTAAATTTCATATCGTTTTGAAATGTCGTCTGCAATGTCTTCCAATTTGGGACAGTCGGAAATGTATCGTTTGTTTAGGGTTATGATGGGATGCTTAATTTCAATTCTTCAACACTTCTATGTCTACCATTGGTGTTAGCATGCCCATATCGTATACCTACTCAATATGGAGTCTGGACATGTTCTTAAATCGGATATACTCATAGTATTAAAGTGTGTCTTCCGATGAGTAAGTGGTTTAATCTAAAATGGTTTTGAGATGCACAGACTCTCTTAAAAATACCACAACTAAGTCTTACAAGTATCACGTCTATTGCAAGAAAAAGGGGGGTCTCCTACGTGTGATCTATCCGTCCACTCTTACCTAATTGGCTTTACTATATGCGTATTCCTTCTAAGGCGAAATTACTTTTTTCGCCATGATGATGGTTAAAAAGTGTAGACGAAATACTTTCATTAGGATCACGCTTTATCATTAAAAATAACCGTCTTTGGCTGCTTTAAATTGTGTTAAATCTAAACAAGAAGCGTATAGTGTCATTGTATTAAGTATGAATTGATGAATATAATACAAGAAGGTACGAGAAATATTGCGTCAGCGGAGGAATCAACAAGAGCTTCGATTTACTTCTTTTTTTGTTACAACTTTTCATACACTTACAAAAATACATTTCTTCATGTAATTTTTTTCTCTTTTGTTTTTTCGTCATCATTTATTTTGTAAGGCAGTCTTCTTGATGAGTTTCTAACATGTAACTGCAATTGTAGACTTGTATCGCACATGTCAATGCGTGTTGAAGAATCATAGGCATTATTAGCCTACTCAGCCTTCTCCAGAACATATAAACTGTTTATAGATATATACATTCGTTACCAGTACAGCTCATCAAAAAATGCGTATCTCCTTTACTTAAATGAGGGAGATACAACCTTATGACGCAACAGAGATGGTATCGCGTGTCCAGAAGTCTAAAAATAAATGTTCCAAGCGTTTGTTCGTCAAGATAACAGATGATAGCCGAGTGCAGTTTGATCGGTGATAGCACGTGACCCTTTTGTCGTTTCCGGTGTACGTGCAGCTTGGGAAACCCATGGCAACCCGTCCCATAATACATTTATACTAAAATGGATTTACAGCATACGACATTAACAAACATAATGAACAAAGAATATATTTTTCCACGTCGTAGATCATGTCTCTATATGGTATGGTTTTGATGTTATAGCAAACTAAGATTTCATGATTTTTTTTTTCAAGAAGGGTTTTAGCTATATTCAAAATCGGATTTTGATGTCGTCTGCTTAAAAGTATTTAGAGCAAGGAAATAGGTTGAATTAGCACATTCATGCACCAGTTAAAGCTGGCCTGATAAGCCCATTGTGCTTTCTTTATTGTGTTAATTGAAAGACATCTATTTAAAGTGGTCATATCAGTTAGGCCATTATCCAATTCGAAAAGGTTCTCTGTGTGTCGAAAAGGAGTTTCAATGTCGAAATGGAATTGCGTTATACAATAAAATACATATTCTAAATTTGCGAACGTGTTTTTCTATATCATCAGCATATTCTTCAGTGGGTTTGCATCCCAAAAAAATGTATCTTTTATGGAGTCATTAGTTGAAATGAAATTCATCCTTTAAAAACTCGTCTGGATAAAGGCTTTTTTGTTACGATGTATATAACCCTTTTCATTTCAGATTACTTAATGATATGTTTTGAATGGCATGCATTTGTGTTTTGGGTTTTGCGGGGGCACCACTGTTCTAAAATATTTCGTTGTAACACTCTAAAGCACACTCATGTCCTATAACGATATCCACCTACATAGATATAACAATGGAACGTGTGAATGGTCTTGCCCTTGAAACGCCTCTTGTGTTAAATTTAGAATGATATGCCTGTATGTTGGAATGATATCAGTGCATTCCTGCATCAGAATAACTGACATGGACATAGCCTGTCGTTCAGAAAGAAATCATGTGCCATATGTAGCATGCTTCGTCCCAAGACAAAAAAGAAACCCAAGAAAGAACTTTTTTTAATACTTATTGTGTTTGATTATCAAATTATTTGACATTAACCTTTGAAATTAACGGTTTCGCCATTTTCAATGATAGCTAAGCCACATCATTAAGGCTTTTTGAATGTCAATGTTCATGGCACGTCTTTATCAAAAAGGCGCAAGACCATCATCAAGCAGCTTTAGTTACTGGCGTAGATATCAGGATTTTGTCACATGGAAACGAAATTCTTGACTGTTGTTGTAATTCTAGTTATTACGATCCGTTCAGCGATCTCGGAATCAAAACGAGGCTCACCGGAAATTGCCAAAAACTTCCGATAGACTTAAAGATTAAAGATTAATCTATAATGCTTCGTCGCGAGTAGGTTTGAAGACGAGTTTATCTAGGACCCGGTCGATGTGCGTTATGTGCAAAATGATTAATCCGTTACGGCATATTAGACGCGAACCTCCTCTATAATTACCGTCTTCCCACGCTGTAAGCAGTTTGTTGCATTAGTACAGAGTTTCACGAATAGAACAGTAAACAACGCAGCGAGCATTTCTTCATGAAGCGCCTAATCAGCGTATCCGTACGAATTCGTCATGGACTGCGGAGGAATTTGAAATTTTCCCGTTTACAACAGGTTTTTTTTTTTATTCTAAAACGGCGGTCATAGTTTTACTAAGCGACTAAAGGAAACTATTTGCGTAAGTCAAAACTGATAAACATCGATAGTATATTAAATCGTAGTTAGATATTGCAATAATGTGTTATTTTGAAATAATGCTTAGCCCAATATGGAAATAAGAGGGAATGTTGTTTTAAACTTAAGCAAACATTTAGCATAAAATGTTCAGTAAAACGTTTTGCTAAACAGCTCAAGGAAACTATTTGCGCAAGTCAAAATTGATAAACATCGATAAAATATTAAATGATATTTAAATATTGCAATGTGACACGTCATTGGAAGCATTTTGGAGAGACGATTCCGATGGTCTGTTACTTTTCAATATCAATTAGCCCAATATTGAATTAAGAAGGAAAATTGTTTTGAACTTACACATCTTTGTCATAAAATGTTAAGTGAAACGGTTCCCTTGCTCAGTCGAAATTAACTTTGATGTATAATTGTGTCATTGCGACATGATTTATTCGTCTCTAACCACTGGTCAATATGTTCAAATGGGTCCGCAGTCAATGGCTTTGAAAATAATCGTGTGTATTACTGGTAAAACACAAGAAGTGTGGATAGGAGTACTGTTAAAAACAACGTAAGACCACAAACCAACCAAGGAGTACCAACTTTTATCATTGTGTGTCTTTACCATAGCTTAATTAAGACTTCTCCTTCATAGGAGCTGAGTAGAGGCATTTTGATGTATTGTCCTATCGTAATTCTAGAATTCGTCCAGAATCCAAACGTTTCTAACGCATGTGTTTATGTTTATGGTGACATATATGCTGAAACGAATTGCTTTCAAAGCTTCATAGTTTTCTAGTAACAACCGTAAGATCAAGAAAATATTGAATACCTTACACTATACCTGATTAACGATTCCATTGATTTTTAAGTCGAAATTCTATTTGAAAACGACAAGCCAGATATAATACATGTAGTAAGTAAACCACAAAGCGAAGAAAAAATGGTCGATTGAAAATGGCAAAACACGTGTTTGCATGTTTCAACAATCAGTCTTCCCAAAACTGTTTTTTTCTTTTTATTCTCGAGATCACCTGCTAGAGCTACATGGAACATCCAAACCCATCCGAATAAAGATCAGAACGTGTCCGTGCAACCCAATCTGTGATATAAATTACGCGTTATTTAAGGCTGCATACTGCGCTATACGAAAGTAATGAAATGAACGTTCCCAATGACTCGTGTTACTTGCATAACACCCCGGATAAAGAAAACGTGGCACGGACAAATTAGATGTTTTGGCCATGCATACTTGGTCGGTTTGAAGGAACTAGCTTGTGCTTTATTTAGTGACTGATTCGAGTCGACTTTATCATGTCAGGTGCTGTTTTTTTAATGTTGCATTATATGCTTACTAGTATGACATACAGTCCATCTTGTGTTGAGAGGCCAGTCTATGGGACTGAGAAAAATGGTTGTTTAAGACAGGTTGGCTGCTTAACACAAATTTATGTACACTATAAATCCAACAATGGGACTTTCTGTAGTGGTTGTTTAAGACAGGTTGGCTGCTTGAAGGGGTGGTTGCTTAATACTAGTTGGACTGTATATGCATACGGTGAATCATTACACATTTTCCAGGTTCAAACGTGATGTTTCTTCAAACACGATAGGATTTAGAAAAGCAGGTAAAAATAAGGGCGGAAAATATGATGTGGTATTAATTAAAATTGTCTCGACATCTTAACGTCTCAAGTAAGACAAATCTTTTCTGGAACCAAATGTGTAAATATAACAAGATCTGCATAAATTGATACTTTATTGATACATTCGCCCATAGAAATAAATTGCCGGTGGTCTTTTGTAAAAGATATACATGTAAGTCAAAAAGGAATAACACAGGTGTTGAAATGGTTCTATTCATATGATAAGCCCATTTTCTAATGGCACGCTGGAATTGTAGATAAAATGGACAGTTTATCCGCATGCCAGCAAATAACTTGTCAAGATTGTGTATACCCTTATTTCTGGCACAGAGGGTTTTTGTTTCGTTTGTTTGGATATCAGGAATTTTATAGCGATCACAAACATATTAATGAGAGAGAAACATCGTTAGCGCGATATACTGTGCATTGAAATAGTGAAAAAGCGAAAGGGCCTGATAAAAAGGAAAAAAGTGTATTGATTAATTAGCGTTTTTATTTAACGCAATTTATCCCTTCGAAGCGTTAAGTTCAATACTCCAAACGCAAAATTTTCGACTGTCCCAAATTGAGAAAGTTTGCAGACGACTTTTCAAAACGTGATGAAATTGAAAAATAATCTTTTGATAGAGCAGTAAATATTGTGGGAAAAGGAGAAATTGCTCGTCACGAGCAATTTCTCCTTTTCCCACAATATTTTCCAGAGTCGTCTGCAACAATCTGATCAAATGTCGTTATTGTTTGGTTATAGATTAGACCCTATTTTCCCGCAACAACCGCCATTCTCTTCGCAAACCATTGTTACAAATATATCAGTAGCAATGTTCATGTATCCCGATGTCAGAATGGTGTCTTCTCAAAATCATGAAGAAAAGTTTTGCATTTATGTTGTTTTTGCCGTCTGCTTGATGCTTTTCGATTCCGATAGGTCAAAAACTTCCATCGAGGAGATTATACTGGAATACACATCAATGAGCTAATGATAGAAGTATCAAGATCTTTACATAGACGAAAACCAGTCCTGAGGGTTTATTTTAGTAAAATGTCTGACGCGGGATGAAAATCAGTCATTCTCCGCTTTTCTTACAGAAATATCTTAATCACGAGTTTGTAAAGAAATAGGTAGTTTGTTCATGGCACCTTACTTTGTAAATTGTCAGTTTTTATTACATTTCAAAATTTGAATCTATGTTTCGGCCAACGGTTGTTTCTGTGCGCCACACTGGTTATGGCTTGTAACTCATTGAAAGGCGCCCATGAAAATTTGATATACACTAGACAGCCAGTTCCAGGCAAAAATGAGAAAATTAAGCAAAAACAGAACAGCTTGAGCTACCACCGTGATGTGAAAGGAACTAATAATGTGAGCGACCTAAACAACTCACATATCATAACCTCATCCAATAAGAATAAAATAACACAACAATACCGTTTATAGATAAAAGAAAATACTAATAGGCGGCCAATAAAACGTTCGATAAAACTCTTCGTAAGCACCATTCTTAGTCTTCCACAACGGATACAGTCCCAATTGCATTCAGAAAAATATGTTTTTTGAGTCGATCTATCAGCTGCAAGACAAGACTAAAACCTCCCTTTTCTTTTTTTCAGCAAGTTTTGCCCTCCGACAGTCAGCGCTCTCATTGCGCCCAGTGTTCGGACGGCACAGTATGTAAGACGGTACGCGGTATATTAGGAATAACGATCATGAGTAAAGGATACAACCCCGTGGTTACGATCCCTGCTGGTGCCTGTAATGTGAATGTAACGGAAGCAGCCAGGAGTGCCAATCACCTCGGTATTAATGCGTTTATTTTCCGGATATCATTTGTGCGTTTTTTTGTAATGTATCTCTTTGACAGAATTGTATACTATCCATCATGTTTCTATCTATAGCAACTATTATAAATAAGATAATAATATAAAACCACCTGCCACATGCTCAAGATAAAAACAAATAGTTTGATGTCTTTCTAACCCTTCTTGTTCTTGTTCTCGTACGTGTTTGCTCTTGTCTTTCTTGTTCTTCTTGTTCTTGTTCTTCGTACTCCTTTTTTATGTTACTGTTTTGTCTTTATTGTTCTTTTTCTCCCTGTTCTTGTACTTCTTGTTCTCGTACGTTTTTGTTCTTGTCTTTCTTGTTCTTCTTGTTCTTGTTCTTCGTACTCCTTTTTTATGTTACTGTTTTGTCTTTATTGTTCTTTTTCTCCCTGTTCTTGTACTTCTTGTTCTCGTACGTGTTTGCTCTTGTCTTTCTTGTCATTCTTGTTCTAGTTCTTCGTACTCCTTTTTTATGTTACTGTTTTGTCTTTATTGTTCTTTTTCTCCCTGTTCTTGTACTTCTTGTTCTCGTACGTTTTTGTTCTTGTCTTTCTTGTTCTTCTTGTTCTAGTTCTTCGTACTCCTTTTTTATGTTACTGTTTTGTCTTTATTGTTCTTTTTCTCCCTGTTCTTGTACTTCTTGTTCTCGTACGTGTTTGCTCTTGTCTTTCTTGTTCTTCTTGTTCTTGTTCTTCGTACTCCTTTTTTATGTTACTGTTTTGTCGTTATTGTTCTTTTTCTCCCTGTTCTTGTACTTCTTGTTCTCGTACGTTTTTGTTCTTGTCTTTCTTGTTCTTCTTGTTCTTGTTCTTCGTACTCCTTTTTTATGTTACTGTTTTGTCTTTATTGTTCTTTTTCTCCCTGTTCTTGTACTTCTTTTCCTTACGGAATTGTCCTTTGGCAAGAATCTTAAGAGCTCTAGTCTAGAACTAGCGAATCCCAGGCAAGCAGGCATATAACTGAAAAAAAAAAACCACGAAAATGAAAAAAAAATCTTATTTTCCAGCCATGAAAACAAGAGATGGTGACTACCTTCTGAATGGACGATGGATAATCGACCCACCAGGTTTGATTGACGTCGAAGGTGTGGCTGTTATCTATGCACGTGACCAGCCTAATTGTCCGGGGGAATGTCTGAAAGCCGACGGACCTCTGGCGAACGAACTGGACATACAGGTAAAAAACACAGAACCGATCGGGCCTTTAATACACATGTTTTCTTCTTTGAAACATCATGGTACCAGTTAATCCGATCTAAAACACACAGGGTTCCGTGTTTGAATTCCTTGCTTGGTTAGTTTCAATTCTGAGGTTAATGGAGTCAATACGCATACAATTCTACTATCTTAATACGATATGAATTATTCGGTTTTTTCCTTTGACCTATTGTGTTCATGGGTAAAAGAAACAGTATGTTGGAATCAGTGTTGTGTCGTAAATATAAAGATCATGTAACAAGATGGCATCTTTGAAATCATTGAACGCTGTGATTCATCTGGAATTATGTTCATTACACGGCAAAGCGTCAACCTTACAAACTAAATACCACCCACAGAGTGCTTGAGAGGATCATATAACAACGTAAAAACTTTTAATTGATATTTCATGTCTACAAAATTACCATATTTCAAATCATACCATCGTTTACACACGACGTTTGAAAACTAAGAATCGTATGTATTTACATGATATTGTATTGTTTATCTGTGAACCCTCAATGTCTCATCACAGTTACTGTACCACAACAGAAGTCCCGGGGTGTACTATACGTATCAGTTACCACCGAATATGCCACCAAGCAGACCACCCAACAACCTTAAACAAGTGCAAGATGTCAACACACGTTTTCCCGGCCGCGGTGAACTTAGAGAACCAGAAGTGGGATCCCAATCCTTCGATACGACCGATTCACCGGAAGTCGTAAGCGAAGAAAAACCGGAAGTCGACCCTAATACCCCTGGTACGTTTCCGGTATATTCCCCATATCCCAGCAGGTCGGACATTAAACGCAAGGGTCCGATCTTTTCACACGAGTTTACACGCTTCAAATCCCGAAAGTCTGACGAACCCCACGTGATCACGAAACCAGCCAATCAAGAACATCGACAGGCCCTGACGGATGTGACGTATTCACGTGGTATCGATGACGTCGATTTTCAAATAGAGAGCGAGGAAAAGACAAGCAGCTCGCGTGATCTGTCGAACGTTATCAATAGAGAAGGTGTGGTCTATCACCAAGACAACGAGAATATCACCGATGGTCCTGTTGTGAGCGTGCTGGAGAAGTATTCCTGGAAGTTGTCGGGTTTCTCGGAATGTTCAAGGCCTTGCGGAGGAGGTAAGATCAAAATATTCTCTGATACTTTAAACCACTACGCTATGGTCGACCACGATCACTGTTATAAAACATTGGGAATTTAGTCAAGCATGTATGGAAAGCCGAGCGTTAATGATAGGCATAGCTTACATGTTCAAATCCCAGCAACCATTTTTTTCGATGACATCAAAGACATTCAAACTGCTGTCTTTCATTCTTCACCTAAAAACTGTGTTCAAATGGCAAGGTCGTTAAGCACAGTAATGTAAAAGAAAACTGAAAAATAAAAACTTATTCTTACTATTTATCCTTTGAGCTTTTTAACTTTTCGTGCCCATGACTTGGCAACACATTAACACGCGGCAATTATCATGGAATGAGAGTTCTGTATATGTGTACAGTCTAATTAACCGTATACGAATTGGTAACTGTTTTCAGGTATACAAGAGAGCACATATATCTGTGTGGACACAGCATCTCTCGAAGCGGCGGCTACCCTGAATTGTGAAAATACCATAAAACCTGAAGTTCAGTACCAAGTCTGTAACATAGCGCCTTGCACACCAATGTACGTATATATCTAGGTTTTGTCCCGAAGCATGATTCATGTTTTATTACCTACGTAGCTCGTTATGACGATTTCTTCTCCATAATGAATCGGGTTAAATCAGCTAATTATTTGTTGGACAACCCAGTGGTTCGATATAACATATGCGCTTTACCTGATACTAAAAATCGTGGTTTATGTGTTGGATAATTCATATGCAAAGAGATAATCGATGGTATGAAAAGACAATGTATAAATGTCAATGGGTGAGAATGAGTATATGAATTGATAGCATCCGTTGATTAGCAAATGGTTCATTCCTCAGACTGGTTTTGATTGACGTTAAAATTTATACTGACATTTACTTTTAAATAAAGTTCGTATCTTATAATATAACCTTACCTTTTGCTCAAAGCGTTTTCAACACAATTTTGTGAGTATATTATTTCAAACACTTGTTAAGCATGATGATGAAATGAATGTTTAACATTTGCGTTCGCCAACAGATGGGTCGAAGGGCCATGGTCCGAATGCAGCACATCCTGCGGTCAAGGTCAGATGTCTAGAAATGTCACGTGTCAACAGCGAATGTCCGCCACTGTAGTCCGACCACTACAGGACGAGCACTGTACCAGCCACAAACCTGCCATAATAAGGGCGTGTCTACAGGATAACTGTTATAGTTGGAAGGTTAGGGAATGGGGAGAGGTGAGTATCTGTGCTTATATTTTTAATCGCTTTGACAGTATTTAAGTCATATTGCAATGTACAGATCATAATCAAAGGAAGGGGACTGTGGCGGTAATAGCGTTTATGTATTTAAATACTGCTTCTACAGTCTCGCTGTGGAAGCCGGCTTTTATGGGTGATTCGGTAGAGTTGTTGGCTTTCTCTCGAAGTTAAGCAACGTACTAAGTGGTTAGTAGCTGGATGGGTGACCAACGGTGGCTTTACTCCGAGAGGGATCCGATACACGTTACAAAAAGGGTGGCAGCGGTGGGATTTGGTTTGATATCACCATCATTCCCGTACCCTAGATTGTTCATCACATGTTCTCGATCCTTGTTTCTGCTTTGAGGCAGTGTTTATAGCGGCAGTAGAACCTACTTGAATCGTAAAAAAGTCGGTAACTGCCCATGTATGTCTTTGTGACATTTGAGACTTCGGGACGAAGTCAAGCGAAAGGTGGGAGAAATGTGACGGTAATAGGGTTTATTTATATAAATACTACTTCTACAGTCTCGCCGTGGAAGCCGGCTTTTATGGGTGATTCGGTAGAGTGGTTGGCTTTCTTTCGAAGTTAAGCAACGTTCATCGCGGCAAGTACCTGGATGGGTGACCCACGATAGCTTTACTCCGAGAGGGACCCGATACCTGTTACTCGAATGTAGTCAATATCTCATTAAATAGGAACCTAGCGGAGAAGGACCCTTTAGCTTCAATATTCTAACCAATTCGCTTTTTCTTGACTGTTCGGTTGCTGCGATGAATTGAATACTAGTAACTTGTTGAGTAACGTAAATTGGCTTAATGACAAGTCATCATTTTCTTTATTAGTTATCAATTCATACTACTACAGAAGTGACGGCTTTTCAATGACCTGTGACCTGTTAAATATTCACGAACTTACAACGTATCACATTTATGATTTTGATCTATACTCAAAAACCTATTTGTACTCAGACCTAACGTTCTTCGTCGTTTCTGTATGCAATGATGCAATAACTACACAACATGATATTAAAGTAAATGTGATTCCACCAGTTATTATAAAATGTTATTTAACTATGTGGCAAAGGCATCTTGGGTTACGGAATGCAGATTGGCTTAATTCATGAGCCAGGCATTGAAAGAAAATCCGTATATTATTGTGCATTATAAATTATGTGTCATGTGCTTCTATAGGTCATCTGATTCCCGAAAGTGCTTGTCAATTACTTTTTTCAGTGTTCGTCACCATGCAATGCCGGAACACGAAGACGTTCTATTGAGTGTGTTGACCATACTGGTGGTGTCCATGACAACGAAAATTGTGACCAATCAGAGACACCGACTGCGGAGGAGTCATGTGACATGGGATCTTGCTCAGCAAACTGGTACCATTCAAAGTGGAGCGGAACGGTATGTTGTACTTGTATGCTGTGCTACAATGTGTATCTTTCAAACTCAAGCACGGTGTCCCCCACATTCAAATGAAGAATATATGGCATTTTAGTATGGCAGTTACCACATTTGCTTTTCATTTCATCCAAGGCATATTCTGTCTTTTAAAATGGTTATACATTGTTAAAGGAAGTAATGCCAGCGCCAACACAAAGGTAACGTCCTAATGTAAGATTATTTTGCTTGTGGTGTTCTTTTTAAAGAGGTTGGTGTTTTCAAAGCAAAGAATAAAATTTTCATTTGCTTTATTTCAATGATAGAAATACACTATCTGGCTTGCTAGTGACAAAATAGGTCTGTAACGTTATCCTTCAATCATACTTGGACTCAAAACGAACGTATAATAGACTGAAATACTTTAGCACAATTCTGAAGGGACTTGTGTATTGTGGACTACATTAGAATACCTAAATTGCGTCGACAGCAGACATTGTTTTTCGCCTCACATAAAGTCTTGTTGATTTAAGGTATTGCTAGATGTTTCTCAGCAACCAAAACTTATGGAACCTGTGTGTATTACCTTTTCAGTGCATAAACAGTTGTGGTTCTGGGGTCGTAACAAGAATTGTCCATTGTGCAACAGATACTGGTCACGTGATACTGGATTCTCATTGTGACCAATCGGATAGGCCGAAATCTGAAGAGGCTTGTCGCCAAGGTGTCACGTGTGGTGGAAAATGGTTTGCTGGGCCGTGGAGTAAGGTAACTTGTTCCTGTACATAATCTGTGAGCATGTTTTATTCGATTTAAAACTGTATTGAGTTATTCACATTTGATTTACTTCTTGCGCTTAACCCTTGAACAAGTTTGTGTACATCAGTAACATGTTAAATACCAAAATACCATTCCAAAACATCGGCAGATCAGATCAAATGTATCAACATTAAACAATTGATAATACGTCGCTTAGTTTCTAAAATATTCTGAAGATAGCGATACAGAATTTAGGTTTGACATGTTTTGAATTTTTATTCGTTCTTGTCTTGCGTTCATGTCTTTGTGTTGTTTGGGCACCACATTTTTAAACGACGTATTTGTATGCAACAGTGTTATGGAAGTCCCGTAATATGAATCGTTCATTTTATTTGCATATATGACTGCTTCGAAAGTGATGTCAGGCATAAATTAACAGTTTGACCATAGAGTTCAAAGACTTGAGTAAATACAGTGCATAAGAAAGTTGAATGTTTCGAATTGCCTTTTGAATTAAATTTGTCATCAATAAACATTAGTATATTGATTACTTTTCTAGAAGGCTTGTTGTGGAGCAATGGTAAATTTCCAACTATGACCGAACACAAAAGCAAAAATGACCTCAAAACATCTGGAAATAGAGTTTGTAATAATGTTTGGTGTTGCTAAAAAGTATCAATGCCGCAACATTAAAGGAACATAGCTTGTGTTGATTTACGTTAAACAATAGAAGCATTTTATACGTACATCTAAATATATATGGTAAAGACGTCTACTATTTATGTGTATTTAATCGTACAGTGTTCACAGTCATGCGGAGAAGGTGTCAAAACCAGACAGATAGTCTGCATGAAGAAAATCGGCGACCAACAAGTGACGACATCGGATGACAATTGTGTTGACGATGACAAGCCGGGTACCACAAACACGTGTACGGAATCAGATTGTGGTCACACGTGGTTTATGACAGAATGGTCCACGGTTAGTAAACAAAAAGAACTCCGTAAAATGTTTTATTACGACATTAAATGGAAACCGGTGCCAAATATCCTACATTATAAAGCATGGTGTGGCGAATTATCAGTTTTTGTTGTTTCCTTTTTACCCAAGTAACGCAGTAAGAACCTCGGGTAGACGCATATCGAACGTTTATGTTCTGTGAATAGAGGAATGCGGATGCTGTAGAAGAAATACGATTATTATTAGTGTGTTCTATCTTCAATGTATTGTGACCTGAAGCCACAATAATGTGCATGTTTTTGTTCTTTTGTTTTTCCTTTTTTATTTTGTTTTCCACTGTGTTTTGTTTCTGTCTGCCTTTAGAACATTCAAACATACGATGTGGCGCAACGTATGTGTTTTGTTTCTATCCCAAGTGCAGAGCCACATGCAATGAGGATTAAACGTATGCTTTTGTCTTTGTTCTTTGTTTGTTAAGGCAGGTGGCATTAGTTTGATACATGATTTTGATTCTGCCTTCTGTGCAGTTACACATGCGGTGGTGGTACACCATATGTTTTTGTTTTCTGCCTTCGTTGAATAATGCTATGCGAGTTTAACGTATGATTTGTAGTTTTCAGTGCAGTAGGACATGCAGTAGTGGTGCACCATAAGCTTTTGTTTTCTGCCTTCGTTGAATAGTGCTATGCGAGTTTAACGTATGATTTGTAGTTTTCAGTGCAGTAGGGCATGCAGTAGTTGTGCACCATGAGCTTTTGGGTTGCCTTCAGTGTGTCATGTCATGCGAGTTTGACACGAATTTCCTTCTAGATTCCAGTGCATTATGACATTCGGCGATGGTGCACTAGCAACACTATACTTTTTTTTCTATGTTGAGTGTATCATGATATGCAGTGACAGTGTAACGTATGGGTATTATGTATTTTGTCCGAAGAAATGTAGTAGTTGTGCAACAAATATCTTTGTTTTCTGCCTTGAGTCTGTCATGCTATATGAGTTTAATACAATAAAGTTGTTTTTCTGTGGTTCTCAATGCAGTTAGACATTCAGTCGTAGCGCACAATGTGTTTTTGTTTTCTGCCTTTGTTGTATTGTGATATGCAAGTTTAAGATATGTTGGTTTTTCAGTGCAGGAAGACATACAGTGGTGCTGCCATATCTTTCTGTTTCTGTCTTCAGTGTATTGCGAAAGTATGGCGTATTTTCTGGTCCTCAATGCAGGAATACATGCTGGGGTGCTGCGATACCTTTCTGTTTCTGGATCTAGTGTATTGTGACAGTGCTACTTTTGTTTTTCTGGTTTTCAGTGCAGGGAAACATGCATTGGTGATGTCATACCTTTCTGTTTCTGTCTGCAGTATATTGCGACAGTATACCGTTTTATATTCTGGTTTTCAGAGCAGGAAGACATGCAGTGTTGGTGTAATACCTTTCTGTTTGTGTCTGCAATGTGTTGTGACAGTGTTGCTGTTGTGTTTCTGGTTTTCAGTGCAGGAAGACATGCAGTGGTGTCATACCTTTCTGTTTCTGTCTGCAATGTGTTGTGACCGTGTTACTTTTGTGTTTCTTGTTTTTAGTGTATGAATACATGCAGTTGGTACGCCGCACTTGCGAAAGTATGGCGTATTTTCTGGTCTTCAGTGCATGAATACATGCTGAGGTGCTGCAATACCTTTCTGTTTGTGTCTCTAGTGTATTGTGACAGTGCTACTTCTGTGTTTCTGGTTTTCAGTGCAGTGAAACATGCATTGGTGATGTCATACCCTTTTGTTTCTGTCTGCAGTATATTGCGACAGTATACCGTTTTATATTCTGGTTTTCAGTGCAGGGAAACGTCCAATGGGTGTGTCATACCTTTCTGTTTGTGTCTTCAGTGTATTGTGACAGTATAACGTTTTCTATTCTGGTTTTCAGCGCAAGAAGACATAAGTGGATGTACCATACCGTTCTGTTTCTGTCTCTAGTGTATTTAGACTGTATCACGTTTTCTGGTTTTCAGTGTAGTAAGACGTGCGGTGGCGGTTTAAAGACACGAACTGTCATGTGCATGAAGGACGGAGGAATGCTTTCTACACTGTGTGACGTCAGTCGGCGACCCGAAAACTCCATCGCGTGTAATACAAACAAATGTGTCAAACGACGCAGGCAAAAAAGTAAGTTTTATCAAAATGATATCCACCTTTTATTGCCAAAATGTAGATATAAAGGATTAGCATATCATCTCTTTTAAACAAATGTATTTCTTTTATTCATAAAATGTGGCTTGGTTCTTTTAAAACATGGACACGATTCAGTACATTCTAGACCAGCCATTAAATCGTTAGCCATGCTATAGAAGGGTTCGAAGAAGCATAAGAAACTTGGTGATAAATGCTATAACGTCAAATGTAAGGTATATTTGCATATTCGACTGCGACATATTGAATATAAATTCAAAACTCCATTTTTTTTTATTCCTCATATGGCTTCGAAAGATCCAAAATCAGGAAATGAAACAACAAAGGTTCTCTTCCGATGACTTGTTTCTTACAGAAGCCGTTTCTTACCACACCCCTCATGGCGGGTGCTAACTTTTCTATTTTCTTTTTTTTGTAATCAATATAAACAACATATCTTACATGATGCATGGTACAATACAATTAATTGAATACTGCATTTACATAACCAAACATAAGTGTCTAACGTGAGACATTGGATTGTATCACCCATTCTGCACAAAGGTTTTTTGAAAGGATGTAGAAATAAGACCGACATAAACTCGAAAAAGAAGAGTGTATGCTATGGCTCAGTATTCTAAATGTATTTCTATCTAATCAATCTAATATATTGCTAAAACAAACTTGTTTCATTGGAATTGTTTTCATTGTTTTTAGAAAAAGGCTGTGTAAACAAGTACCCGAATTGCCACGTGGTGGTACAAGCCAATCTATGTCGCTATTGGTACTACCAGAGGAAATGCTGTGCATCATGTTCGGGGAATCTTCATGGTGCCAAGAAACTAACGTAATCACATCAATCGAATAGAGAAATTCTAAGAAATGGTGTAATATACATTTTGTGTAATTCTTACGATCGATGTGTTTTGCTGCAAACTAAGAACTTAAGTATTAATTGACACCACACATTGCTGCTGTTGGGGAATATGTTCAGGGTAGTTTGGTTATACAGATATCTGTGTACACATTAGTGGTGCTTTATTGAAGAATGTGTATAAATATATATAGATGTGCGATCTTGTTATGTGATCTTCTAAGAAAGATATATAGAGACGGGTATGGAGTTCATCTGCATGAAATAAATTGTTGTGCTTTTTTTATAATTAATTTGTTATTCGTTTGTCCTTATGTTCTTTAGTAATCACTTTCGAACAATGTATGGAGTAACAAGTACAGCTTAATTGAATTGCTGATCTGTTTATCTGTACTGCATCCTATATGTGTCTAAGTCTCCATTTCACTATATGCCTTCTATAGTTAATAGCTTTGATGCTTTGGTACTCTTACCTGTTAAAGTAAATGAATCGACTTAAGTGTCGGCTAAATATTGTATAAAAGAATTAGATAAGTAATAAATGTTTTATTTTGAAGTTTGTTTGGTTTGAATCAGCATCACTATAATAACAGTGCAGTGGTTTTAAGTTTCTTTCGTTTAGACGTTTACGTCTTATGATCTACAAATATTTTATAAAATAATTTGACAATAATACTCAATTTTGTGCAAGCAGAATTTTGATCACCAGTAATGTTTATGGTACGTCACATGTCAATCTCGTCTGCTATGATTTGCTAATGCAACATTGATGAATTTCATTATTTGTCGCAGTATTTTATAACCAACGTAAAACAACAAAAGCACTATTTTTCTCAATTATATTGTCGTCTGCTTTTGCTTTCAATTTGGACTACGTACAAAGTACCATTATAAGGGGAGCTCATTCTAGGAGTTGTATGGTACAATTGTTTAACACAATCTGTCGGGGTTACATACCCTTACAGTAGCTCCTCGACGTTTCGTATAAGGTCGCACGAAATATTCAAAGGTCATCGAATTAGGTGAACTTTTAAAGTTACAAATTGAGGGTTCAGTGCAATAATATAGTAAGTGCTTCATGTTTAGGAAGCACTAACTACAGTCTTGCATTGAACGCCCAAATAGTGTATATCATTAAGAATGAAGTCATCTTATTATAGACGTGACAGACGACTTAGCTCATTATTTTATTATCCTTAGATGAAATTATAGAGCAAACGATGAAACCGTCTGAGACATTTCTATCTTTCTTTCAATGTTATCTACCATTATTGCCTTTTGATTCGTATGACAGAAAATTATGAATATCGAGAAAAAACTTATTTGTTGGTAGGTTAATCGAACATTTGCTTGATAAATCAGTTGCTGTTAAAATGGTTAAAAGTGGAAAATCATGATTCATTCTCATGACAACTTTGTATATTAAGTTGATTGCCAGAGTTGGTCTGTCTTTTTTTCTTTTTTTCAATGAAAAGTGAATTCCGTTTTCACTTCTTGCTCAAAGTGCACCTTACCAGCAGAGAGACTTACAATAACAAATCAACAAAGGCGTTAATGATTAACATAACAAAACTAAAACCAAAGGAAGGATATTGTTATGTACTTCCCCAATCATTTCAATTTATTAAGTCAGTTGTGACTAGCAGGCACAAATCGAAACGTTTTAAACAATCTAATGCAGAGAGCCGTCTTTACGTTATTGAACGGTTTCAACCAATTCTTCAATGTACACTAATGTGATTTGGCACGAATTCAAAGCAAGAGTAAAAAAATTATAGAGGACGAGCAAACGCACAATGCTCTGTGACAATTTGGTGAAAACTCCGTTGACAAAAGAAGAATTGCTCGTTATGAACGGAATACTAGTTGGCAAGCAACAAACGTCAAATTTTCTGTTTGCCCGAATTCAAAGCAGAGGTAGAAGACAATTATAGAGTATAAACAAAAGCGTAATGCTTTGTGACAATTTGGTGAAACTCCCTTGACAAAAAATATATTACACGTTATGTGAACGGGGTATTGATTGGCAAAACGGGGGACGGTATACCTTATAATAAGTCATTTACCTTTCGCTGTTATCATTTTTATTCTTTTCAACTTTGAATAAAACAAAACGTAGTATTCGAAATACAAGAACAAGACGTTGGGAGCGAATTCTAACTTTTGTTACATTGATTTCAAATTTTAGTTTATCAAGTATGCAATCTTTAAACACGATTTCGTCGCTCGGATAATTGAGTTAGGTGTCGTCTGCTAGTTATAACACGGATCATTTAAAGGGTTATTCGCATGGTTCCCGTCGAATTATCATATATTGACGTATTAATGGGCATATACTGTAATCCAAAATAATGGGTAATCTGACGTAACAGGTAATCTGCAGATCATAAAACAGTTTACAATGTAAAGATTAATCATCGATTCTTAAGTTTGAGCACAAAGAAGTACATTGGACCTTAATCAAACTATCTTGGCGTGATTGGGAAATATTGAGATGTTTTTGCACTTGGTAAAATATTAAAAAAATGGCAATCTTTATGTCGACTTATACTGACTAAATGGACCTTAAAGGAATCTGTAATTAAAATCAGAGTGAAAAATGCCAAGTCCTTTGGTGCAAGAATGGAATGTGTTAAGATTTTTTTTATATGCACTTTTACAATAATTTATCGCACGATTTTATATTGTGAGTACTTAATTCTTCAAAATGTGAATATTCATTCTTGAAGACGATTCTAATGAATACCCACAATATAGAACCAAGAGCTTAGAAGGAAAACACAGAAGTGGGCTAAGGAAATAAGTCTTTATTCAATATTGGAAATGTCTCCCAGACGCACTTACCTGCATATAAGTCCGCCAAATGATATGAGGTTAATGGTCGTTTCAACAATTCGTTTGTTTTGTTACCTCGGTGTATCATATATTAAAGCTCCAGGGACCCAAACCAGTACTAAACTTATGTTGACTTTCAGATCGAAATGTCATTCCCAGCATCAAGATTGACATCTAGTGTATTTATAATTATTTTATTTATTTTGGTTTTACCTAGCGTCAACATCATTTCAGTTATGTTGCAATGGCGGATTTATAATGATTGAGTAAGGCCCCATACTTAACTACCCATAAGGGCTGGTAAAGACAGGTAGAACGATCAGTATTTCGTAGGTCAGTCGGGGGGCAACCTCTAATGAAAATTCAAATGTCGTCACCGATATTTGAAGCAACACAGAGCGGGGCTATCTGATTTTAAGATCTGTACTCTAAACACAGGTCACGGAGACCCTTACATCGAGTGAATCGATCCCACCTAATGGGTATTTATCTTTTATGTCTGTGCACGGTTACGAACTCATGGCCTACCTCGGTCGAAGCGGTCACCGTAAATAAACTAACGATATAAATCCTTGTTATATTGACAGTCAAAGGAATCATTTCCATGGGTGGTTAAATCAATTGTCCATATTACCCAGCTGGTTCAACATCTATAACGGAATCCGTGAATTTATACTGAAATTCAATGCAATCAATATTAGAACAAGTACAGAAAAAGATTTGGCGTAAACGGACAAGTTAATCAAAATAAGATTTTGCCATCCCTGATTCTTTTCTGTTGGTATGACCTTGGTTTCCCTCGTTTGAGTTTTATATATATTGAAAACTGCTTAAATCCTTAATAAAGAAAATTAACCAATTTAACATGCATAGGTTTGGTCTTTTACCCTTTCCAACAATCTGGGAGTTTGTAACATGTACAACTTGACAACAATAGACGGTGACAAAAATGCAAGAAAAATAAAAGACCTCTTTTTCATGATATAGGTTTTAAAATAAAAAAAAAGGTGTAAACAAGGATAAGCAAGACGCTTTCAAGGTCTTCCGTAGCAAATGCAACAACGTATTTTATAGAGTAAGGATTAAAAACCGCCATGTGAATAATAATTTGTGTTGCCAACTTTGTGTGGGTTTTTTCTAAAGGATCGGCATAATACCGTTCTATCATAATACGACCAAAGCATATGAAATCGCGAGAAGATCGCATTACACCATATATATCTATGTCCTTTGTTCAGTTCTACGAAGGACACCTAACTACAAACACGCATGTACTAATTTGATCAACACATTCGAGGGTTTGCGTTCCGGTGTTTTATTTGTAAGTATTTTTTTTAAATATATTTTGTGATGTATAACAATGGCATAGGACGGAGAACTTAGTCAGCCGGAATACGATTTGCACGAAACGCAACAATCGGTCCATTAAGTGACGATTTGATTTTTAATGGCTCGTACAGTTTCATATTGGATTTATAAATAAGATGTTTAGAAATTGTGGCATGAAAATGACAAGTCTAATGTAAAGAGAAAAGGGTGTTTGTGAACTGTTTAGGGGTTGCTTATCTAACCTTTCAAGCTTACAAAAAAGTTTAATGTAATCCAGTTGACAGTGTTTCTATGTCTTTTTAATCTGTTTCTCTTTCACAGATGTGAGGATATTTGGAACTTATTTAATTATAAATTGGAAGCAGTTTAGATTATATTTCAGTTTTGAGAGACTATATACATGTGAATCAATATGTGATAAAATTCAAAAGCGTTTTAACAGTTTTGAGATCTACCGCATATCGACTGTACATAATTTGATATATTAAGGCTTCATGCATTAATCATACATTTAGTCGCTTTTTCTAAATGTATTTAATGTATTAAACACAACAATAATTAAACCGTATTGGTTCAACGACACTTTAATTTATGATTAACTACTGGTTCGTTTATATTGCATTTTTGCCGATTAACATACTTCCCAATCGCTGTGAGCCTTTGATTCTTCAAATTTCAGTTTTACATCATGGATGAGGAACATAGATGCGGTGTACACGGGGAGATAGCAACAGCTTTTTGCAAGGTTCATAAAATACTCTTATGTACCACGTGTTTTATACACAACAAACATAAGGTCGACGACTGCAAGATTTTGGAAATGAGATGCCTCTCATCGACCGACAACCTTTATCTGAATGTCAAAAGCTTAGAGTTTTTCATTAAAGAGAGGATTTACGTACAAAAAATGGAAAAAAAATCATTAAATGACCTCCACGAAGAATCACAAAAGAAAGTCGATGTCTATTATCAAGATCTTCAATCAAAATTGGGAGAAATGAAACAGAGAACTTTAGATAATCTTAACCGATCCTTTGATAGGCGAAACACCGCCTTAGGAGTGCGTTCTGATGTTCTTTGTCAAAGTGAAGCTATGGTTTTGAAATACATGAGGGATATCGACACAGAGCCTGACAAACAAGACATTGGAAAGATCAAAAGGGAGCTGATACGACTTCAAACCACGGTCGATGATCATTCCCCGGCTTCTCTAAAACCTGTTGAATGCACGTTTATGCCATTCAGCAATATCTTCAATGCTAAAATGCTTGGGGAATTTGAGTTTAGTGACGAACTTTACGAAACAGTGGACGAATGGGGTCTCGGCCAAATGCATGGTAATGTAGATAGTGGAAATGAGAACGATAAACCTAATAAGTCTGATTCACTCCAAGCTGGCGATGTAGACTCTGATACTGTTGAATCGGACGATTATGTACCAGTAGCACCAAATATTCCACCATCCATTTCGTCACACGGGGAAATTAAATGTGAAAGTAGCACACCGCCGACCCAATGTGTTATCAAAAAGATAGATGTGCTGCCAGACAAACGTGTTGTTGTCCTGGATACAAAGCATCAGAAATTGCTTTTGTTGGATTATGACGGACATATCATACAGGAATTTGTTGAAAATGGAAACAGCGTCGAGATGGTCGACTTTTGCGCAATCAAGGACAAATTGGCTGTGCTTGGATTGGATGACATGGGAACATTCATTTCCGAAGTCGTTTTTGCCAAAAATGCGATAAAGAGCAAAAGTAAGACTTATTTGGCGGGCGATAAAGTGCAGCACATGCTTCAACATGTCATCCTGTTTGGTTTCGACACGGGAATTCTTCAGAATACGTATGCCATTGGGTTTGCTGATAGGATCGTGAAATACAAAGGAGGGAAGTTTGAGGGTGTCGTCACATTTCTTGATGATAAGCTTGTTCCAGACCCAACCACTGTCCAGAGCATTTACGACTTTCCAAAGGGCGTCATCTTCATTCTGGATAAAGAGAACGGTCGCCTTGTACGCTACGATTGCAAAGATAAAAAAGCGATTTGGAACTTCGCGTCAGTAAATGAATCAGTTCGCTTTCTTGCAATGTACCAAGTTAAAAAGGATTTACTGCTTCTCTGCCCGGAGAGGATTCTCTGGATCTGCAAAGATTCGGGCCAAGTTCTTCGCGAGAAGGATATTAGCTTCAGCAAGGATCTGGTTTCCTTCTGTGTCGATGGAAAGGATGTCATCGTCATTTATGGAACGAATGGAGCTTCATTTAGAATGACAAAGCATCCGAACGTCCTTATCAAATAGCAAATTTAAGTATTTGATAAAGATGCAAGAGTCAAGAAAGCAGATTTTTAATCAGTGGGAAAAGATCCAGTTTTGATATAATTATGTATATCAACAAACATGTTAAGACAAATCGTCTCTGAAACAATGTATAAATGATTAGTTGATGTCACAAATATGTTGAATAATCTTCTTTGAACTTGACGAATCATACAAACATTGCACGAGTATCCTTTGTACATATTATGTAGTTATACCCAATATGGCACATGTGATGAAATAAGGTCAAATACAACGCTAATGCCTGCATGATGGACTGAGATTGGGGTGCATTTTGTTTCAAATGCCTATCTCACAATGGTTCGTTCTACATCGAAAACTGTCCTAACAAATGTGCATAGAAGGCGTCTCCAAATTATCCCAGTCTTAGATGTGAACATAAATCTTGTCGTAAAGGTAAATATTTCTTGTAAACGTATATATAAGTCACATTTTCGGTCATAGAATTATCACAAGCATAAGCTACGACTTAAATACGTCGTAGCTTTAAGTATGATCCATACAACTCCAAAGGCTGTCATTTTCTTAAAACAAGGATGTAGGTTTACTTTTTCCAAAGAAGAAAGGGAGGAAGTGTACTTTAAGATTAGACAAATACGCATAAGATGCATGGAAAAATAATGCGAGGTAGATTAAAAATTGTTCGCTTCCGATTTTTCCAAGGAAGGCTTGAATTGCCAAGGACAGTATTTGTAACCGTACGATCATCGTAAACGTGAAGTCACACCTCATTGTGAGAAAGGCCTCCAAGGGTACCTTTCAAACTAAACGGCTTAAGGACAATATTTGCATATGTCAAAACTGATATACATGGATTATATCTTAAAAGAAATATAATATAGTAGTGTAACTCATTATTGGAAGCGGCTTACAGAGGCGGTGCCTATGATGTGTTTCTTGGCAATATTGCCAAGCCGAACTTTGAAAAAGGGGGAAATGTTTCGAAAATTCATTTGGCATAAACTGTTTAGTAAAGTGGTATTCTGGACTGTAAGTGTAGATTGGAAACACTTTCAATAAAGAAAGAATCAATGAATATAACCCTACTTCTTGGGAAAAGGGATACTTCTCGTTATCCACTTGTACATAGGTTCTAAAGTAATTAGTTTAAAACAATGTATGGAGTAACAATTAAAGCTTAATTGAATTCCTGTTCTGTTTATCTTTACTGCTTCCTATATGTGTCTAAGTCTCCATTTCACTATATGCCTTCTATAGTTAATAGCTTTGATGCTTTGGTACTCATACCTGTTATGTAAATGAATCGACTTACATGGCCGCTAAGTGTCAAAGAGTGATTAAGATATGTAATGTTTATTATGAAGTATGTTTGTTTTGCTATAATCACCATCAAATATGGTAATATGACAGTGGTGTTTAGTTTCTTTTATGAAGACGCTTGTGTCTCATCAACTACAAACCTTTCAATGAAGATTTTGAGCAACGTCTGGATTTTCAAGATTGTAGAGGCAGTAACGGTAAATTGATTTTGAACACCAGCAATTAAGACTAGTCACAAAGAACCATATAAAGGGAGATTAGTCTAGGAATTGTATGGTACAATAGAGGTTTTTCTTATTATTATCTCCCTGTTACGTACTCTCTGACATTGATTGGTTTTTTTCTGTATTTCTTTCCTTTTTTGAATGTATGAAAAGTGGATTCTATTTTTCTTTTTATTTCAAAAAATCTTTCTTTCAAACAGACAGATCAGGAATAGTAAACCAGGCATTAACAATTAGCAAAACATAACTAAGATTTCTCTTTAACGGAAGAATATTGCTCTATTCTCTCCAAATCGTTTCAATTTATTACATCAGCTATGCTTATCGGACACATTTTATCTTTAAAGATGTTCGAATGTGGCGATCCGTTTTTACTTCAAAGTTATTTAACGGTTTTAGCCAATTGTCCAATAAAAGAAAATGTTGCTTGGTCCAAATTCAAAAAGCATCAGAAGAAGTGAATTATAGGATACGAGCAAACGTATAATTCTTTGTTTCATTTGGGAGACAACCACTTTGATCAAGGATAAATTTCTCTTAATGTGAACGGGGTATTAGTTAGCAAGAAATAAACGTCAAACTTTGATTTTTCTTCTGTTTCATTTTATATATCTTCCCCACACAGTTAGATATGTTTCACTGTTTGATAACAAATATCAGTTGGTTAGAATTGTTTTGTCAATAGAACGCATTTCTCCTTGCACACAAATGAGACACAGCAGACGGGCGACTTAAACCTTTACCAAACACCAAATGTTCGAGTGTCCCAAATTGAATGAGTTTGCAGATGACATTTCAGAATGTGATGAGATTGAAAAACAAACATCTGATATGACAGAAAACATCGTAGGAAAAAGAGAAATTGTTCAATTAGAGCAATTCACCTTTTTCCACAATGTTTTCCAGAGTCGTATCCAACAAGCTGGTCAAATGTCGTTATTGTTTGCTAATGGGTTAAACAAACATTCTAGAAAAAAAAGGACTTTACGTTGAGTGCTCATCATAACCGAGTTCCCATCTTGTTAAGGATGATTTCGTTTCACTGGTCCTAAAGCCGCGTGCTGCATTGTTAATGGAGGTTGTATTGTTTATAATACGTATGTAATCGTTGCAGAAACTGTACATCTTACAAAAAGTCATTTTTCCTGTCCTTGACCTTTAATAGTTTTATTCTGTTCAATTTTGAAACGGGAATAATAACATTTGTAATTTTAGGGATATTCATTTTTCACCTAGTTACTATCTTAGACCAATACGCTGTGAGCGAATTATTGTTTTTTTACATTGACGTCACATTTCAATTTATCAATCATACAACTTTGAAAGACCTTTCCGCCCCTCTGATAACTGAGTTATTTGTCGTCTGCAGGCTACAACATGTATTATTTAAAGGTTCCCGTCGTACAATAATGATTAGTTATGTTAAGGAAAAGGCACTCCATACTAATGAGGTAATCGGACGTAACAGGTTATCTGCGGATCATAGAACAGTCTTCAATGTAAACAATGATTATCGATTGAAAGGTTTCAACGAACAAGGAAGTAAACTTGACCTTTTCCAAAATGATTTGACGCAATAGGGAATTATTGAGACTTGTTCATGCACTCGTTAATAACATATTACTTAATCCTATATTATAGGTACTCTAAATTCCAAATCATGAATACACATTAGCATCTTATTGAAGACGATTCTAACGAGTACCTACAATATAGAGTTTAATGTTAAGAGGAAAAACTTGTAACGTTTGTTGAACGTTTATGCAAATAAGGGAACATTATACAGTCCGCTGAATAAACAGATTATATGAGATAAAATGTCGTTCCAACAACTCGTTTGTTTAGTCATATCGACATATCATATGTCAATGTTTCCTGGATCAAGAACAGTTCCATAGATTATCAAGTGAAAACATCACTAAAAAACTGATAATATTGGGTTTAAGGGGTTTAAGGCTGTTTCAACAATGTGTTTGTTTTGCCGGATCGACGTAAAATATATCAATGTTTAATGGATCAAGAACAGTTCTAGAGACTATTAAGTGAAAACATCACTCCCATTACCATGATTGACATCTAGTGTATTCATCTTTGCTTCATACGTATATAGTTTTTACCTCGCGTCTACAATGTTTCAGAAATGTTGCGACTGTGAACGTTAAATGATGGAGGAAGGTGCCATACTCAACTTCCAATATCAGCTAGTTAAGCTAGGAAGAACTATCAGCATTCCGTGGGTCATTGGTGAGACTACCTATCATGAACAGCAAAATGCCGTCATCTGGAACTTATATGATCTTCAATTATGTTCTCTTTCTTCTGGACCACGGAAGCACCGACATAGAATGAAGCGATCTTATCCAAATAGTGTTTATCTTTTATGCGTCTTTGCACGGCTACAAACTTTTGACCTACCTCTGCCGTAGCAGTCATCGCAATGGTGTCACCGGGATTTAAATTCTGTTTTCTATATGACTAGACCACGAAAGTCTCGACAAAGTATGAAGCGACCACACCCAGTTGGTTTTCATCTTATATGTCTTTTATGAGCGGTTACGAATTCTTGACCTACCACTGTCGAAGCGGTCACCGCTATCAAACTAATGATATGAATCTTGTTACAATGATTGTCGAGGGAATCATTTCAAATGATGGCAAATTAATTGTCCAGATTGCCCCAGTTTGCACAAAATTCTTAGCGGTCAAGTGAATTTTTACTGAAGTTTACTATATAACCATTGTTTGGCATAAGCATCCAGAAGGGCAGTTGGACAGAAACAAGGACTGATAACTGTAGGCCTTAATTATCGTACTATGAACAGAAACGTAATCCTTCTGCTTTCCAATACTACTACTGTCCAATGACGATGATTGGGAGATCTTACCATGGGAGGCTATCATTGTTTTTGCAAATAAAAACAGAACAGATACGTTATATTAAAATTAGTGTAGAAAAAGGTTTTGCGTATTCGGACAAGTTTATCCAAACCAGATTTGGCCACCCCTGATTTTTTTTGCTTGATTTCTCTTTCTTTTATCACCATTAATTTACCAACTCACACACTTCTGGAGTTTATATATTGTTAAAACAGTGCAAATCCTGAATCAGAAGAAATAACCAAGTAAACATGTATAGGTTTTAACTTTTACCATTTCCCACAACCTTGGAATATGTAACATGAACAACTTGACAGAAATAGATGGTGACAAAAATACAGGAAAATAGACATAAAAAGACCTTTCCCAGGTCTTTTGGTAGTAGATACATCAAGGTTTATGATGGAGAAAGGATTTAAAATTGCGATGTGAATTGCCAACTTTGTGCGTGCTTTTTCTAAGGGATCGGCCAAATACCGTTTTATCCTCACACGACCAACGCATATTTATTTAATCGCTAGGAGATCATACTATACCAAATATTTCTTTAATGTCCTTTGTTCAGTTCAACGAAAGACACCAAACTACAAACACGCATGTATTGATTTGATAAAAACATTCGAGGGTTTGCGTTCTGGCGTTCTATCTGTGATTTGTATTTTTTTATTAATCATAAATCATGTTATGTATAGCAATGACCTAGGACATAGGAGTCGGTCAGAATACGATTTGCAAGAAACACAACAGATTGGTCCAGTAAGTGTCGATTTTGTACTATAACGGCTCATGTCGCGTCATATTGTTTAAATATTATGTTTAAATGTCGTAGCAATAAAATTGTCTAGCGTTGCTATTTAACATTTTCAGCTTTAAAAACTGTTTAATGTTAATCAGTTGGCCGTGTCTTTATTTATATTCCTTTTTTAAGATGTTTATTCAAAGATACGAAGAAATTTTAATCTTTTGTTTTCAAGATCGTGCACCAGCTGTACTGTTGTTTGATATGCAATGGGGAAGAGTTATTAAAACAAAATCAGCTTATACGTGTTCGTTTGGAGCCTGTGTGCAGTGAATAAATATGTATTCAAACCTAAAAGCGTTGTAACGGTTTTGAGAGGAAAGTGGTCCAGGGGTTGAGCGTCGGCTTCTAGACACGAGGGTCGTGGGTTCGATTCCCGTGAAAAATGGGATCTGCCTTGCGAACTTCCATTAGTCCACATTCAGCGCGAGTACTGGTTATGTATCCAGGAAGCAGAACCGAGAGTGATTAATCTAAATTGGAAGAATTTGTTTCACAATCGATGTAAAATAAATTAGTTTGAATAAAAAAACTAACGGTTTTGAGATCTACTGCATATATGCTACACATACCTAGATATATCGACGTTTTATAAATAGATAACACATTTAGTAAATATTTCTCATTATATATCATACAATAATACATAAACTGTAATGGTTCAATGACATTTTATTTTGACCATCAAATTTTCTGGACTGGTATCACGCAACTCTAATTAGTTACAAGTGACAGTTTCATTTAAATAGCCTTTTCAGCGATCAACATAAAATGTAACAAATCTAAGATTATTATGGACAATTTTGAACAGTGGGAAAGGATACAGCTGTGATTTTATGCCTATTTACGAATAAGTTCAGACAATGTGTCTCGAAAGCAATTTTTAAATGAATAAACTGATGTCCCAAGTATGTAAATAATTTCATTTGAACTTACCATACAAACAATGCATGGGTATCCTTTGTACATATCATATAATTGTACCCAATAAGTTGGGATAATAATAAGGTAAAATACAACGCTATTGCCTGCCCGATGGATTTTGTTTCAAACGCCTGTCTCACAATGGTTCGTTTGACATCGAAAATTGTCATAATAAATGTGCATAAATAGCGTCTCCAAAATCATCCGAGACTTAAATGAGAACATAAATCTTGTCGCAAAGGTAAATATTTCTTGTAAACGTATATATAAGTCACAATTTCGGTCATATAATTATCACAAACGTAAGCTACGACTTAAAAAGATCGTAACTTTAAGTATGATCCATACAACTCTTTAAGGATGTCATTTTCCTAAAGGCACATCAAAGGAGAGGAGTGCAAATAAATTACTGAAAAAATATGTGGAGTTCTTTATTTTGTTCATAAAAGTCATGAGAATGAGTTTAAGAATGCATTGAAACCCTATTAGATAGACTCATTTAAAATAAGCCATTTTGTGCTTGAAATATAGTTGTCTCCAATGGTGATGGAGATGATGATGATGATGATGATGATGATGATGATGATGATGATGATGATGATGATGATGATGATGATGATGATGATGATGATGATGATGATGATGATGATGATGATTTGATTGGATGACATTAACCGAACATTTCCTTGATAAATCAGTTGCTAATGAAATTGACAAACGTGGAAAAATGTGAATTATTCTCATGTCAACAGTGTATATTATTTTAGGTTAATTGCAAGAGACAGTCTGTATTATATTTTTCATACTTTTTTTCCAATGAAAATTGGATTCCGATTTTATTGATTGTACAACATGTACCTTACCAGGAGACAGATACGGAATAATTTAACCAAAAATGCGTTAACAGTTAACAAAACACATCTTAAACATATCAAGTGAAGAATATTTTTCTGAACTTTCCCAATCATTTAAATTTATTACGTCAGTTGTTCTTATCCGACACAAATCTAAACTTTTAAAACGATCTAATGTGGCGATCCATGTTTACCTCAAAGCTATTGAATGGTTAGACCAATTCTGCAATGCACAATGCAATGTGAATTGACCCGAATTCAAAGCAAATTTAAAGAACAGTTATAGAGTATAAGCAAACACCTAATGGTTTGTGACATTTAGGCAAAATCTCCCTTGATAAAAGAGTTACTTTATAGGTGAACAGGTTGTTTCCTTTATAATTATCTATTCACCACATAGATAGGAATTCTTCACTGTTAGATTAAAATTATTCATTTGGTAAAAATCGTTTGAAATGAAAGAGAGGAAACATTTCTCCTAGACAAATGTAAGACACGTTTCTAGCAGACGGGCAACTTAAGCAAATATTGTGATACAAAGGACTTATCATTATATGCTGATCATAATCGAATACCCATTTTGTCAACTTGGAAGTTAATAAGGGTGTTACGTTTCGGATTTGGAAACGTTCTTAAAGAAAAAATAGTTTTTTATACGAATAAAATCATTTTGGAGAGGGTATTTCTTTTAAATCATTTTCCTTTCAGTGTTTTTATTCATATTCTTTTCAATTTTGAAACGAAAATATAAGTATTCGCGAAATATTCTGGATGATTAATTTTCTGTTTGCTACTATCTCCGCCCAAGATGTTTTATACGAATGGAATTATGATAGGAGGTTAATGGTCGTTTCAACAATTCGTTTGTTTTGTTAACCCGGAGTATCATATCCTAATAGCCAATGGACGAAAACCAGTACTAAACTTTTATTGACTTTCAGATCGAAATGTCATTCCCAGCATCAAGATTGACATCTAGTGTATTTATGATTATTTTATTTATTTGGGTTTTACCTAGCGTCAACGTTATTTTAATAATGTTGCGATGGCGGATTTATAATGATGGAGGATGGCCCCATTCTTAACTACCCATAAAGGATGGTCAAGACTGGTAGAACCATTAGTACTTCGTAAGTGAGTCGGGAACTCTAAGGAAAAGTCAAATGTCGTCGCCGAGGCTTGAACCAACACAGAGCGGGTCTATGTGATTTTAAGATCTGTACTCTATCCACTTGTCACGGAGAACCTGACATCGAGTGAAGCTATCCAACATAATGGGTTTTATCTTTTATGTCTATGCACGGTTACGAACTCATGACTTACCTCGGTCGAAGCGGTCACCGTAAATAAACTAACAATATAAATCCTGTTATATTGACAGTCAAAGGAATCATTTCCAGGGGTGTTTTAATCAATTGTCCATATTGCCCAGCTGGTTCAACATCAATAACGGACTCCGTGAATTTATACTGAAATTCAATGCAATCAATATAAGAACAAGTACAGAAAAAGATTTGGCGTAAACGGACAAGTGTATCAAAATCAGATTTGGCCATCCCTGATTCTTTTCTGTTGGTTTGACCCTGATTTCCCTCGTTTTAGTTTTATATATTATTGAAAACCGCGTCAATCTTTAATCAAAAATGAAAAACTTTAACATGTATAGGTTTTGACTTAAACCCTTTCCAAGTACATGTATCTGGGAGTTGGTAACATGTACAACTTCACAGCAATAGACGATGACAAAAATGCAAGAAATAGGCTATAGAATAAAACAGGTGCTACAAAGATGACACACTGCTCATTAGGCGTTTCCTAAGACTTCGGTAGCAAAACCAACAAAGTATTTTACAGAGTAAGGATTAAAACCCGCCATGTGAATAATACGACCAAAGCATATTTAATCGCGAGAAGATCGCATTACACCATATATATCTTTAAGGTCCTTTGTTCAGTTCGACGAAAGACACCCAACTACAAACACGCATGTAATAACTTAATCAACACATTCGCGGGTTTGCGTTCCGGTGTTTTATTTGAAAGTATTTCTTTTTAAATATATTTTGTGATTTATAACAATGGCATAGGACGGAGAATTTAGTCAGCTAGAATACGATTTGCACGAAACGCAACAATCGATCCATTAAGTGACGATTTGATTTTTAATGGCTCGTACAGTTTCATATTGGATTTATAAATAAGATGTTTAGAAATCGTGGCATGAACATGAAGTCTCATGTGAAGACAAAAGGGTCTAGGGGTGGCTTATCTAACCTTTCTTTCTAGCTGACAAAAAATGATGTTAACTTGTTGACAGTGTTCCTATGTCTATCTTTTTTAATCTGTTTCTCTTTCACAGATGTGAGGAATTTTGGAATTCATTTAATTATAGCAGTTTAGATTATATTTCAGTTTTGGGAGACCGTATACATGTGAATCAATATGTGATAAAATTCAAAAGCGGTTAAACAGTTTGAGATCTACCGCATATCGACTGTACATAATTTGATATATTAAGGCTTCATGAATAAATCACGCATTTAGTTTCTATTTCTAAATGTATTAAAGACAATACTACTTAAACCGTATTGTTTCAACGACACTTTATTTTGACTTACGAATGTTCTGGTATGTGTAAAAGCAACTTTATTCTATGATCAATTACTGGTTCGTTTATATTGCATCTTTGGCGATTAACAAAAACAGTCAATCTAACCTAAAACGTAGTGATGAGCACAAAATCACCGAATCAAGAATTTGTCGCATTTACCCATGTATATGATACACATGGCTATCGTGATCTTAATAGTAAGAGAAATAAAACAGAAATAGTTTACTTGAGGATTTGTGCAATTTGAAATTTTATCAGTATATTTCAAGAAATCTTCAGAAAGAAAATACATTTTGAGTTTGGTTAAATTTGTAACGAACCGAGCAAATAAACCTGTATAAAACACATGCACATCCGATCAGTGAAAAACACTGTCGTCCACTGATCAGTTGTATTTGTTTTTATATATATGCATGGTCTGTATAACAATGCATTTGGTTCCCTAATTAACATAAGCGTTCCACAAACGTTACGGAAATCCAACCTCCGCAATGCTCGTCTCGAGTCTTGGCCTATGGGATATACATGTGCATTGGAAAGGAAACACCATAGGAGGAGACGTCTTCATCCAACATCAATGTAACGAACCGATCAAATGAACCTGTATAAGACACAATGATATTCGATCAGCTAAAAGCACTGTCGTCCACTGATCGGTTGTGTTGTATATTGAAAAACCTGCATGTTCTGATTTTTTGTTCTCTATAATAATGCTTTTAGTTCCATGATTTGAATAAACGTTTCACGAAATCTTAAAAGCGTTCCATGTACTTTACAAATTTACCAATCGCTGTGAGTCTTCGATTTTTCACATTTCAGTTTTACACCATGGATGAGGAATATAGATGCGATGTACACGGGGAGAGAGCAACGGCCTTTTGCAGGATACATAAAACACTCTTATGCACCAGGTGTTTTGTACAGAATACACATCAGGTCGAGGACTGCGAGATTTCGGAAATGAAAGACCTCTCATCGACCGACAAACTTTATCTGAATATCAAAAGTTTGGAGTCTTTTATTAAAGAAAAAGATGGCGTACGAAAAACGGAACAGAAATCGTTAATTGACCTTCACGAGGCTTTAAACAATCAAGTCGAGAAATGTTTTCAGGATCTTCATTCGAAGTTGGGGAAAATGAAAGAGAACACATTAGATTACCTTAAACGATCTATTGATAAGCGCAACAACGCTTTAGGAAGGCGTTATGATGTTCTAAGTGAAAGCAAAGCTAGGGTTTTGCAATACATGAGGGATATCGAGACAGAACCTGACAGACAAGACATTGGAAATATCAAGAGGGAGCTGAAACAACTTAAAACCAGGGTCGATGATCATACCCATGCTTCTTCAAAACCTGTTGAAGGCACGTTTAACCAACTCAGTAAGTACTTCACGACTACCGATGTGCTTGGGGACTTTGAATTTAGTGATGAACCGTACGTAGTCGTTGACGAATTGAACTTACGCCAAGTCCATGGTGATCAAGTTTGTGGAAATTCAGCCTTATCTGGACATACCAACTTTGACACCGTTGAATCGGATGACTACGGATGTGTAGCCGGAAAAATGCCACCCTCTATTTCTTCAGATGGGGACATAAAATGTGAAAGAAGCACACCGTCGAATCAATGTGTTATCAAGAAAATAGATGTGCTGTCAGACAAACGTGTTGTTGTCCTGGATACAAACCATCAGAAATTGCTTTTGTTGGATCATGACGGACATATCATCCAGGAATTTGTTGAAAATGGAACCAGCGTCAAAATGATTGACTTTTGCGCAATAAAGGACGTATTATTGGTTGTGCTTGGAAATGATGCCACCGGTACATTTATTTCAGAGGTCGTTTTTGCCAAAAATGCCTTGAATAGCAAGAGTAAGAATTATTTAGCCGGTAATCAATTACAGCAAATGCTTCAACATGTCATTCTGTTTGGTTTCGAGACAGGAATTCTTCAGAATACGTATGTCATTGGATTTGCAGATAGGATCGTGAAATACAAAGGAGGGAAGATTGATAAAGTCGTATCTCTTGATAATAAGCTCGTTCAAGATCCAACCACTGTCCAGAGCATTTACGACTTTCAAACGAACGTCATCTTTATTTTGGACAAAGGGAACGGTCGCATTGTACACTACGATTGCAAAGATAAAAAAGCAATTTGGACATTCACGTCAACGACTGAATCATTTCGCCCTCTTGCAATGTACAAAGTTAAAAAGGAATTTCTTCTTCTTTGCCCGGGGAGGATTCTCTGGATCTGCAAATATTCGGGCCAAGTCTTATATGAGAAAGAAATCGCCTTCAGCAAAGATTTGGTTTCCTTCTGTGTCAATGGAAAGGCTGTCATCGCCACTTACGGAACGAGTGGAGGAGTATTTAGGATTGTTAAGCATCCGAACGCCCTTATCAAACAGAACAATTAAGAAATAGATAAAAAAAGAAAAAGAAATACGTGACACTCACAAATATATATTTTGAACAGTGGGAAAGGATACAGATGCGATTTTTATGTATATTTACGAATAAGTTCAGACAATGTGTCTCGAAAGCAATTTTTAAAAATGAATAAACAGATGTCACAAATATGTTCTTAATTTCATTTGAACTTGACGTAACGTACAAACATTGCACGAGTATCCTTTGTACAGATCATATAATTGTACCCAATACGTTGTGATAATAATAAGGTTAAATACGCTAATGCCTGCATGATGGACTGAAATTGGGGTGCATTTTGTTTCAAACGCCTGTCTCACAATGGTTTTTTTCACATCGAAGATTGTCCTAATAAATGTGCAAAGAAGGCGTCTCCAAAATCATCCGAGACTTAGGTGTGAACATAAATCATGTCGCAAAGGTGAATATTTCTTGTAAACCTATACAGTATATAAGTCACATTTTCGGTCATATGAATATCGCAAACGTAAGCTACGACTTAAATAGGTCTTAGCTTTAATTATGTTCCATACCACTCTTTAAGGCCTTCATTTTCTTAAAACAATAATTGGGCTTTACCTTCTTTTAAATCAGGAAGGAAAATATGTTTTAAGATTAGACAAAAACGTATTAGATACAGAGGACATCAATGCGAAGAAGACAGAGGCTCGATCCCTTACGTTTGCGATTTTCCAAGGATGGCTTGAATTCCTTAGGCCAATATTTGTTAGATGAAAGAAATAATTGTACAATCATCCGAAACGTAAACGTTAACCTTAAGTTACACTCCTTTGTGAGAAAGGCCACTGGGTACGGTTTTACTAAACAGCTTTAGGACAATAGTTGAATAAGTCAAAACTGATATACATCGATAATATCTTAAAACAAAAGTACAATAATGTAATGCGACCAATTATTGGAAGCGTCTCACAGTGGTGGTGCCAATGATGTGTTACTTTGCCATATTGCTAAGCCCAATATTGGAAAAGGAGGGAATGCTGTTATGAACATTTATTTTGCATTAACTGTTTAGTTAAATGGTACCCTGGACTGTTAGTGTTGTTTGGAAAACATATTTGAAATTGTCATGAGAACAAAGGCAAACTTTAGATAGGATATCATTTAGTTGTCCAATAAACACTTCCAATGAAAAAGATAGCAATTTCAATTAAGATAACCCAACATCTTGGGAGAAAAAGCTATCACTTTTTATCCACTTGTCCATAGTAATCAATTTAAAACATTGCACGCAACCTCAATCACATCTTTATTGAATTGCTGGTATGTTTATCTGACTGCTTCCTATGTGTGTCTTACTCTCCATTTCATTATATGCCTTCAACAGTTTGTAACGAACCAAGCAAATGAACCTCTCAAAGACGCAAACACATCCGATCAGTGAAAAACACTGTCGTTTACTGAGCGGTTGTGTTGTCTATATATATATACCAGCATGTTCTCTCAAACAATGCATTAGGTCCCTAATTTGTATAAACGTTCAACGAACGTTACATAACTCCCACTTTCGAGAAGACTCGTCCCGAGTCTTGGCCCTTGGGAGACACGTGGGGAAGGCAACTCCGATAGTAAGAGAAGACTTAATCCCACCGCTGCCACCAATGTAACGAACCGAGAAAATGAACCTCTTAAAGAAACAAACACATCCGATCAGTTCTTTGTGACATTTGAGAGAGCACCACCTTGACAACTGTTCGTTATGTCGTTATGTGGGCCAGGTTTTGGTTGGCAAAAAAATATCGCCAAACTTTGATTATTTCTTTTTTTTTTGGGGGGGGGGGGGAGAGGAGGGGGGGTCATTTTATTAATCCTCACCATACAGGTGGAAACTTCACTGTTTGATTTACATAATTCATTTGGTAAAAACTGAGATGAAAGAGTGGAAGCACTTTTCCTTACAACTTTATGAGACGAATTTCAAGAAGACGGACTAGGCAGGGCGACTCAAGCAAACATTGTGATACATAGGACTTTGCATTGAATGCACATCATAACCGAACTCCTAATTTGTCGACATGAATCTAAACAAGGATTTTTTCGTTCCATTAGTCTTAATTAGCCATTTTAATATGCTTATGTTTCTTTTTTAGTGGGGGGGGGGGTCATTTTATTAATCCTCACCACACAGGTAGAAACTTCACTGTTTGATTTACATGATTCATTTGGTAAAAACTGAGATGAAAGAATGGACGCACTTCTCCTTACAACTTTATGAGACATATTTCAAGAAGACGGACTAGGCGGGGCGACTCAAGCAAACATTGTGATACCAAGGACTTTGCATTGAATGCTCATCATAACCCAACTCCTAATTTGTCGACTTGAAACTGAACAAGGATGGTTTTGTTCCACTAGTCCTAATCAGTCATTTTAACATGCTTGTTTTGACTTTGACCCTTTCCCACAATCTGGGAGTTTGTAACATTCTAAACTGACAGCAATGGAAGACGATAAAAATGCAAGGAAGAAGAAAAGAACGTTTTCTTTATGATAAAGGCTTTAACATAAAACAATTATGACAAAAAGGAGTAGCAGCTCATTAGACATGTCCTATGTCTTAAGTAGCAGATACAACAGGGTTTATTGTTAAGAAAGCGAAAAAGGCGCCATGGGAATAATCAATCGCGATGCCAACTTTAAGCGTTTTTAGTGTGTCTTTTATTTGTTGTTTTCTTTTTTGCTAAAGTATCGGCTCAATACCGTTTTATCCGAACGACCAATGTATATCTAATCACTGATCGTAATATATCAAACATATCTTATCTTGAGGGTCCTTCGTTCAGTTCCACGAAAGACACACAACTACAAGCACGCATGTATTGATTAGATAAAAACACTCGACAATTTGCGTTCTGGCGTTCTAATTGTAAGTGATTTGTATTTTAATTAATTAATTATAAATTATGTTATGTATCGAAATGACATAGGACAGTGGACATAGTCGGTCAGAATATGATTTGCAAGAAATTTAACAGTTTGGACCTTTAAGTGTCGATTTTATTCCTTAATGGCTCGTATTGTACCACCTTGTCTAAACAGGACAATTAAAAATCGTAACATGAAAATAACAGTTCTCATGCTAAGACACAAAAGCGTTTGCGAAGTGTTTAGGGCTTGCTATCCAGCCTTTCAAACTTACAAAAAGAACATCTTGACAATGTTCTTTCTGTCATTTCATTCTTAAAGGTTTTTGTTCCAAGATGTGAGGAAATTTGGAATTTATTTGTTTGATAACTGTACATCCGTTGTACTGTCGTGTGAAACGTAATTGGGCATAGTTATTGAAAGCAAACTTAGGTCTACTTAAATTTTTGGAGCCATTATACAGTCAATTAATATGCTTTTAAATCCAAAAGCGTTGGAACGGTTTTGAGATCAACCGCATAAAGACTTTACATGCTTTGATTAATTGACGCTGTCTGAATAAATCATATATTTAGCAGCTTGGTCTATTTCTAAATGAAATTATACAACAATACATAAACAGTATTGTTTCAACGGCTCTTTACTTTTACTTCCATGTTGTCCCGCGTGGGAACAAGCAACTTCAATTAGTGACCAGTGACTGTTTCGTTTTTTTTTTGCATTTTCAGCGAGAAGCATAAAAAGAAACGAATCTAAGATAAAACGTAGTTATAAGCATAAAAGTACTGAATTAAGCATATGTCACATTTAATCATGTATATGATACACATGTATATCGTGTTCTTGGCCGTTACAGGAAAAAATACCAGGAATAGTTTGATTGTACTTACTAAATGATTTATGCAATTTGAAAATAAAAATTAGCAGAGTTAAGGAAATCTTCAGAAGGGAAATAAATTTTGAGCTGGGTTAAACTTGCCAATCGATGTGAGCCTATGCTTTTTCACATTTCAGTTTTACACCATGGATGAGGAACATAGATGCGATGTACACGGGGCGAAAGCAACAGCATTTTGCAAGGTACATACAATACTCTTATGCACCAAGTGTTTGATAGACAACAAACATAAGGTTGAGGACTGTAAGATTTCCGAAATTTCGGAAATGAAGGATCTCCCATCGTCCGTCAACCTTCATCTGAATATGAAAAGTTTGATTTATTTCATTAAAGAGAGATTTGAAATTGAAAAAGCGGAAGAAAAATCGTTAATTGATCTACACGAGGAATTACAAAAGCAAGTATACGCCTATTATCAAGACCTTCAATCAAAATTGGGAGAAATGAAACAGAAAACTTTAGATCATCTTAAACGATCCATTGATAGGCGCAACACCGCTTTGGGAAGGCGTTCTGATATTCTTAGTGAAAGCGAAGCGATGATTTTGAACAAAATGCAGGATATCGAGATAGAGCCTGCCAAGCAAGATATTGGAAAAATCAAAATGGAGTTGGTACAGCTGAAAACCAAGGTCGATGAGCGAACCCCAGCTGTTCTGATACCTCTTGGAGGCAAATTTATACCATTATGCAAGATCATCACGGCTGAATTGCTTGGGGACTTTGAGTTTAGTGACGAACTTTACCAAACAGTGGACGAATTGAATCTAGGTCCAATCCATGGTGATAAAGGTAGTGGAAATGAAAAAGATAAATCTAAAAAGTCGGATTCACTCCAATCAAACGAGGAAAACGTTCGGGGAGACAAAAAAATGTCCTTGACGACTGATGCTACAACAACCAGAATTTCAGCAGCCAACTTTGACACCGTTGAATCGGATGACTACGGATCTGTAGCCCGAAAAAGCCACCCCTCTATTTCGTCAGACGGGGACATAAAATGTGAAAGTAGCACACCGTTGAACCAATGTGTTATCAAGAAGATAGAAGTGCTGCCGGACAAACGTGTTGTTGTCCTGGATACAAACCATCATAAATTGCTTCTGTTGGATCACGACGGACACATCATCCAGGAATTTGTTGAAAATGGAAACAGCGTCGAGATGATCGACTTTTGCGCAATCAAGGACAAATTGGCTGTGCTTTGCATTGATGACATTGGTACTTTTATTTCAGAGGTTGTTTTTGCCAAAAGTTTGCTAAAGAGCAAGGGTAAGACGTATTTGGCGGGCGATGAAGTGCAGCACATGCTTCAACATGTCATCATGTTTGGTTTCGACACAGGAATTCTTCAGAATATGTATGCAATTGGGTTTGCTGATAGGATCGTGAAATGCAAAGCAGGAAGAATTGAGAATATCACACCTTTTGATGACAAGCTTGTCGTTCCAGATCCCCCTGTCGATGTCCAGAGCATTTACGATTTTCCAAAGAACGTCATCTTCATTCTCGATAAAGGGAACTGTAGCCTTGTGCGCTATGATTGCAAAGATAAAAAAAAAGATTTGGACATTCCCATCAAAGAATGAATCATTCTGCCCTCTTGCCATGTACCATCAGCAAGTTAAAAAGTCTTTACTGCTTCTTTGCCAGGGGAGGATTATATTTGGATCTGCAAAGATTCGGGCCATGTCTTACACGAGAAGGACATCAGCTTCAGCAAGGATTTGGTTTCCTTCTGTGTCGATGGAAAGGATGCCATCGCCATTTATCGAACGAGTGCAGCAGCATTTAGAATGACAAAGCATCCGAACGTCCTTATTAAACAGCAAAATTAAGTATTTGATAAAGATACAAGAGTCAGGAAAATAGATTTTAAACAATGGAAAAAGATACAGTTTTGATTTAATTGTGTATATTTTCGAATAAGTTAAGACAAATTGTCTTGAAAACATTTTGCTGAACAATGTATAAATGAATAAACTGATATCACAAATATGTTGAATCATCTTCCTAAACTCGATGAAACATACAATCAATGCATGAGTATCCTTTGTACAGGTTATACGATTGGACCAAATGTGGGACTTATTAAAATATAAGGACAAACTCGACGTTTATACCTGCATAATTGATAAAATTGGAAATGCCTGTTTTACAAGGGTTCGTACGACAATGTCCCTTTCAAGTGTACATAGAGAGTGTCTCCCAAAGAATAGTCACACTGACAAGTGAAAAAGGCATCCAAGGGTATATTTTTTACTAAACGGCCAAAGGGCAATATTTGCACCTGTCAAAACGGATATAAATGTACATGGATTATATCTTCAACAAAAGTACAATATAGTAGTGTAAGTCATAATTGAAAGCATATCACAGAGGTGGTGCCATTCATGTGTATCTTTGCGATATTGCTAAGCCGAATTTTGAAAAAGGAGGGAAATTTACGAAAATATATTTAGCATAATCTGTTAAGTAAGAACGTACTCTGGCCTGTAAGTGTAGTTTGGAAACACTTTCAATGAAACATTTCAAATTCCAATGAATATAACCCTTCTTCTTGGGAAAAAAGGATGTTACTTGTTATCCACTTGTCCATAGGTTCTTTACTTATTAATCTCAAACAATGTATGGAGCAACGATTCCAGATTAATTGAATTTCTGATATGCTAATCTTTACTGCTTCCTGTATGTGTCTTAGTCTCCATTTCACTATATGCCTTCTATAGTTAATAGCTTTGATGCATTGGTACTCTTACCTTTTATGTAAATGAATCGACTTAAATGGCCACTAAGTGTCAAAGAGTGATTAAGATAAGTAAAAATGTTTTATTATGAAGTATGTTCGTTTTGCTCTAATCACCATCAAATATGGTAAAATGACAGTGGTTTTTAGTTTCTTTTATGAAGACGTTTATGTCTTATCAACTACAAACCTTTCAAGAAAGATTTTGAGCAAAGTCTGGATTTTCAAGATTGTAGAGGCTATAAAGGTAATTGATTTTGAACACCAGCAATTAAGGCTAGTCACAAAGTACAATATAAAGGGAGGTAATTCTAGGAATTGTATGGTACAATCGAGGTTTTCTAATTATTATTTCCCTACTGCGTACTCTCTGGCGTTGATTGTTATTTCTTTTTTCCTTTTTTTACATATATGAAAAGTGGATTCTATTTTCATTGATTGCAAAAAATCTTTCTTTCAAACAGACAGATCAGGAATAGTAAACCAGGCATTAACAGTTAGCAAAACAAAACTAAAATTTCTCTTCAAAGGAAGAATATTACTCTACTCTCTCCCAGATTATTGAAACACACAGGCTCTTAGATGTGATTTTCTCTTAACATTTGTCGAGTCAATGCAATAAGATTGTAAATGCTAAAGATAACTTAAGCTATTGACAAACATTTAACGCTGAACTAACGATTTACATTTTAACACATATACTTGTTCAGTGCAAAACAGTTGTAAATACTGAATGAAATATAAAGGCTATTGAATTAGATTTCCACTACACCTTTAGTCAGGTCAGTGCAAAAAGATTGTAAGTGCTAAAAAAACTGAAGTTTAAGCTAGGATAGTAAAACGCAGTGTGAAAGCAGTTATGTAGATATTTTAATTGGCATATTACACAATACACTGCCCATCTACCCCTTTCATGTATTAACTATCTATGACACCTGCAAGCCTGAATTAACACACCTGGGGATAACTTGACAGGTAAGTATCCCGTGCTTATAACCAACCCCTTGTCATATTTCCCAGACAGTATGGATAACAACCCTTTTATATAGCAAAGTTATTATTTAGTGTTGTCTGTTGTAAATACACGAAATGGGAGGAGGGGGTTATCAATGAATTAAGCCACTTTAAGTTACTTATATATTACAACAATAATTTCATATTAGGTAAACTAAATAATTATTGTAACAAATTAAATCGAGGGCTTGTTGCAAAACTATTGTTAGTCCTTCATAAAGTGAAGGACTTACAATATTTTTGCCAAAATTCATCGAAATATAATATTAATAAATTATTGATAAGAGTTTGAATGGGTCATATTCAGGATTTCATTAATGTATAAAATAAAACTTGTCAAATAATCTTTTTAAGTATTTACATCAAAAGCGATGATAATCTACTTGTGTACAACTTATACTTATACATATCTTAATGCACTTTAAGATATTTTTAAAGTGTAAAAAACGAATTAATAATGTAAAGGGTACTATAAACTGGTTGGTTACTATCACATTTCAAACTTTGAATTTCATTAACGGTCCACACCATAATAGGCCTGCAACCAGCTTGTCTGGGGGCAGAATACGCCTGGAGGGACCTTAAACCTTATCACTTATCAATCAAACAAATTTTTCAAATTGATAATGTTTATAGTTTGAAAGAGAAAGTTCAAAGAGAGGTGAAAATAAAACCTCTTAAGCTGCGTTTTCCTGTTTCTTCTGTAAGAAATAAAACTTAAATCCTTTACTTCAATTTTTACAAATCTCAAATAATCATTTTCAATAATTTTTATTTTAATAAACTCATATATTTAAGATAATTTACTGTTTAAAGGTGATCACATGTATTACTGAAGAAAAGAAAAAAAAAATATATCTTTCAAAATTAAAATGAATAAGTAAATCAAAATATGAAAGTTAGTGAAGAATAGTTTTTTTTATACTAGATTAATAGTTCACATAAGTCTAAAAGTCAAAATGAACCGTTATCTATTAAACTTTTATAGTATCATTATATTTCACTACTTCCCTGAATCTTATCAAATGGTCGTCAGTGAAACTGTGTAATATGACCTCTCAATTTTCAGGGATTTCGTGAAATCCCTGAAAATTTCAGCGATTTCATGAAATCCCTAATTCACTTAGGGATTTCGTGAAATCCCTAAAAATGTCAGGGATTTCACGAAATCCCTGATATCACAGTTTCCCTGTAACATATATAAGTCACATTTTCGGTCATATGATTATCACAAACGTAAGCTACGATTTAAAAAGGTCGTAACTTTAAGTATGATCAATACAACTCTTTAAGGATGTCATTTTCCTAAAGGCACATCAAAGGAGAGAAGTACAAATAAGTTACTAAAAAATATGTGGAGTTCTTTATTATGTTCATAAAAGTCATGAGAGTTAGTATAAGAATGCATTGAAACCCTATTAGATAGACTCATTTGAAATAAGCCATTTTGTGCTTGAAATATAGTTGTCTCCAATGGACGACGACGACGACGACGACGACGACGACGACGACGACTACGATGACGATGACGATGACTATGATGATGATGATGATGATGATGATGATGATGATGATGATGATGATGATGATGATGATGATGCCATAATCACCTTTTCATTTGTATGAAAGAAAACAATAAATATGGAGAAAAAGTTATTTGTTGGTACATTAACGAACATTTCCTTGATAAATCAGTTGCTAATGAAATGGACAAACGTGGAAAACCGTGAATTATTCTCATGTCAACAGTGTGTATTATTTTAGGTTAATTGCTAGAGACAGTCAGTATTATATTTTTTATACTTTTTTTCCAATGAAAATTGGATTCCGATTTTATTGATTGTACAACGTGTACCTTACCAGCAGACAGATACGGAATAATTTAACCAAAATTGCGTTAACAGTTAACAAAACACATCTTAAACATATCAAGTGAAGAATATTTTTCTGAACTTTCCCAGTCATTTAAATTTATTACGTCAGTTGTTCTTATCAGACACAAATCTAAACTTTTAAAACGATCTAATGTGGCGATCCATGTTTACCGCAAAGCTATTGAATGGTTTGACCAATTCTGCAATGCACAGGGCAATGTGAATTGGCCCGAATTCAAAGCAAATGTAAAAAACAGTTATAGAGTATAAGCAAACACCTAATGGTTTGTGACATTTAGGCAAAATCTCCCTTGATAAAAGAGTTACTCTATAGGTGAACAGGGTGTTTCCTTTATAATTATCTATTCACCACATAGATAGGAATTCTTCACTGTTAGATTAAAATTATTCATTTGGTAAAAATCGTTTGAAATGAAAGAGAGGAAGCATTTCTCCTAGACAAATGTAAGACACGTTTCTAGCAGACGGGCAACTTAAGCAAATATTGTGATACAAAGGACTTATCATTATGTGCTGATCATAATCGAATACCCATTTTGTCAACTTGGAAGTTAATAAGGGTGCTACGTTTCACAAGCCCTGTTGACGCGTGCTGTATATAGTTGTTGGTGTTTTTGTGGCCGGGGGGGGGGGGTATTTGGAAATGTTCTTTAAGAAAAAAAAGTTTTTTATACGAATAAAATCATTTTGGAGAGGGTATTTCTTTTAAATCATTTTCCTTTCAGTGTTTTTATTCATATTCTTTTCAATTTTGAAACGAAAATATAAGTATTCGTGAAATATTCTGGATGATTAATTTTCTGTTTGCTACTATCTCCGCCCAAGATGTTTTATACGAATGGAATTATGATAGGAGGTTAATGGTCGTTTCAACAATTCGTTTGTTTTGTTACCTCGGCGTATCATATACTAATGCCCATTGGATGAAAACCAGTACTAAACTCTTATTGACTTTCAGATCGAAATGTCATTCCCAGCATCAAGATTGACATCTAGTGTATTCATAATTATTCTATTTATTTGGGTTTTACCTAGCGTCAACATCATTTTAGTTATGTTGCGATGGCGGATTTATAATGATGGAGTAAGGCCCCATTCTTAACTACCCATAAAGGCTGGTCAAGACTGGTAGAACCATTAGTACTTCGTAAGTGAGTCCGGAACTCCTCTAAGGAAAAGTCAAATGTCGTCGCCGAGGCTTGAACCAACACAGAGCGGGGCTATGTGATTTTAAGATCTGTACTCTAACCACATGTCACGGAAATCCTGACATCCAGTGAAGCGATCCAGCCTATTGGGTTTTATCTTTTATGTCTGTGCACGGTTACGAACTCATGACTTACCTCGGTCGAAGCGGTCACCATAAATAAACTAACAATATAAATCCTTGTTATATTGACAGTCAAAGGAATCATTTCGAGGGTTGTTTAAATCAATTGTCCATATTGCCCAGCTGGTTCAACATCTATAACGGAATCCGTGAATTTATACTGAGTTTCAATACAATCCATATTAGAACAAGTACAGAAAAATATTTGGCACATACGGACAAGGGTATCAAAATCAGATTTGGCCATCCCTGATTCTTTTCTGTTAGTATGACCCTGATTTCCCTCGTTTTAGTTTTATATATTATCGAAAACCGCGTCAATCTTTAATCAAAAATGAAAAACTTTAACATGTATAGGTTTTGACTTTGACCCTTTCCAACTACATGTATCTGGGACAGCAATAGACGATGGCAAAAATGCAAGAAATAGGCTATAGAATAAAACAGGTGCTACAAAGATAACAAACTGCTCATTAGGCGATTCCTAAGACTTCGATAGTAAATACATTTACAAAGTATTTTACAGAGTAAGGATTAAAACCCGCCATGTGAATAATAAATTGTGTTGCCAACTTTGTGTGCGTTTTTACTAAAGGATCGGCCTAATACCGTTCTATCATAATACGACCAATGCATATTTAATCGCGAGAAGATCGCATTACACCATATATATATATATATAAGGTCCTTTGTTCAGTTCTACGAAAGACACCTAACTACAAACACGCATGTAATAATTTGATCAACACATTCGAGGGTTTGCGTTCCGGTGTTTTATTTGTAAGTATTTTTTTAAATATATTTTGTGATGTATAACAATGGCATAGGACGGAGAACTTAGTCAGCCGGAATACGATTTGCACGAAACGCAACAATCGGTCCATTAAGTGACGATTTGATTTTTAATGGCTCGTACAGTTTCATATTGGATTTATAAATAAGATGTTTAGAAATTGTGGCATGAAAATGACAAGTCTAATGTATAGAGAAAAGGGTGTTTGTGAACTGTTTAGGGGTTGCTTATCTAACCTTTCAAGCTTACAAAAAAAGTTAATGTAATCCAGTTGACAGTGTTTCTATGTCTTTTTAATCTGTTTCTCTTTCACAGATGTGAGGATATTTGGAACTTATTTAATTATAAATTGGAAGCAGTTTAGATTATATTTCAGTTTTGAGAGACTATATACATGTGAATCAATATGTGATAAAATTCAAAAGCGTTTTAACAGTTTTGAGATCTACCGCATATCGACTGTACATAATTTGATATATTAAGGCTTCATGCATTAATCATACATTTAGTCGCTATTTCTAAATGTATTTAATGTATTAAACACAACAATAATTAAACCATATTGGTTCAACGACACTTTAATTTATGATTAACTACTGGTTCGTTTATATTGCATTTTTGTCGATTAACATACTTCCCAATCGCTGTGAGCCTTTGATTCTTCAAATTTCAGTTTTACATCATGGATGAGGAACATAGATGCGGTGTACACGGGGAGATAGCAACAGCTTTTTGCAAGGTTCATAAAATACTCTTATGTACCACGTGTTTTATACACAACAAACATAAGGTCGACGACTGCAAGATTTTGGAAATGAGATGCCTCTCATCGACCGACAACCTTTATCTGAATGTCAAAAGCTTAGAGTTTTTCATTAAAGAGAGGATTTACGTACAAAAAATGGAAAAAAAATCATTAAATGACCTCCACGAAGAATCACAAAAGAAAGTCGATGTCTTTTATCAAGATCTTCAATCAAAATTGGGAGAAATGAAACAGAGAACTTTAGATAATCTTAACCGATCCTTTGATAGGCGAAACACCGCCTTAGGAGTGCGTTCTGATGTTGTTTGTCAAAGTGAAGCTATGGTTTTGAAATACATGAGGGATATCGACACAGAGCCTGACAAACAAGACATTGGAAAGATCAAAAGGGAGCTGATACGACTTCAAACCACGGTCGATGATCATTCCCCGGCTTCTCTAAAACCTGTTGAATGCACGTTTATGCCATTCAGCAATATCTTCAATGCTAAAATGCTTGGGGAATTTGAGTTTAGTGACGAACTTTACGAAACAGTGGACGAATGGGGTCTCGGCCAAATGCATGGTAATGTAGATAGTGGAAATGAGAAAGATAAACCTAATAAGTCTGATTCACTCCAAGCTGGCGATGTAGACTCTGATACTGTTGAATCGGACGATTATGTACCAGTAGCACCAAATATTCCACCATCCATTTCGTCACACGGGGAAATTAAATGTGAAAGTAGCACACCGCCGACCCAATGTGTTATCAAAAAGATAGATGTGCTGCCAGACAAACGTGTTGTTGTCCTGGATACAAAGCATCAGAAATTGCTTTTGTTGGATTATGACGGACATATCATACAGGAATTTGTTGAAAATGGAAACAGCGTCGAGATGGTCGACTTTTGCGCAATCAAGGACAAATTGGCTGTGCTTGGATTGGATGACATGGGAACATTCATTTCCGAAGTCGTTTTTGCCAAAAATGCGATAAAGAGCAAAAGTAAGACTTATTTGGCGGGCGATAAAGTGCAGCACATGCTTCAACATGTCATCCTGTTTGGTTTCGACACGGGAATTCTTCAGAATACGTATGCCATTGGGTTTGCTGATAGGATCGTGAAATACAAAGCAGGGAAGTTTGAGGGTGTCGTCACATTTCTTGATGATAAGCTTGTTCCAGACCCAACCACTGTCCAGAGCATTTACGACTTTCCAAAGGGCGTCATCTTCATTCTGGATAAAGAGAACGGTCGCCTTGTACGCTACGATTGCAAAGATAAAAAAGCGATTTGGACCTTCGCGTCAGTAAATGAATCAGTTCGCTTTCTTGCAATGTACCAAGTTAAAAAGGATTTACTGCTTCTCTGCCCGGAGAGGATTCTCTGGATCTGCAAAGATTCGGGCCAAGTTCTTCGCGAGAAGGATATTAGCTTCAGCAAGGATCTGGTTTCCTTCTGTGTCGATGGAAAGGATGTCATCGTCATTTATGGAACGAATGGAGCTTCATTTAGAATGACAAAGCATCCGAACGTCCTTATCAAATAGCAAATTTAAGTATTTGATAAAGATGCAAGAGTCAAGAAAGCAGATTTTTAATCAGTGGGAAAAGATCCAGTTTTTATATAATTATGTATATCAACAAACATGTTAAGACAAATCGTCTCTGAAACAATGTATAAATGATTAGTTGATGTCACAAATATGTTGAATAATCTTCTTTGAACTTGACGAATCATACAAACATTGCACGAGTATCCTTTGTACATATTATGTAGTTATACCCAATATGGCACATGTGATGAAATAAGGTCAAATACAACGCTAATGCCTGCATGATGGACTGAGATTGGGGTGCATTTTGTTTCAAATGCCTATCTCACAATGGTTCGTTCTACATCGAAAACTGTCCTAACAAATGTGCATAGAAGGCGTCTCCAAATTATCCCAGTCTTAGATGTGAACATAAATCTTGTCGTAAAGGTAAATATTTCTTGTAAACGTATATATAAGTCACATTTTCGGTCATAGAATTATCACAAGCATAAGCTACGACTTAAATACGTCGTAGCTTTAAGTATGATCCATACAACTCCAAAGGCTGTCATTTTCTTAAAACAAGGATGTAGGTTTACTTTTTCCAAAGAAGAAAGGGAGGAAGTGTACTTTAAGATTAGACAAATACGCATAAGATGCATGGAAAAATAATGCGAGGTAGATTAAAAATTGTTCACTTCCGATTTTTCCAAGGAAGGCTTGAATTGCCAAGGACAGTATTTGTAACCGTACGATCATCGTAAACGTGAAGTCACACCTCATTGTGAGAAAGGCCTCCAAGGGTACCTTTCAAACTAAACGGCTTAAGGACAATATTTGCATATGTCAAAACTGATATACATGGATTATATCTTAAAAGAAATATAATATAGTAGTGTAACTCATTATTGGAAGCGGCTTACAGAGGCGGTGCCTATGATGTGTTTCTTGGCAATATTGCCAAGCCGAATTTTGAAAAAGGGGGAAATGTTTCGAAAATTCATTTGGCATAAACTGTTTAGTAAAGTGGTATTCTGGACTGTAAGTGTAGATTGGAAACACTTTCAATAAAGAAAGAATCAATGAATATAACCCTACTTCTTGGGAAAAGGGATACTTCTCGTTATCCACTTGTACATAGGTTCTAAAGTAATTAGTTTAAAACAATGTATGGAGTAACAATTAAAGCTTAATTGAATTCCTGTTCTGTTTATCTTTACTGCTTCCTATATGTGTCTAAGTCTCCATTTCACTATATGCCTTCTATAGTTAATAGCTTTGATGCTTTGGTACTCATACCTGTTATGTAAATGAATCGACTTACATGGCCGCTAAGTGTCAAAGAGTGATTAAGATATGTAATGTTTATTATGAAGTATGTTTGTTTTGCTATAATCACCATCAAATATGGTAATATGACAGTGGTGTTTAGTTTCTTTTATGAAGACGCTTGTGTCTCATCAACTACAAACCTTTCAATGAAGATTTTGAGCAACGTCTGGATTTTCAAGATTGTAGAGGCAGTAACGGTAAATTGATTTTAAACACCAGCAATTAAGACTAGTCACAAAGAACCATATAAAGGGAGATTAGTCTAGGAATTGTATGGTACAATAGAGGTTTTTCTTATTATTATCTCCCTGTTACGTACTCTCTGACATTGATTGTTTTTTTCTGTATTTCTTTCCTTTTTTTAATATATGAAAAGTGGATTCTATTTTTCTTTTTATTTCAAAAAATCTTTCTTTCAAACAGACAGATCAGGAATAGTAAACCAGGCATTAACAATTAGCAAAACATAACTAAGATTTCTCTTTAACGGAAGAATATTGCTCTATTCTCTCCCAATCGTTTCAATTGATTACATCAGCTATGCTTATCGGACACATTTTATCTTTAAAGATGTTCGAATGTGGCGATCCGTTTTTACTTCAAAGTTATTTAACGGTTTTAGCCAATTGTCAAATAAAAGAAAATGTTGCTTGGTCCAAATTCAAAAAGCATCAGAAGAAGTGAATTATAGGATACGAGCAAACGTATAATTCTTTGTTTCATTTGGGAGACAACCACTTTGATCAAGGATAAATTTCTCTTAATGTGAACGGGGTATTAGTTAGCAAGAAATAAACGTCAAACTTTGATTTTTCTTCTGTTTCATTTTATATATCTTCCCCACACAGTTAGATATGTTTCACTGTTTGATAACAAATATCAGTTTGTTAGAATTGTTTTGTCAATAGAACGCATTTCTCCTTGCACACAAATGAGACACAGCAGACGGGCGACTTAAACCTTTACCAAACACCAAATGTTCGAGTGTCCCAAATTGAATGAGTTTGCAGATGACATTTCAGAATGTGATGAGATTGAAAAACAAACCTCTGATATGACAGAAAACATCGTAGGAAAAAGAGAAATTGTTCAATTAGAGCAATTCACCTTTTCCCACAATGTTTTCCAGAGTCGTATCCAACAAGCTGGTCAAATGTCGTTATTGTTTGCTAATGGGTTAAACAAACATTCTAGAAAAAAGGACTTTACGTTGAGTGCTCATCATAACCGAGTTCCCATTTTGTTAAGGATGATTTCGTTTCACTGGTCCTAAAGCCGCGTGCTGCATTGTTAATGGAGGTTGTATTGTTTATAATACGTATGTAATCGTTGCAGAAACTGTACATCTTACAAAAAGTCATTTTTCCTGTCCTTGACCTTTAATAGTTTTATTCTGTTCAATTTTGAAACGGGAATAATAACATTTGTAATTTTAGGGATATTCATTTTTCACCTAGTTACTATCTTAGACCAATACGCTGTGAGCGAATTATTGTTTTTTTACATTGACGTCACATTTCAATTTATCAATCATACAACTTTGAAAGACCTTTCCGCCGCTCTGATAACTGAGTTATTTGTCGTCTGCAGGCTACAACATGTATTATTTAAAGGTTCCCGTCGTACAATAATGAATTAGTTATGTTAAGGAAAAGGTACTCCATACTAATGAGGTAATCGGACGTAACAGGTTATCTGCGGATCATAGAACAGTCTTCAATGTAAACAATGAATATCGATTGAAAGGTTTCAACGAACAAGGAAGTAAACTTGACCTTTTCCAAAATGATTTGACGCAATAGGGAATTATTGAGACTTGTTCATGCACTCGTTAATAACATATTACTTAATCCTATATTGTAGGTACTCTAAATTCCATATTATGAATACACATTAGCATCTTATTGAAGACGATTCTAACGAGTACCTACAATATAGAGTTTAATGTTAAGAGGAAAAACTTGTAACGTTTGTTGAACGTTTATGCAAATAAGGGAACATTATACAGTCCGCTGAATAAACAGATTATATGGGATAAAATGTCGTTCCAACAACTCGTTTGTTTAGTCATATCGACATATCATATGTCAATGTTTCCTGGATCAAGAACAGTTCCATAGATTATCAAGTGAAAACATCACTAAAAAACTGATAATATTGGGTTTAAGGGGTTTAAGGCTGTTTCAACAATTTGTTTGTTTTGCCGGATCGACGTAAAATATATCAATGTTTAATGGATCAAGAACAGTTCTAGAGACTATTAAGTGAAAACATCACTCCCATTACCATGATTGACATCTAGTGTATTTATCTTTGTTTCATACTTATATAGTTTTTACCTCGCGTCTACAATTTTTAAGAAATGTTTCGACTGTGAACGTTAAATGATGGAGGAAGGTGCCATACTCAACTTCCAATATCAGCTAGTTAAGCTAGGAAGAACTATCAGCATTCCGTGGGTCATTGGTGAGACTACCTATCATGAACAGCAAAATGCCGTCATCTGGGACTTATATGATCTTCAATTATGTTCTCTTTCTTCTGGACCACGGAAGCACCGACATAGAATGAAGCGATCTTATCCAAATAGTGTTTATCTTTTATGCATCTTTGCACGGCTACAAACTTTTGACCTACCTCTGCCGTAGCAGTCATCGCAATGGTGTCACCGGGATTTAAATTCTGTTTTCTATATGACTAGACCACGAAAGTCTCGACAAAGTATGAAGCGACCACACCCAGTTGGTTTTCATCTTATATGTCTTTTATGAACGGTTACGAATTCTTGACCTACCACTGTCGAAGCGGTCACCGCTATCAAACTAATGATATGAATCTTGTTACAATGATTGTCGAGGGAATCATTTCCAATGATGGCAAATTAATTGTCCAGATTGCCCCAGTTTGCACAAAATTCTTAGCGGTCAAGTGAATTTTTACTGAAGTTTACTATATAACCATTGTTTGGCATAAGCATCCAGAAGGGCAGTTGGACAGAAACAAGGACTGATAACTGTAGGCCTTAATTATCGTACTATGAACAGAAACGTAATCCTTCTGCTTTCCAATACTACTACTGTCCAATGACGATGATTGGGAGATCTTACCATGGGAGGCTATCATTGTTTTTGCAAATAAAAACAGAACAGATACGTTATATTAAAATTAGTGTAGAAAAAGGTTTTGCGTATTCGGACAAGTTTATCCAAACCAGATTTGGCCACCCCTGATTTTTTTTTGCTTGATTTCTCTTTCTTTTATCACCATTAATTTACCAACTCACACACTTCTGGAGTTTATATATTGTTAAAACAGTACAAATCCTGAATCAGAAGAAATAACCAAGTAAACATGTATAGGTTTTAACTTTTACCATTTCCCACAACCTTGGAATATGTAACATGTACAACTTGACAGAAATAGATGGTGACAAAAATACAGGAAAATAGACATAAAAAGACCTTTCCCATGTCTTTTGGTAGTAGATACATCAAGGTTTATGATGGAGAAAGGATTTAAAATTGCGATGTGAATTGCCAACTTTGTGCGTGCTTTTTCTAAGGGATCGGCCAAATACCGTTTTATCCTCACACGACCAACGCATATTTATTTAATCGCTAGGAGACCATACTATACCAAATATTTCTTTAATGTCCTTTGTTCAGTTCAACGAAAGACACCAAACTACAAACACGCATGTATTGATTTGATAAAAACATTCGAGGGTTTGCGTTCTATCTGTGATTTGTACTTTTTTATTAATCATAAATCATGTTATGTATAGCAATGACCTAGGACATAGGAGTCGGTCAGAATACGATTTGCAAGAAAC